>CM034360.1:81783084-82262961 GCA_019925275.1 Mytilus edulis | reverse complement strand
GGATTCGCCACTGGATATACAGTATCGAACAGAAGATAAAAAAGGGAACAATATGGTGAATTTTAGAGATTAATATTATTTCATGTACATGCATTTGAAATATTTAAGATATATTGTTTCCCTTTTTTTTGTTCTAGGTTCCACGGTGACCTAGCTTCCATTTTCAAAAACTGTGATTTAAATGCTAGTCTATTAGAGGGATATTTCCTTTTCATTGGTTGTAGATATGGAATCTTATTTTACCATGAAGTCAGATTTGAAAATGACTTTGGGAATGAAGATATCGTAAAGACTGAATGTCAGTTTTAGTCTTATATATCTATAATACTAAAATTACGAGGTCCAATTTGTCAGCTGTCATCGCGTAAAAACGACGAATCAAAGAATTTGACTTTATATATAACTAATATAGTACAAAGGTGTAGATTAAAAATTACACCACTCCAGGCCCTTTTGTTTTCCACGTAATTAATATTGCCAATAATTAAGAAGTTCCGGATCGAGTCCGATACCGATACCAAAAATTAATAGTATATTCACCTGTTACCGATTACCTTATTTGTACGTTCCGCGTCTGACAGGTGCACCACCAAACGGTGTATTCAGGATTAATATGCTATATACACGGGTCGTATCTACAGGGTTGAAACTACTAAATTGTCAAATTTTAATCAGTTTAGACTTTCTAAGATACATTGTAACAATACAAATACTAAAATCTGGACTAAAAATAAGGCGTATAGGTACAGTTTTCAATTTGTTAGCCGGCATGACGTAAAACAGCGAATGAAAGAATTCAATTTTATTTACAACTAATACATGTATGTATATGACAATGCTGTTGATTAAAAAAATACTCCATTCCAGGAACTTTTGTTTTTCAAATAATTAATATTACCAATAATTGATAAGTTCCAGTTCGACGGTTTCAATCAGAAAGATTTGAAAGCAGAGAAAACTGTGTATCGTTTAATCGGCATAACTTTATCAGATAAAAATACTAATACTAAAATAAGGCTTGCACATAGTTATATACGTTAACTCAGTCATGGACCTGCGATACCACGTGTCTGTTCTAGTGTACTTTATAATTTTAGTCTTGCATGTACATAATTATGTGTACATATATCACTGATTCAGTGGCAATGGTAAATAGACACTGACAAGTCTTAGATAATATTTTATAGTTTTGAATGTTTTGTCCGTTGACTAAAATTAGGTGGAGATTTGTGTGTTCTTATTTCCAACAGAGGTAAACTCAACACATATCAATATGTGCATGAAGCAAATTGATAGTTGCTAGATACGGAATGATTGTACCACAAGAAAGTTTAAACCTGTGTGTATATACTTAAAATATGATAAAAAAAAATCATGTCTTTTTCAGGACTTCTGAATCCAAGCATGTAGTATGGAATGTTTTTGAGATGTGGTTTTGGTCGATGGATGTTAATGAAGGACCTGTAGTACAAAGTATATCACTGAATTTAGCTCTTTGTCTAAGTGTATTATTGAATACTTTGCTTTGAGCTCAGTTCATTGTTATGCAAATCATTCTTTGTGAAATAAAGATTTGACAGAAAACTCTCATGTACAAGGATTTGTCAAAGTAGTATCACCTCTATTTACAATGTAAGTATTAGGGAGATAAAAGCATTCTATATTGATTTGAACCAAATATATTATAAAAAAAAGAACAAATTTACCCGAGAATGCTACTACCACTACTAGCAATATGATGCTAGGTTGTTTTAATACATCTGTACTAGCTGCCTACTGATGACTCGGTTCTGAGTGTAAATGGTCCTTCAACTATGCAGGGAAAAATTATAAGGCATATCTAGGCTTATCAATTTCTAAAACAATATTTCATCGTACATGTTTGAAATTTTTAAACAACCACAGAAATTTTTGCAGTTGAAATACATGTATGTATCCTGTCGTCCTCTTCCCAAGACTTATGGTTTCCAGATAATAACTTCAGTATAAGTAAAAAGGAAGCCTTAAAATTATAACATACTGTGGATTCATTTATTTTCGTGGGTACCAATTTTCGTGGATTAAAGAAAGTTTGCATTTACGTGGATATTTAATTTCGTGGTTTTGCCGAAGTCTGCATACAAGCCTACAGAAAATTTGTTAATCGTTGAACATTTAATTTCGTGGTAAGACTCTAGCCACAAAAGCCACGAAAATTGGTATTCAAAGAATAATAATGCATCCACAGTAATATTTATAATCATAAAAGGAAGCCTGGGATTGTTTTGGGGGGTTATATATATAGTCCCTAAGGTTTAGGAATCAGGGTTCCAAAGGTGACCAAAACAAGCATTAATCTAGTATCCGTACAAAAAGTTGTGTATAAGTATTTCAATTGTTCTGAAATTGTACCATAATATTGAATACCATAAGTAGAAGGTTGAGGTCTATTTTGTGGGTTATGGGTCAAACAGTCTAGGAATTAAGGGCCAAAAACAAACATTTTTGTAGATTCCAGACAATAAATTTGAGTTATTTCTTTGTCCAGAATGGTTGTTGAATTACCTAAAACCAATGCTTTATGAAATCTTCTTTAAAAATTGGAGTTTAGATTTCTCTGTCCATAATAGTAGTTGAATCAACTTAAAATAATGCTATACATGTATATACACTATACAATGCAAAATTCACTTTACTACCAACTGATAAATTTAAGCAGTCTTTAATAGCCATTCAGTGATTACAAGCACTTTGATTATCATTCTAGGGTTATGCCCTTTCACAAATGGAAAAATTTCTCAAGTTTGTCTCAACTAAATTTAGTGAAATGTGTATATAATGCTTATTACCTCTAAACTCAGTTTAAGTTCAATTTTTGGCAGCTTCACTTTATGTACCTTTTTAACGTTATATGCTAGCGGGGGCATCATCACCATGACTGTATGACATTTATATTTTAATACTTAATGTTTTATTAAAATGAGTAGTGGAATAATTATTGTTGCAAACTCCATTAGAAATTTGATTTGAGATCATTTTTATACCACCACAAAAATTGAAAACTTTTGGTTGTACATTTGTATCACGTTGGCGTCATCGTCTTCATCCAAAGACATTTGGTTTTAGCACTCTAACTTAAGTAAAAGTCAATAGAAATATATGAAATTTAGACACAAGGTTTATGACCATGAAAGGAAGGCTGGGATTGATTTTGGGTATTTTGGTCTCAACAGTTTAGGAAAAAGGGCCCAAATTTAGCATTGTTCTTGG
Organism: Mytilus edulis; assembly: GCA_019925275.1. Lineage (NCBI taxonomy): Eukaryota > Metazoa > Mollusca > Bivalvia > Mytilida > Mytilidae > Mytilus > Mytilus edulis. Next base: position 82,259,712 of record CM034360.1, on the reverse strand, counting down.
TTTTTGCTCTATAACTCAAGTATTAGTAAACAGAAATCTATGATATTTTAACATAAGGTCTATGGCCACACAAGGAGGGTTGGAATAGATTTTGGTAGTTTTAGTCCCAACAGGGTAGGAATTAGGAACCAAAAACAGGTCCCAAATAAGCATTTTTCTTGGGTTTTTTAACAATACCTTTAGCATAAGTTAATAGAAATCTATAAAGGTTTATGACCACAAAAGGAAGGTTTGGATTATTTTTGGGAGTTTTGGTCCCAAGGAATAAGGGGCCAAAATTAAACTTTGTTTGCTTTCATCAAAAAAATGAATTATTGTGCTTCTTTGATATGCCAAATCTAACCGTGTTAAGATTCTTATTTTTGGTCCTGTTTTTAAATTGATCTACATTAAGGTCCAAAGGGTCCAAATTTAAAATCAGCTTGATTTTAACAAAAATTGAATTTTTGGGGTTCTTTGATATGGTGAGTCTTAACATGTACTTAGATTTTTGATTATGGGCCCATTTTTCAAGTTGGTCCGATCTAAAATTGAATTCTTCGGGTTCTATGATATTCTGAATTTAACCATGTATTTAGATTTTGGATATTGGACCAAAATAGGTAAATGTCCAATTTATAATTTTTAAGTTGAAGTTCTTTATAGACCACATTCAATCTGTGTCAGAAACCTATGTTGTGTCAACTATTTAACCACAATCCAAATTCAGAGCTGTATCTAGCTTGAATGTTGTGTCCATACTAGCCCCAACCGTTCAGGTTTCCACCTCTGCAGTCGTATAAAGCATCACCCTGCGGAGTATCTGTTCCATTCATTTGTTTTTTCTTAATTTGTGTGAATTAACATTGTTACAGTAAATGCTAATTACTACACTTGCATACCACAACAAATACTGTATTGGTACATGTATCACTTATATTTGTATCCATATAACAAAACAAAAAATGAAAAGGAATAATTTTGCAATACCTTTTGAGTACTAAATAGCTTTTTAGGTATTTAGACATATTTTAAGGCTTATTAAGTAGATGTTGATGATATCTGCTTGACATGCTTCAAATTCCATCAGATTACTTTTGGAGCAGTTATGAGTCTTTGAAGCATGCTCACAAAGGTTCTTTTGGTGAAATCATTTTTATTTTGGTCAAAATTTGTCTTTGCTTCGACCAGCTTTGGAGGAGATATAAAGAATTGATATAAATCAGCACAGAGGTTTACTTCCGATCTTATTTAGCCCCAATAATCATGTCAGACTTAAGCCATTGTCATTACTTAAAACCAATAAATGTATTCTAATCTGAGGAAGAAATTCAACATTTTAATTTTTTTTTTACTAATGATACTGACGATCCACCACAAAGTAATGTAAATAGAACCATACCAATAGTAAGCAAATACAAAAACCAAAGATGTAGAACATGTTCTATCATAATCATTTGGTAACTAATGTAATTACTGTCTCCCCATGTCTGTATTGAACATAAAAAAATATCAAATAAATAACACTCCTAATGCTCAGATCGGTTGTCACCGTGCAACACAGTTATTAACACCATATAGGAAAAACATAGAACTTTATTGTCATAAGACACTGGCAAACATCCAAACACACTATCCACACTCATCTGTGTCCACACTTGTATGTATAACAAAAAGAGACCTCCAGAAAGGTTTTCCTAAGATCAAATGGTCACTTATAAAAATTTCTTTAGTTAACCAGGCCATTTAAAGCAAATTATACAGTTAACAGTGACACCAACAAAATTCAAACTTGAACTCTGTGTGTATAGATATAGGAAGATGTGATGTGAGTGCCAATGTATACATGTTTCTTAAGATTTGATTGGTGAAATTATAAAATGGACACTAAATTTGTGACGATAAATGAACTGATGAACATGGGTTAAACCTACTCCACAGGGCACAGCTTTATACGAGTTCGAACCCTGAACAGTTGGGGAGAGTATGGACACAACATTCAAGCTTAATACAGCTTTGAATTTGGGTTGCGATTAAATAGTTGACACAACATAGTTGTCTGACACAAAATGAATGGGGTCTAAGAACTTAAAAACTTAAAAATTGGACATTAATATATTATGGTCCAATATTCAAAATCTAAATACATGGTTAGATTCAGCATATCAAAGAACCCTAAGAATTATTTTTTTTGTTAAATTAAACTTTAATTTTATGTTGGACCCTTTGGACCTTAATGTAGACCAATTTCAAATAAACTCATCATAGATACAACATACCTGTCAACTCACCCGTTTTTTGCGGGTGACACCCGTTATTTTCACCTCTCACCCGGGATTTTTCTTTACCCGGCGGGTCCCGGGAATTTCTAACATTACCCGTTTCACCCGGATTTCTGACCGGAATTGTTTCCGGTATTTAGAAGTAATACGACCTTCGGTTTTATCGGTCTTTTTCAATGTAACCAAAAGTCAAAATGTAGGACTGTTTACCTGAGCTATGTAACGATATTTTCAACAAGCTACAAGATGAGTTCAGTGACTATCAGTTGACCCCATTAGATGAACTTCCACTTTGCACTTCCCCTGAAACTGACATTGGTACATTTTGGGGAGAAATATCCAAGTTGCATGACATTTTTCTTAACAAGCCAAGATTTTTTGTTTTGACAAAACTTACTAAAACATTACTGGTTTTGCCAAACAGCAATGCAGACAGTGAGAGGGCATTTTCTTTAGTAAAGAAAATAGCTACAGAGTTTAGGGCTGATCTTAATAAGGATACACTGTGTGCTCTTCTTTCTTGTAAAATGAATACACATTTGCATTGCTATGAACTGAAACCAAGTGCAGTTCTTTTAAAGAATGCCAAGTCTGCTACTATGGAATATAACAATAGTCTGAAATAAACTTGTATACATGTTCTAACTGTTTCATATACATATTGACTATATAAATTATATGTAAACATATTTTTGTTCTTCAATTGAGCCCGCAAAATGTCGTACGCGTTATGACCTGAGATTTTTTTTCTCAATGCAGGTCATGACCTGACTTTTCATTTTCAGAGGTTGACAGGTATGATACAAGGACTAAATTTAGAATACGCCATACGCGCGTTTCGTCTAAATGGGACCAAAAATTAAGAATCTACATTCACAGTCAGATTCCGCATATCAAAGAACCCAAATTATTCAATTTTTGATGAAATCAAACAAAGTTTGAGTGTGACCCTTTGAGTCCCTAATTACCAAAATGATTGGACCAAAACTCCCTAACTCATTCCCAACCATCCTTTTATGGTCATAAACCTTGTGTTTAAAGTTCATATATTTCTGTTCACTTATACTAAAGATATGGTGCGAAAACCAAAAAAAAAATATGCTTAATTGGGCGTTTTTTTGCCCCTAATTCCTAAAATAAAATCAACATACCCCTCCCCCCTTTTTCCAAGCCCCAACCCAAATGTTTCAATACATATTACATTTATTACACAATCTGAAGAAAAAAACCCTAGACAAGACTGTGAGTGAAGCAAAGACTAATGTCATATTCCAATTTGAAAATAAACACCCTGTATTTATATTTTTTTTTTAAATTAATTTCTATTTATGCTTCTTTTTTTTAGTGGATGTTGCAATGGATAATATATCTTTCCGTGGTAACAATTGAAGTCAACAACACTTGACGATATTAATTTAAAGTTTGTGTTAGCTTTTATGTATTTTCTTATCCGTAAAAAAAAAAATCAGGATATTTAAGCTCTTGAGCTGCAATATTCTGCAAATGAAAACTCCGTTTCCAAGGAAAAAAATCGGTTGCTATGGTGATAAAACTAAAAAAAAATCCCACACATTTTTCTATTGAATTTTGTAAAGTAGTATCCAAACTTCATAACTACAGTGCTTACTATTCTGTACACATTTGCACTTTAGTGAAAAACACCAGAGAAAATTGGCGAATTTCGCTAAAATCCCAATTTCAGAAAACTTAGAAGTTTCTATAATTTTGATATTATTTGTTTCACTGGTAGTACACTACACTGTAAAAATATTTTTGAGAAAGAGCAGATATGATTTATTTAATTCGAACTTATTGTCTTAAAGAAATGCACCTCGAAAAAACTGTGTTCTCGGGTCTAAGAGATGGATTCCTGAAATTTAGATTCTGTACTTTGGGAATCTTCTTGAATGATTTGCTGGTTTCAATTTGTCAAACTCAATAAAAGTAATGGATTTACATCTTTGGTTTACAGAAATTCTGTTAAAAAGTGCCATTTTGGCATTCTGCAAGTATAATAAGCAGTTTAAAGCAGTTTACATTTTATGCCTAAGAGGCATGCTGACTTTCTATCTGACAGCTTTTTTGTTCCTGATATTTGTGTTTCTATGCTTAAATCAAATTCAATTAACCTTTTGTGAACTCTGAATATAGAGAAAAGTAGATTATCACAGAAAAAAGTGCAGCATATTTTGTATTCATGGCCCTGGTTAAACGGCCTAATTGATGTATGTAAAATGTGAAGCGCTTTGTACATCAAATATGTAGTCCATCACAAATATTTCACTTCATCTGTAAAAAAAAAAGCATTTAACTATATTCAGTACACCTTACTTCTTTAAAAGCTTCCATATTTTTTTCCTGTATGATAGTAAGTGGTCAAAATTTATGCCTAGTGAGACTAAAACTAAATGCAAGTTTTCCATCGAAAAGTGAAAAGACTGGCCGTCAGACCATATTTTCTTTCAAAAAAATTAAATGCAAGAGTCATTTTGCATTTAGACTTCTTGTATCATAACACCTTAGCATAGAAATGAACAAAAAGTAACACATTTTCACTTCTGATAGCTTCTGTGTGCATTTTTATATGTCAAAATGGACTACCCCCTAAATTGACTCTTAATAATTCTCAGTACTCATGTGGTATACTTATTGTAACTTTTCTATACACTTAAAGTACATTTAATATATATGAAAGAATAATTTAGGCTTCAAAAACTTCAAAAACTTCAAATTGGCTGAGAAAAATGCATATTTATATAAGGCTTCCCTGAATTGGAAAATCTCTATTTTCAGGCATAGGCGCATATAAATTTGACTTTGGAATAAATACAATACATCTGATAAATAAAATGAGTGTGCAGATGCTTTAAATACTTAATATCTAATATTCAAGAGCATTTAAACAGCAATTGTTTGCAAAATTTCAAGTTTTTATGCCAAAATCTTGACAGTTGAAGATATTTAATGTATACATCAAAAATAAACAGCCAAATGTCAATACTTAAATGACCATAGTTTCTGTTATATATGACATATGGCCATGAAACTTGGCAAACAATCTCAATATTGTCTTAGCTTAAGGTATGCAAAGTTTTATTAAGATTGGTCAAGTCTTTCTGTCCTATTAGGTCCAAGGACACAGTTATCGTCCTTTGGTTTTCGTTGTCTTCGTTGTCTTACGAATATAGTCCCTAGTGTAAACAGTGTATAACTTGCATGTTTGTTTTAATACACTTTCCCAATTCATTTCTTTATATTAAATGCATGAAATATTAAGTAGGGGGATGTAATTACATGTAAAAAATAATGTGGGTGCTGAAACTTTATGTTAAGTAGTGAATTGGTCCAGTTCTAAAAGGTCAAATTTTATCACGTCTGAAGCTGTCAAACTGAATTGTTCACCCCCTTAACACAGAATTGTCAATATTTTGAGTTAGAGCTGGTAGAAGTCTCTATAATTGTAATATGATTTGTTTCTCTGGTAGTACACTACACTGTAAAAATATTTTTGAGAAAGAGCAGGTGTGATTTATTTAATTTGAATTTATTGTCTAAAAGAAATGCACTACGAAATAACTGTGTTCTCGGGCCCTATGATACATATTTTTTAAATTTTGTTCACCAAATGTTTTTTGAATTATTGTTGCAAAAATTAAACAAAATTTGATATATGCCTTCTTTGTTCTCCAGTTTGAAAATATGTGATAAATAGATTATAACATGTCATTTTCCATATTGGCCGTGGTATCAGATAACGACCCATATCAAGCCATCGGGCTTGATATTGGAGTTTAGGGATGACTACACGGCCAATATGGGAAATGCCATGTAATAATCTATAAGTATATTCAATTGATTTCGCTCTGTAGTATTTGATCAAAGTAGTATTGAATCTGCTAAATTTACTTACATCTTTATATTCTAAGTCTGCATCATTCTGTAGGCATAATTTTAAGGTTCCCATATCTCCATACCTAGCAGCCTCAACAAGTTTCTGTAAGTAAAACATAGATTTTAAAGATTATATATTGTAATAAAAAATGTTATGTCTATTAAATCAGGCAATGATTATGTAATCTCCTGTAAGGCAATGCGTATATAAAACAGGGGCATTCTCACCTCAAAAACAAATAGGCATAGATAATATCTTTAAATATCCAATACTTGCTGTAACTTATACATTACATAATATAAAAAAAAACATTTTTTTATTTTGGATAAAGAAAGTCATCAATAGAATCCCGGATCAAAGAATAGTGTAATCATATCCTTATGCAACAATGCGATCAATATATCATGGAATAGACATAGCATATCCATGTCTTATAATGTTATCAATAGGATTATGGAATATATTTATCATATCCCCATGCTACATAGGTTGCAATTTGTAAATACAGCTGTTTCACAAACCACGCCACATTTGGGGAGATGTATAATACTACTATATATTTGTTTTACCTAATGGTTCCCAGATATTAACTCTGTGTTTCATCTTATAGTGACCAGACTTGCGAATTTTATCAGTATGGAAACACACGGATAGCGTCTCAAATTGAATTCTGAGGAAGATTCAAAGCGAAAGGTAGAGTAGTACAGAATTTCTGTAAAGTTAAAACACATAGAAGTTTGAGGCATATAAATATTGAAAGTATGCCACACAGTCCTATGTTTTTCACCGTTGAAACAAATAGTACTGCATATGAACTTTCCGTTCTATTTTTATCATTATTTACGAAACTTCATAGTAACAGTGGCACAGTCTTAGCTGTAGAAAGAGTTCATATGGGAAATTTCATTGTCTATATTTACAGAAGTGCAACCTAAAATGTGATCAACAGGACCATGGAATAGACAAAGGTCAAATAGCACATAATTGTGCTACAATGTTAACAATAGGATCAAGGAATAGAAATACCATATCATTGTGATACAATGTCATCAACAGGATCATGGAATAGACATATTATATCATAGCGCTACCTAAATTGGGTGAAAAAAAGAACATGTAGAATTTCATCAAATATAGTTTATCTACAGAGATTGTATTCAAATTAACACTTATATAAAGTTTAATAAATGTTTCATGAAGAAATAAGAAAATCCTGGGCCTTGAATGTGTTGACTCAGCAATAATTTACAATTTACAGTAGGCATTGTTTACCTAAAGCTCGGTATGCAAAGAATTCATGATATATGCATATCTGTATTTTAATTTTTTAAGAAGTGTTATATTGACTCTTCGCAGTCATCGAAACTCATAAATCCTTCACCAACATTGAGGTTGGAGTATTTTTGTCGATGTAAAATCACGTAACGTAATCGAGGCATATCCAATGCGGTAAAATAAAGTTTCATTTTTTAATGACTTGAGGTAATTTCAATGTTATATAAAGATGTACAAAACAAGTAGAATTTTTACGAAAACTAATTCAGATAAATCCCGTTTAGAATCGCATTTTAAATTCACACAGGTTATTTTTTAGATTTCATTTCGTAAATCACTTCTCCTGAATCATCAATGATTTCGACTATACAAAACGGTTTAGATTATAACACCATTAAGAGATATTATTTAGAAAAAAAAGTAGACAGATAACAACTTTCCCGAAACATTTCCAACATTTCTATAGGCTTGTACGCAGACTCATAACACCAAATCTGTAACTTCTTACTGATATAACTTTAACCAAATAACAATCCATTATGACCTGTAAAAAATCTCTTTTTCAGAAAAAGGATGAAGGCGAACAAAATCAACTTTGATGAGCATTTTTAAAAGATGTTAAACTAACCTCATCTCTGTAAATAGGTGTATAACCAAGGCTTCACACGTGTTCTTTGCAGTCATAACTATCTCCACATTACACCACTTAAATTTTTCGATCATGAAAATGGATGCCATTTAAGGAATGACAATCTGTCAATCTAGCTCTTGAAAACCGGTAAATTATTTCACATGGCATCATTACGATCCTTATAGGACAGTTGTTTTTCAATATACAAATGTATTAACTAGCTATTAAGCATCACTGAATGAACTTAAGTCAACCTAAAACTATTGTCTGATTGATGGTCAGCGAAAATTTTTGGGCCAGGTGAGTAAAAAAACAAACAAAAAACAGGCATATCTCTGCTATGAGTAGTTATAAGCTACACCTTATTTTGACAAATATTTGTAGTACACCTTTCTTCGACCAAGTCTTATAATATTTTATTTTATCTTTGACCTTTGAATATCTAGTTTTTGAAGTTTATGTAGAATTCTTCATGTAAATATCTCAAATCATCACATACATGTATATTTTCTGTCATTAATTGGGGAAAATTGTCACATCGTGACATGACAATTTGACTTTAAAGTAACTCTCACCTTATTCCAAGTTTCCATTATATCCTAAAAATACAATAAAAAACATTTTTAATATATGCTTTATAGTTATTTTTGTTGCCGCGAATTGGCCATGCAGGATCCTTATGGACTTGTAAAATACTGACCTAATATATTCATTTGTTAATTTTTTTCAATAATATTAACGTTTTAAAAGTCACTTATCTCAATTTCTCTGCACTTTATAAAATTTTTGAACTGAACTCAAAACCTTAAATATCTAATCACATTCCTAAATGAAGTACAGATGTATTCTTCAAAGAGGGTGTGAATCTTTCCATCGAATACACGAACATCTATCGCACTTTCGCAGACCTATGAATTTAAAAAAGTTTTATTTACCAGGGCTTGATATGGGTCGTGGGCTGATACCATGGACCATATGGAAAATGACATGTTATAATCTATTTATCACATATTTTCAAGCAGGAGAAAACAAATAGCTTACAACAAATTATGTTTGATATTTCATCAAAAATCAAGATATTCAACGAAAAAAATAAATAAATGTATCAATGTGAGTTTAAAAAAAAGTATCACAGTAGGTTAACAACGTTTTGTGAAAAGTTTCAGAAATAATTAACAATAAACATATTAATTCTAAGAATTGCAAATATTAAACGACTTTAAAGTGTTAAATTACAAATGTTAAAAAATGCTTAGGAAGAATCCTATATCGATACTCATTCCAGTGTGGCGTCATATATTTTCTAAATTCTTCATGACGTCAAAATTTTACGGGAACTTTTGTGATTTCTACTTTTTTCTTCTACAGCACATTTGTAACTTTTTAAATTTCTTTTCATTGTGTTCAACTTGTTTCAAATAGCCTTTGATTGACAAATTACCGGAAGTTAAACTCGGGGGCTTGATATGGATTTCGAGGGCTGATATCGATATCGGCCCCGAGGGCTGATAACCAACCTTGACTTCCGGCTATTATTGGCCATGCAAAAACGTACATATCAGTACAAAATATGTGATAAATAGATTTATTCGATAGTATTTGTTGTGCTTATTGTTAAAGGAAGTTGTAAGAACTGTATTATTTGTATATTTGTACTTTTGTCTGGGGTACTTTACTTATTGTCAATCGTACAAAATCTCCTTTACTTTCCTTTAAAAAAAGGAAAATGTGTCCATGGGACACAGATGTTCCCACCTTTTGCAGGTCCTGTAAAAGGCAACAATCTGAAAGGATTTGAGGTTCTAAAATTTAATATTTCAAAAATCCTTCCCAAAATGAAAGGGTCCAGGACCAAAGAAATAAGTAAAATAATAATTTTTCAAATGGTTGTGATGCAGTTATATTTTAGCTTTGGACATTAAAAAATCTCAACTTAAAGTCATGTAAAAATGGGACTAGCCTATGCCGTAAGACCCAAATTTTGATAATAAAAAAGATAATAGACTTAAATGGCAAGTTAGGCAAAATACTTTTCAACAGTTAAGAATTCTCTGAACAGAAAATTTAAATATTTTGGAAAATTAAAAGAACAAGAGGGCACGCGATGGCCTGTCGCACCTGCTTTACTAATGTTTTAATTTATGTTAAAAGCCTGAATATGAAGGTTTTGCTATAAGTATCACATACATTTAATATTATTATTATCACTGAAAATCAGGTAAGGGCAGAAGAACCATTCCAGACATACATGTTTACCTTGCAATCATTCCATACATGCAATCCTATCGCTTAATGTACATGAAAAACAGACCAATCACAAACATTTACGTAACCATTGACCAGTGAACCATGAAAACAAGATCAAGGTCATATCAAACCTTCAAGACAGACATGCTCACCTTGCAATCATTCTTTACATGAAATATAGGTGCCTTCATTGCTGATAGCAACTGCGAAACAAACCAAACCAAAAAACATAATATTGACAAAAAAAACATGAAAACAAATTCATCTGGAACCTATCACCTTACAATCAATCAATACACTAAATAAATTGATCCTATAATATTTGAGAAAAAGACACCAAAAACCACGGTGATAAAGTCGTCATATCGAGAAGCTTATCAGTAGTTTTCTACATATAAATTTATAAGAGTCTAAACTGCTCTTTTAAACTAGCTTTCGATATAATTATACAAATCATTACATAGCGTTGCTTCTGTTTCACATATAATCTTTTCTCCGTATGTCCATGCTTGACTCTGCCAAGGATATCGTGAGCGGCACCACTAGTCAAATAGCTAAAGACTTCTATTTAAAAGTTGCAAAAAAGTGGCATAATTCTTGTTTTACATTTTTTCCTAGAAAACTATACATTTGTTTGTTTTTCTTTATTTTAAATTTTGAACCAGTTTATGATGAATAAAAAGAGATGTGGGGTTATAGGTCCATGATTCAGTAACCCAGCTACAAAACTATCCAAAACATAAAAGAGGGTTTGGGTCCTTCACCCGCCCCTAGGATTTTTTTAAAAATTAGACTATACTCATTTTCTTCAATAACTCCAAAAAGAAATCTTTTGTTATATAAACTTATGTGCCGTTTCAAGTAACTCAATCCCCCCCCCACCCCCAAAAAAATCAAATGATTGCTACCGGAAAAGCAGTTTACGATTTCGGTCTAAATATACAGCACATACTGAAGACTTGCTTACTCGGTTTGTATTCATGTTTGCCTAGGCATTGTAATTGAGATAGAGCACACATTTGTACTAAAAAAGCAAACAAGGAATCCAAACCGTATAACTACAAGCATTATGAAAATAGCACTAATGGATACATCTATGAAAATCAAAGAGAAGTCACATACAGATCTTCATTTCACGATTGATAAGTGGTAACGTTTTCTTCTCGCACAAACAATTGCTAAATACATTTGACGTCTGGATGCCTGCATAATTGATTTTTGTAATGCCATTTTATATACATATTTTTTTTATATATATTTTATCTTATACAGTAAAGAAAGTTCGAGCAACACTCGAGTCACCTTGATATATGTCTGAATTTCTCATAACTATGTTCTCGATGTTTTACTTACGATCGGTACAGTACAGAACTATGACGGAAAAAAACATAAAGTAAGTACATAAAAAATATCGATGAACAGTATACAATGTCCGAAATCAACCATAAGTTGGTTATACCCGTGTATAATCAAGTGATCATCTACGACACGCTTGCGTTTTAAATATCATCAGTATAAAAGTCATTTTTTAAGACTATTTTCAGTTGTTGCATGTCGAATTATCATATAAAAAAATAATAATGAAAACTCATCGCAACTGCAAAAAATCCACATATGAAATGATTGCACTTTCAGTGATAATTCATCGCAACTATAGTTAAAATGAATAGCATCCAGTCAACGATATTATGGATTCAGCTGCTTTAATATGAGATATGTCACAGATTTTGGTAACATTTTGCATACAACTTCGGCTCGTTAAACTATAACTAAAATTGGAAAAAAAGTTATGGATTTATGTTGAACTTTCTGAAATATAAGGAAAGTGATCTTTTAAAAAAGATGCACATTCGTGTAGAAACCACATTAAACAGGCAAAAACGTTCTTCAATTTGTCTAAAAATGATCAAATCGCCAAACACCAATGCATACATTTTCTCAAAATTGATATTTTGTTGGTACATATATTTCCGTTTTAATGATGTAAAAATATAGCACAGTTCAAAGTTAAAATTTCAATTTCAATTTAGAATTTCCGTCTTCCTCAATGTTATTATATATAATTTTATGATAAGAGGTTTCCGTTTCTCCAGGAATTAGCTCTTTTCTCATGAATGAAAGTAAAACAAATTTTGATAACTTAAAAATTCTCTTGACAATCATGTAAATCTACAGTTTTTGACAGGGGTTAAAAAATATTTCAGAACCATAAGCATTATAAGCTTAAGGTTTGATTTCCACCTAATAGGCCTACAAAAGAAATCATTCTTTTCCCGACATATTGTCGTCAATGAAATCTTCCGGTTGTCCTTTCATTGTGATTGTGTGTTTTAAAAATCATTTTAATATTTATTTGATTCATGTATTTGCTTTACAAATCCGTTGTAAGATCCTACCTATGTTTTGTCTTTCTTTAAAAACTTTTGAAAATAGCACATTTCTTAATTTCCTTTTTCCATTAGCTTGAAAAGGCCTTTAATTATCTTTCTTTAAAATTGAAATAAAAGCTGAACGTAGTGATGGAAAATTATCATATACAATGTAATTAAATAATCATACTTACCGTTCTGGGCAGTTCAAAACCGCCTTGTTGCCTTAAAAGGCCTCAGTTTGAAGGAAGGGGTCGATTAGTAATGAACACAGGAAGTAAAGATATGAAGTGAAAACTAGTCAATAAAAAAGTACTGGCGTACTGATAACTTACAAATTGAGGTTTGTACGCAATCAATGTATTCCCATAGCGCCATTTCAAATCAATTTAACACAAATCTCCTCTCGTTTAATGTCCCAATTGATTGGTTCTAGCATCATTAAGACATGGTGTAGTGGTTAGTGCATCGGACTACTAACTCAAAGGTTCCTGGTTCAATTCCCGTTTGGGATGAAAATTTCAGGAACTCAATTTTCGGCTCTCCCTTGACACCATTTGCGAGTATGGTCTTGAGGGAACGATGACAGTCCGTCGGACGGGGACGATAAATGGCTTGCCCGTGTTAAGAGAGAGCCATATCTCTTGCACGTTAAAGACACCCTTGTAGATTTCGAAAAAGAGTAGGCTAATGCCGCTACAAGGCAGCACTCGCACCCGCAAAGTGGAAAGGGATTAATATAAGTTGTAAAACTTGTTTCCCAATCCACTATAAATAAATATGTTTAAACTAATTAAGACATGCTAAATTACTGAAATCTTCAAAATTTTAGCATTTTAGTTAAATTTAAGACAGTTTCCGTCTTAAATAAAAGTGGTCGCATTCGTGTTCATTCATAATATTGAAATGTTAGTTTTATTTGATGATAATACATAATATATATAAAGGATGAGGCCACTTACGATTTTGACAAAATCCATCTGAAAAGTGACGTAATTGATAACAAATTCACTGACAATTTTGACAAAAACCATCTGAAAAGTGACGTAATTGATAACAAATTCAAGAACATGAAGTCCATTTTTAAAGAATCATTACTTTAATTTCCGAAATTATATAGAATACTTTTAGGGCAATCTTGATATTTATACCGTTTTCCGCCATCTTGAAAATGGCAGCCTTAACGAATTTTTCAGAGTGGGTCCATATCTGAAATCAAACGGTATATAACCAAGAACTACTATGCAAAGTTTCCTCATCAAGTGAGCAGTTCTGCTCTATATCTGCACCAATCGGCCGGACTAATAGAAAAACTAGTAGGTAATCTATGTTTAAAATTTTATTTAAATGTCTGTTGATTTTCTACAAAAATCTTGTTTTATTTTCACCAAATGCCACTTGGATAGTCGGAAACCCGGTTGACAGGCACGTAGCTGCCTTTACGCAAAAAAATCATCTGCTTGAACATGTTTTTCACAACAACAAAAAAAAAAATCCTGAAATTGAATTTCGGATAGTCTTTAGTCTTTCCGGATTATCGTGTCTGTACTTGCAACTACAATCACGACACAAAGTTTAACCCCGGTAGAAATAAAAATAAAAATGAAGAAAGCTAGATTTTTATTTTAGCAAGAAGGCAGCGGATAACGAAAGCCAAAATGTTTTATCTAATTCGCCCAGCAAAGATTTAAATGAGCCATTACATCGTTTTCACAAGACGTTACTGCAAAGAAAATAACATTGTTTGACCCCCCTTATCCTGATATGTTTAACCTAACAAATGATGAGTTGTCAAAACATGAAACAAAAGTCAACCTACTGCAGCAAGAATGGGAGCCAAACTCGTATGGAAACTTCTCTTTCCAATCTAGGTAATTAGAATATGAAAAAAACAATATTACTTTTATATGTTATGATATAAATACCCCACCCCTTCCTGGCTTTCTGTAGTAACTTAGTCGACTTCGGATATACATGTATATACAAAGAATTTACATTTTGCACATGAACACGAGTGTCTCCATTTTCACAGGACGATTTGAAAAAGAAAATATGATGCACCCGTGCAGAATAATCATATATAATTGCATATGAAATGCAGAACGCCCCCAGGTCATATACAAGAGAGTGATACAATTGGGGATGGGGTACATACACGATCGGAAGAGCGTTAAATAGAATTGTGAATGAAATACTCAAACACCTGTGATAATTAATTCTATTGTAAAAATAAAATAATTTGATTTTAAAGACAGGTAATTATCCAGATTCTTGGAAATTATCTTTCATGATCCCTTTACATAAAAAAGGTGAAAAGTTAGACCCTAATAATTATAGAGGCATTTCTCTTATAAGTAATCTACCAAAAATTTTAAATGCCATATTAAATAATAGGCTAATCAAGATTGTTGACAAACAATTAAGTGATTGTCAGTTTGGTTTCAGAGAAAATCACAGAACAGCTGATAGCATCTTTTTATTAAAGTCCTTGATTAATAAATATTTACATAAAGAGAAAAAAAAGATTTATGCCTGCTTCATAGATCTGAAAAAGGCTTTTGATTCAGTATGGAGAACTGCTTTACTTTATAAATTATGTAAAATGGGAGTTGGCAAGTCTTTTTATAGAGTTATAAAACAACAATACTTATATACTAAATCATCTTTAAAATATAAAGATTATGTATCAGAATATTTTAATATTGCTAGAGGGGTTAAACAGGGAGACACACTAAGTCCCACTTTATTTAATGTCTTTATAAATGATATTGTAAAATTTTTTGAGGGAAATGATTCAAGTCCCCTTAAGCTTATAAATAGTAAGGTAGAATGCCTTCTTTATGTGGATGATCTTTTAATCCTGTCAGAATCAAAAGAGGGTCTACAAAACAGTTTAAATAACGTTAAATTATATTGTAACAAATGGCAACTCTCTTTGAATACAAACAAAACTAAATCCATGATTTTTAGTCAGTTAAAACATAAAAGTGAAACATCACATATTTACTATGAGAATAAAGCCATAGAGAGTGTAACAGATATTCATTTTTGGGAATGTTGATAAAATGTAATGGAAATTTATCACAAAGTACTTTAGAGCTGACAAAAAAAGCATTGCAATAAAATCATATACTAAATCATTGAATAATCTACCTATAAACGTAGCAAATAATCTTTTTGATTCTTTAGTAAAACCAATTATGACCTATAATTCAGAAGTAACATGATATTTGGATACATATATTTCTTTTCGTCGAGCCAAAAGCAGAGCCTTAACTTCAGGAAAAGAAATTAATCAACTTGATTTTATAGACAAAACCCCCATAGAAAATATGCATCATAAATTTTGTAAATCTACAAGTGTTGAATTAGAAAGATTGCCTATGATAGAATGTTTGATTAAAACACAAACCCTTTTATATTTAGCTAGACTATATAATAATAATATTAATCCATTGTTAAAGGAAGCTTTTTTTCTAGCACAGTCTCTAGATTTGCCAGGAACTTACTCATGGTATACATATGCTAAAAATATTGTTAAAGAGACTAACGTTGACCTTAATATTCTTTCTACTTGTAAGGACATAAAAGATGTAAATAAAATAAAAAAAACGATATAAAGTTAAAAATGAAAAATAGATATGAATATTTAATTCAAAATAAATTTCAAAACATCGATGATAAAAGTAAATTTTGTCTCTATAAAAAACTTTAAAAAGATTACAAACTAGAATATTATCTAAATACATCTGTTATATTTCCTATTTTGCGAATTTGGACAACATGAGACTAACATTAGCATAAAAATTTCAAAACGAAATTCAGGGGATATAGTTCTTTTAGAACCAAATGATGAAATACAGGGTTTAAATCTGATGAGTGCAAAGTGTTTGGTTAAAATTAACAATGGAAAAGCAGTCATTAGAGTTTTGAGCCCTACTAAGAAATCAGTTACAATTCCTGCAAGTAAAGTTTTAGCAACTGTGTCAGACATTGAAATAGAGTCAATACAAGAGTTAAATGACGCCCCTACAAATGATGCTAACATACATGCAATAGATACAGAAAATAACAAAACAAAAACACGCATTGATTTTGATTTAAAGAATTCTGACTTAACACAAGAACAAAAACAAAAGCTTTTTACATTTTTGAATGGTAATAGAGATGTTTTCGCAACAAGTCTTTCAGAGTTAGGTCATTCAAAAATATACAAGCACAAAATAGAGACATACAGAGACGCAAAACCAGTTAAAAGACCATTCTACCACCAGTCTCCGCCTGTTGAAAAGGAAATAAGCAGACATGTCGAAGAGATGGAACGGCACAAGCTGATAAAGCCATCAAATATTGAGTACCATTCTTCCGTGGTTCTTGTGAAAAAGAAACAGTCAGGGCAATGGAGATTTTGTTGTGATTATCGGTTGCTGAACAAGCAAACGGTTCCTAAGTCATTTCCATTGCCTAGGCTTGAATGTGTCTTTGATACATTAGGAGAATCACAAGCAAATATATTCTCATCACTTGATCTTTATAGTGGCTTCCATCAAATTGAGATGGACGAGGAAACAAGGCACAAATCTGCATTTATTACAAGAAATGGTGTTTATGAATGGCTTCGTTTACCTTTCGGTCTCAGAAACTCTCCTGTCAGTTTTCAGATGATCATGACTCAAGTGCTCAGAGGGTTAAATTGGAAATTTGTTTTGGTCTATGTCGATGACATTCTCATCTTTAGTAAAACTTTTGAGGAACATCTTAGGCATCTAGAACAAGTATTTAACAGACTACGAGACGCAAATCTTACATTGAAACCTACAAAATGTGAGTTTGCAGTCAAAGAAGTCAAATACTTAGGTCACATCCTATCAAAACACGGAGTTCAGGTGGATCCATCTAAAACGGATGCTGTTAGTTCATTTCCGGTCCCTAAAAATCAAAAACAGGTTAAGTCGTTTCTGGGCATGTGTAGTTACTATCGAAAGTTCGTTGATTCTTTTGCTAATATTGCTTCTCCTTTGAATGCTTTATTGAGAAAGGATTCTGAAAAGAAATTTCATTGGACTTTGTTATGTCAAGAAGCTTTTGACAAGCTCAAAAAGGCTTTATTATCAGCACCGATCTTGGCATATCCTGATATGAACAAACCTTTTATGCTGACTTGCGATGCTAGTAATACGGCAATTGGGTTTGTTCTAGGTCAATTAGATAGTCAAGATCGTGAGCATGTCATAGCTTATGGAGGTAGAAGTTTGTCTAGGGCAGAACGAATTTGGTGCACCACAGAACAAGAATGTTTAGCTGTTCTAGAGGGTGTCAAACAATTTCGTGCTTATTTGACTCGTCGGTTCAGAATTTACACAGATCACAAGGCTCTTAAATATTTGATGGATCAAAAGGTTGCAGTCGGTAGATTAGGTCGTTGGGCTCTTAAATTACAAGACTTCGACTTTGATATCGTTCACAAACCAGGTAAAAACAATGAGGTGGCAGATGCTCTCAACAGACGCACATATACTGAAGTGGTTGATGAACATAAAACATCGCCAGTGAAAGTGTTTGTTGCAAATGCAAATGAGTTTCTGTTAGATACAATTGAGGTTAAAGCTTGTGAGACAGATCTAGAGGTAGACAATAAAGGAGACGAGGACTTGGAGAGTGTAGAACTCGAATTATTTTATGGAGACTATACACTTCTTGCTCCTCTAGATCCTGAAGTCGTCAATAGTGAGTTATTGGACATTCCTGCTGTAGGTCAGCTACAACAAGTTGACCCAGATTTTCAGGATATGTTTAATTACTTGCAAAATGACGTTTTACCTCAAAGTGAAAAGGTTCGACAAAAAGTTCTCGCAGAATCTCAAGATTACTCGGTTTGTGATGGTGTTTTGTATAAATGGTTTCAAAAGAGGTTTAAAACGAGTCCAGATGAAAAGTACATTAAACAACTATGTCTTCCATTAGCTCTCAGACGTCATGCTTTGATAGCGTATCATGACTTGAATTATGGTGGTGCGCACTTAGGATTGGACAGGGTTTTGGCTGCTTTGAGACAAAAATATTTTTGGCCAAAAATGCACCAAACAGTCAAAGACCATGTTCTCTCTTGTGACAGGTGTCAACGAATTAAGGTTGACCATACACGCAAAAATCTACCTTTAAATCCTATGCCAGTGGTAGGTCCATTTGATCGATGGCATATGGATTTTTTAAAGCTGAGCAAGACAAACAAAGGTGAAACGTACTTGCTCGTTTTGGTTGATAGTTGTAGTAAATGGGTCGAAGCATTTGCTATGAAAACACAAGAGGCTTCTGAAGTTGCAAAGGTCTTATTCAAAGAGGTTTTCTCTAGATTTGGCGCAGCAAGGTTTTTGGTTAGTGATCGTGGAAAAAGCTTCATGAATAACTTAGTTCTGTCGTTATGTGAGATATTTGATGTTACAAGATATCATACTAGCTCGTACCATCCTCAAACAAATGGGTTAGTAGAAAGGTGCAACTAAACTCTAATAAAGTCTTTCAGAGCATACTGTGATAAGGCTCAAAATAACTGGCCCGATAAATTACCCGGAATTTTAATGGCTTTACGCAATTCTCCTTCAACTCAATCAACTGAGTTTTCTCCCTTTCATTTGCTGTTTGGTAGAGAAATGAATCTACCTTTTGACACTTCTGTTACACCTAAACAGAATTTGTCATCAGATGCCAAGCTTCAAATGGAAGAAGTTCTATCAAATCTAAAGATCACACAAGATCTTGCCACTAAAAATATGTTAGAAAAACAGTTAAAATCTAAAGAGCGATACGACCGAAATTCAAAAATTCCACAATTTAAAGTACGGGATTTAGTTTTACTTCGGCAGCATGTGGTTCCCGTCGGTCGCTCACCGAAATTGGTAGATAAGTACAAAGGGCCTTATTACATAACTGAGTTGGGACCAAATTACACTTACAAATTAAGAATTTGCAGCACTAATAAAGAGGTAAAATCGATGATCAATGCAAAAGAAATAATCCTTTACAAGGATCCAAGAGATCATCAGGTGCAACCCAATGAGGTGGTACAAAATGAAGCTAATGATGCTGATAGGGTAGATCAGCATGATCAAGGTGATAAGAATGTGCCTAAAGCACAAAATAGGGAGAATGAAACCACTGATGGTAATGATGATCAGGTAGAAGATCATCAGTTTTAAAAAGCGGAAAAACTTTTGAAGTTAAAGCGCTTACAAGGTAGACGACATTTCCTTGTAAAATGGGCGGACGGCTCAAAACCCACATGGGAACCAGAGGAATATGTTTCAGAACATTTAATCAGAGTATATTTCAGCACACATACACATACAGGAGCTAAACGAAAGAGAAAAACATGCATACGGCAAAACTAGTCACACAAAACTATTAAAGTATTATTCATATATTGAAATAAGAGAAAAAAACCATAACTAAAGCACATAAGCATATACACATTTTTTTCTTTTGCACCAGTGCTGAAGTCTTTGAATTGTTTTTATAGTGTAATTCTCGAGACTATATCTTTTAGGAACTTTAGATTGTTTTCAAAAACCATAAATTATTTATTCAAAATTGTGGTGTTTTGTTACCCTTGACAGATTTATATCTGTTGTCTAATAGTGCTAAGAGTATGCGCATGCTCATATAACAACTCATCACACATTTTTTGTTTTTTTTCATTTTTTATATGTTAAAGTTAAAAGACACTTAGACACTTTTCACTGATGACAGTTTTTTTTATGGTGTTAATATTTTCTTGAATGAAACAGACTGAAAGCCAAAGCAAAGAGAAAGTGCACACGCAAAATGAACAGTGTTTTTGCGAAGAGTTACATAGAGTCATGACTAATGTTGAAATACGTTTTTTAATTCATTTGTATATAATATGATAATTTTCTTTTATTTTTGTGGTTCAAAAGCAAGATTATTTACTGCAACACTTGTTATTTTACAGTGCAAAAGAGAGCAACACGTGCGTTTGTACCTTCTATTATTTTTGCAAGCCGCGACGGCTTCTCCTTCCAACTATTGGTTCTATAATTTTGAGCAAGTTTATGAAAACAACGCTAATATTCAACTGACTATTTTATTTTGGTTAAGTTTAGTTGATATTTTTTTTCTAGCAAACCACATGTAGAACCAAATTCAAATTTGTTATCACAAAAATTCCGTGGATAGTACATGTGTTACAGTACCAGTCCTTATTCTGCCTCTGTGTCCATCCTATTTTACTATTAAACCTCACTGTATTTATAACATTGTATTTACAAAAGTTAGTTAATTGTAAAATTGTCATATTTCACGTTAAACATATCTATCAAGGCACAGTATGAGTTTTTTAAAAATATCTTATTGGTTTAAATTCAGCAAACTCACATATTTCTTTTCTCGAACTAAATGGCATTTATTCAGCACCTATTAATGTGGCTCAATGAGCATACTACCTTACACAACAGTAGCAGAAATCAATAGAACATTTTATTTGTGACAATGTATATATGTGTTATGAGTGTATATAGAATTGATTAACTTGAATTTCTAATCTTATATGTCTTATATTTGTAGTTGATGTTATGTGGCTTTGGGGTCAAAGCCAATTAAGGCAGAGGGGAGATGTTATAGATATATATTTTGAAATTCCGAATTCGCAAAATAGGAAATATAACAGCTTTGCAAACTTTCTTTTATTAATTATTTTATTTTTAGAAGAAAATATATTTTACAGATGTTTGACAAATATTGATAATTATTCATTCATAAATTATACATGCTATATTTTGAATAAAAGAAAGAGTATAGGCAATTAGACCTATTGTCAAAATTACATAGATTATCGCAACATAGGTATACGAAAATCAATAATTTAGATTAAAGTGTCAGCTTGGTTGACAAGACAAAATTGAGTGACCAATTAAAATGTTGTGGTCAGTTATGAAATTATGTAACGATAATTTTCATTGGTAAAACGAAGAAAACCTGGGATCTCTAAGCACGTGAGCAACGACCTTTTTAAGCTAGTGTTTTGGGCTATCCGTCAGTTGCCATGAGATCTCAGTTGTAATAAAATATAGTTATTTTGGAATTCTTCGTTTTTACCAGGTAATTCATATTTAATATTTTAAAGCATTCTTTTTATGAAAATTACATTTCACATTTACTTTTAATTAAGTTTGATTTATTTAGTTCTATTAATTTAAAATGAGCGTTTTTAGTTTATTACATTACGATTACATAGATGATTTTTTAAGTGAAATATACAGTAAACATAAATTCCGTAAATGTTATTTATTTCATTAATTTTCATTATTACATGCAAATTTGTTTACAGGAGATTTGTGAATTTGATGCATAATTTATTCGTAGTAAAGTTTAATTCTGTTATTTGGTTATATTTAATATTCAACGAAGTTTAGAGAAATCTTTGTTTGTCACTTTGGTTTACCTTGACAACGCAACAGAACACAAAGAAACTATTTGTTGTTTCATGTATATTGAAATCGTACCGATGCAGGATTGATCTCCAGAACAGAAATATTTGCGTATTACGTAATAGCAAGAAACATTTAATATATTACAGCTTGACATTATCTTTGTATGATGAACTATAAATATTGTGAAATATATTATATACATTTATTTGAAATTGTATTATAACAGTTGCCATGAGATCTCAGTTGTAATAAAATATAGTTATTTTGGAATTCTTCGTTTTTACCAGGCCAGCTAAAGTCCAGACGACATAGGCTGAAAGTCAAGTACGACACATCTAATTTTCAGATAAGGAGATTAATCACTAAATTTAGAATAAGTGATCACACCCTCTTGATTGAAAAGGGGAGATATTTTAAAATCCCAAGAGAGGAACGTCTTTGCCATAAATGTGAAATACTAGAGGATGAGAACCATTTTTTACTATATTGTGAGTATAATAAAACTCTAAGAAATGACTTTTTTCATCACATATGTGCAGAAAATAATAACTTTAATAATTTAAATGAAGAAGAAAAAATTCATTACTTACTAAATCCATCATCGCCTTTACAAACAAATAAGTTAGTATCCTTCTTGAAAAAGTCATTAGAACTGAGGGCAGGGGACTCTTAAAAACTTGTTTGTTGTTATAAATGTTAATGCTGTTCATATTTTGTGTGTTTAATATGTATGTATGTATGTTTATTGTGTTTATTGTATTAATATATGTTGGTCACAAACTGTAAAGTTTATATGACAATAAAATATTTGATTTGATTTGATTTGATTTGTTAAAAAATGTAAATCACCAATGAACGGGAAACTTTTTTTTGCAAAATATAATAAATCTTGCAGGACTAAACGTTAAACAACAGAACATAACAAAAACCGACGTTGCACAAAAAAACCTATACCACCCAATATAAATGTTTTATTTGGATCAATGGTGATTTAAACATTTTCATTTTTATACCCACCACTTGTAAAGTAGGAGGTACTGTATATTGTGAAGGGGAAGTCCGTCCGTCTGTTTGTTTGTTCGTTCGTCCATATGTTTGTCTATTCGTTCGTTCTCTCATTACACTTTTGTATCCGCAACGCCTTCAGTTCCTAAACGCCGAATCAGATTTACTGAAAAATTTCTCAGCAATATATATATTAGCAATATAATGTCATTGTGCACCTCGTATTTTTTTTTTGTATCATGGTCTACATGTACTAGCAGTTACAGAAAAAATTCTGAATTTCCAAATCCAAATTGCTTATGAAACATCAGAATACACTTTCGTATAAATATCCAAATACAGGACCTGCTTACCTTCGGAGCACCGGAGGTCGCCACATTTTTTCGGGGTCCGTGTTTTTCATCTCTAGTAAGTTTTCAATGTTGAAAGTTTTTGCTTGTCATTTTGTGTCTTATCTGTTCCCGGGGTTTCCAAATTACGAAACCCACTAGGATGTTACTATCGTTTCTTGAAATATGGTTTAGTAAGGAAACAGTTAGGGTATTTATCATTTTCATCATAAAATGGTCCAAAAAAAAATTAAAAACACCATTTGCATAAGTTTTCAATTTATCTAGTACATAGGTAAGCAGAACAATCAGATATCAAGTCGACGACATGGGTATCTTTCCAGTTGGATTTAGAAAATGCATAACCTCCGATATTTATTATATATTTCTTACCACGGACGGAAAACATATCAATCTATTAGTTCAGTAATTTTCGTGTCTGTCTTTCCATTGTGTTAATCAAGAAAAAAAATCCAAAAATGGGTAACAATAGTATCGAAAAGAGAAAATCGAGTGCACCTTTTTATGGTAGGGCGTGTTTGAGTTGAATATTTTCTCTTGATATCGTACAAAGCAAGAATATTTTATACATCGTCTCGCTTTAGATTCTATCATTTTTATATATCAAAGATACAGGTTTACTTTATAAAATGAAAAAATCCCAGTACTAAAAGATGAAATATATGGGTCAAGTGAAATACCTATCTAATGAATCACAAAAACAGAGTAGGTGTGTTCGAATAGCTATTTTTTTTAATGAAAGTAGTTGACGACAGACTTTCAAGTTTGAGGATGAAAATGCATATCTTCGAAAAATTATATTCAATTCAACTTCCAGTGGCTGAAGAAGGCGACGTCACATTTGAGCAGAACTAGAACACTATAATTTGACTATTTGAAATGTTTATGGTGATAAAGTTTTAGTTCGTATGTTCAAAGTGTCTTTATGAAATGTAACTATGTTGACAGTTTGACTTGCTAATTAATAACCCCCCTTTCCCCCCTGTGTAAACGCCACTTCCAGCACTATTGTGTTATTTCGTATCTGTTCTTTTACATTAGTGGGGCGAGCCGTGTGCCAGGAAAACTATATAGGAAGTATGTAAACTGACAATCTTAATGAGTTAAGGGTATATATGACCCCTTCTGTGTCATGTGAATTACTAAATTTTCAAATTGCAATAGTATCAAAATAGAAAATATAACGAATAATAGAGATGGCCCATTTTGTACAAATACCAAGGGGAAACTACGTGCAAAGCATTAATATTCAGTTGCATTGCATTTAATAGAAAGACAATAAACAATCAAAACCAAGGAGTAACCAAAGACTCAAAAAACGAAAGGACATTTACATCAACAGTTATACGCATAGAAGTTTTATACGCAACAATATACGCTATAAATTTGTTGCCATTGGATACCATCTTGTTTATATAGTGAACAAGATGGTGGCACATGATACTCAGAAGAATAAGTGATCAAATATGCCAGGGTTTCTTATTGATAACATTATTGTTGAATTTGAGGAATATTCATAAAACATTTTTGATTGGGTTCCATTTATATATCACCTAGAAGTAGAAATAAAGGAAACATCGGACACGTCTCCCTCTGTCTCATTTTTATACAAATACCTCGAATGTAACATAGATGGTCACATCATGACGAGAATATATGACGAACGAGACCATTTTAATATTGAAATTATAAATTTCGCCAACATGAGCACCACTATACGAATTTCACCTGCATATGGGATATGCGTTCGCTATTCGAGATCTTTGGTATACTACCAGATGGCTGATAATCAATCAAAAACGTTACCAATGTCCGAGCAGAAAATGTTGAACAAGGGAGATAAAAAAGATCGTCTCGTCCTTTTTCTAAAAAGTTTCATCAGAAGATACCACGACCATGTTGATAAGTATGGTTTCAATATCACAAATAATACATGATGTATAGTTTCTAAGTACTGACGCTGTTAATGATCTTCGTTACGTGTTCGATGACTTTTTATTTGTCTTGTATGTTTTTAATTTGACTATCATTTTTGGTTTTGAATTGGCTTATTCATTCTATCATGCCATTGACCTTTTTGTATTGTCATTTATTTAAGTACATTGTCTTTGTTTTTCTTTGTTGGAATAGTTGTTTGTTTATATAGTGATAAAGATATTATACCATGTTGACTGCTGTACCCCAATTTTGGACATTTTTACCTAATATGTCAGTTTGCTTAGCTCCCTCGTTGTTGTCAATATAATGGAATCGTAGACGACTGTCATATAAGTGAGAGTTTTAGCTAGCTATAAAACCAGGTTTAATCCACCATTTTCTACACAAGGACATGCCTCTACATAGTCAGAAATATGACAATTGTTTTCCATTCTTTTAAAGGTTCTGAGCCTTCGATCTTGCCATTTGAGTAAGAACTTTCCGTTCTGAATTTTTTGTGGAGTTTTTTGTGATTTTACTTTTGTCTTATGTCCACTTGCAATTAACTGGTGGATTATCCAAGGAACAATTATTCATATATCAAAATTTTGTTAGTAGATGTCCTCGTTCCTTACCTGTTTAGTTCATTTGTTTATGGTAATGTCCTTTTGACGTGACTCGGTATTTATGCATCCCACCATTTTCTTATGTCAAAGACTTTTGTATTGTTGCGATTTTATGATTTTTGGTTTTGCAATTTACTTTAGAGAGTTTATATGATATTTTTTTCTTTGTTGAAATACTAGTAGTTTAATACATGTATTCATTTTAAAGTGATTAACATGATTAAGATAATAATATAATATTGACTGCTGTACCGAAATTTTAGACATTAACCTATTATTATTATGTCTGTTTGTTTTGCTGAGACATTGTTGACAAATAATGGAAATAATGCGATACACGCGTTTGGCGCAAATATAAAATTTCAGTCCTGGAATATATGATCAGTGATTGAAGGATTCTACGGCGAATATGAAAGACCTCTCAATAGAAAACACAATGAAGGGTACTTTGTCTCCGTTTACAATTAAACTTTAATTAGAATTTAATAAATAACTATAAACAGTGCCAAGACAATAAAAATTAAAATCTTCATCTTTAATATTTTTGATATCTTTTTATTCATATATTTTTTTTAATTCTCTTTGTTAAGGTTTCTTTTTTCCTTTTTTCGCGGTGCTGCTGTGAATAACTCCAAGTCAGATGGAGGAAATGGCGTCTACATGCTTTCCTCTTAAACATTTTAGTCTTTCTGTGAAACTGACGTAGGTGGTAATTGGTCGGTCATACTATCGATATTCTCATCAGCTAGTTTTACATCGGCTTCCTTTTGGTTCTTGGTTGGTCTAGGATTTTCTGAAATTTTAATAGCTGTTTCATCTGTAAGCATGGACCTATTCTCCGGGTGGAAAACAGCCTATAAGACATCATTTTCTTGGATCACGGCCACAATACTGTTACCAGTTTTTGACGGTGGTAGCTGGATTTCTTTATTTGTTGACAATCGCATCTCCATCTCCTTGATCTTTTGAACTTCCTTCTTAAAAATCTAATATTTATAAATAGTTATGTTATCAAAGGTACCAGGATTATAATTTAGTACGCCAGACGCGCGTTTCGTCTACATAAGACTCATCAGTGACGCTCAAATCAAAAATATTTATAAACCCAAACAAGTACAAAGTTAAAGAGCTTTGAGGATCCAAAATTTCAAAAAAATGTGCCAAATACGGCTAAGGTAATCTATGCCTGGGATAAGAAAACCCTTAGTTTTTTCAAAAAATTTCAAGTTTTGTATACAGAAAATTTACAAAAATGACCACATTATTGATATTCATGTCAACTCCGAAGTGTTGACTACTGGGCTGTTGATACCCTCGGGGACGAAACGTCCACCAGCAGTGGCATCGACCCAGTGGTGTAAATAGTTATCAAAGGTACCAGGATTATAATTTAGTACGCCAGACGCGCGTTTCGTCTACATAAGACTCATCAGTGACGCTCAAATCAAAAATATTTATAAACCCAAACAAGCACAAAGTTGAAGAGCTTTGAGGATCCACAATTTCAAAAAATTGAGCCAAATACGGCTAAGGTAATCTATGCCTGGGATAAGAAAATCCTTAGTTTTTTTCAAAAAATTCAAAGTTTTGTATACAGAAAATTTACAAAAACGACCACATTATTGATATTCATGTCAACTCCGAAGTGTTGACTACTAGGCTGGTGATACCCTCGGGGACGAAACGTCCACCAGCAGTGGCATCGACCCAGTGGTGAAAATAGTTATCAAAGGTACCAGGATTCTAATTTAGTACGCCAGACGCGCGTTTCGTCTACATAAGACTCATCAGTGACGCTCAAATCAAAAATATTTATAAACCCAAACAAGTACAAAGTTGAAGAGCTTTGAGGATTCAAAATTTCAAAAAATTGTGCCAAATACGGCTAAGGTAAAACGTGTTGTAAGAATATTATGTGGGGAAAAATATTTTGATGTTGATATCCATGGTAAAAATGGTGCTAAGGATAAGAACGGTTATGATATAAAAGTAATATTTAATTTAAAAGATTGTGTTCAGATTCTTAACACAGACGAAGCTTCACTTTCGCTTTCTATCCTCTAATCTGATTTCTTCAAAAATCAAATCCTAAAAATAAAATAAAAACAATTAGTTTTTTGTTTTGTGTAGTTCTCTATATTTAATTTGTTCCATATCAAACAGGAAAATTACAAAGGTGGATACTAAACCCGCGTGTCAATACAATCACTAAGGCTTCATGAGTCCCTGTGTTAAAGGTTGTACATGTAATTCCAAAAAATGAATTGTTAATATTTATCTTTATTATTATTACCCTAAAAAATTAACACAAATTTGACAAAACTTACTTTACCTTATTCCTCTGTTATCTTAAGACACTCTAGCTCTGCTATATAAGATAAATGGCCTTTATCCTCAAATGTTACACAAAAATAACATTACTGTTACATTAATCAATCTTAATCTTAGGGCACATGCTATATAATGTCCCTCTTCCTTACATTTCCTATATCATGCTTTTCTTGATAGAGGGTTGCTGCTCACAAGGACGCTATTAAACCAAGAGTTCAAAATGGTGAAGTTGAGATCATCCCTTCGTAAATTTTACGGACGCCATCACGAGTTGGTTGACCGTTATGGAATCACCGTATCACAAATGATATTGGATATGTTTCTTTCGTCGTAACTACAATCACCTTTCATGAATGTGACCTACCGAATTAGACTATTTACCGGATTTGTTTTTACATAAGTAACACGACGGGTGCCACATGTGGAGCAGGATCTGCTTACCCTCCCGGAGCACCTGAGATCACCCCTAGTTTTGTTGGGGTTCATATTCATTAGTTTTCTATGTTGTGTCGTGTGTACTATTGTTTGTCTTTTTCATTTTTAACCATGGAGTTGTCAGTTTATTTTCGATTTATGAGTTTGACTGTCCCTCTGGTATCTTTCGTCCCAACTTCCTCTCCTTGCATAACTAGGCCAGCCACCTCTACCAAAGGGGCGAGGAACTCTGACCTGAATTGGGCCACTAGAAAAAAATTTCCGAAACCCGGTGGAAACACACCATTGGAACCATATGGTTGAGGATATGTAAATGGTGTTGGTTTGTTACTTGTACACAAAGTTCCAGAAAAATTCCAATCATTATGTTTAACATCTGCTTCATATGAAACATTTTCATTTGATAGGCGTTATTTAGGTGACGACTCGTATTTTTTTGGCCTTTCATCCAAGCAGCCACAACGTTATCAATTCTCTTATCCTCTGCCTAACCGAAAAGTATCATGGTCAAGTTACATAAATCTTTCGAGACTTTAAAATTACTTTTTACAGTGTGTAAAAGCTTTGCAAAAAAAAATCACCGCTACCCCTAAAAGTGTTTCTATAGCTGTCAATAAGACGTCAGATTGAGTTAAATTGGGCCTAAATGCTAAGATCCTTGCATGGTTCAAACATTCGGTTTTTACTTGGTCATCCATTTGCTTTGAGAACAGTCTGGCCTCCAATGTCAAGTGAGAGCCTGAAATTCAGATAAATAACTAATAAAACTCAAACCCCTACTTTTTAACACATCCTACACAACTACTCTAGGAGTAATAAAATATAGTTAATGGTAATGTTTAATTATTCATTCACACAAACATCCCTATCTTGAATCATTTACAATACATTTTTAATATCAAATATTAACCGTGTATACAATTTACATGTATATGCTATAAATCCTTTCTTTTTCAAGCCAGAGCAGCAATAAGTGAAATTGTTACCAGATATATTTGTTATTATTATTATATTACTTTATAACACTAAACAAGCCCTTATAAGTACTATCAGGCTAAAGACATCTACCCTTTTCAACCTAATTAACTGGTTTTTTTTTTAAATATATAATCTAGTGTACCTGTCCAACTGCTAAATTTGAAATGGTTTAATTCACTGGCCCAAAATTTCAAATAACAAAATATAAAAGTAAACCTCCAAGCCATCTAAAAGATCCTGACCAAAAACCTTATTATCAAACATACCAGAAACATTGTTTGTGTCTTACTGGTCCCCCCCCCCCCCCCTCTTTACTTTATTTGGGAAAAATTGATTGTCCAATAAGAATATATGTAAAATCGATGTCAATTTATGCAAAACTTGCAGAAATTTGAAACCCCCCACCCCCACCCCCAAACTATTTGAAAAAGTTTTTTATCCTTCATTGATTTTTTGATGTCGTCCCTTAGCCTGGAGTGTTATATTATAGTTCGTTTCTCTGTGTGTTACATTTTAATGTTGTGTTTCTGTTGTGTCGTAGTTCTCCTCTTATAGTTTAGTTCCCTCAGTTTTAGTTTGTTACCCGGATTTTTTTATTTTTTTTTTTGTCTCTATCGATTTGTGAATTTCGAACAGCAGTATACTACTGTTGCCTTTATTTAGCATGTGCTGGCTATCGATACACCTCCTTATCTTGTACTTGTACATGTAGGTAAAGTTGTTGCTAAGAAAGGAGCTCACTCAGTCCTACTATTACGTAAAGCAGCTGTACCTGATGATTCTGGTTGTGCGTTAGACGTTTCACGTAAAGCCTTCCCTTTAGGGGCACCAACTAGATTGGCCTGCAGTATTTTTCCCTGTGTGCACCATCACATCATTGACTGTTTCTCCTGTTAGACCCTCAAACTCCAAACTTAGTTCTTCTAGCTTGCTATTGATACACCTCCTTCTCTAGTACTTGCAAGATAAGTTTTTTCTAAAAAAAAAAAAAAAGGAGCTCCATCAGTCCCATCACTACCTGAATTAGCTGTACCTGATGATCATGATTGTGCGTAAGACGTAAAGCCTTCCCTTTCAGGGCACCAACTAAATTATCCATATGTGCCTGGTAAATGAAGCAGAATGCCCTTTCTTGTACTTCGAATTTAATTAGCGTTAGCCTCGGTGCAGAAATACTAGATCAATAAGCAGAAATTAAAGTTTGACATAATGAAGGAGTTTGCCCTCTTTTTCACTTTTCTTTTGTTACCCGCCAGATAAACTGTAATGCTTTTGTCCATTCTTTTTTTACTTTTGCCAATTGCTACAGCTTGAACATGGCAATCTTTTTCAGAATTTGCATTCAATTGATTGGAAGATAATCAGTCATTCAGAGCCAAACTGTCTTTTTGAAGTGTGGTAATATCTTTGTTTATCGCTATTTTGTGCATTTTTTCTTTGATCATTTTTTGTGATAATTTGTCATATCATGCTTCTCTCTTGAGATGGAAAATTATCCCTATCAACTAAGAACGCACGTGGCGTTGCTAATGAAATTGACATGACATTGGCAACGTCGTCATAGGTAAAATAGCGATAAACAGTTTATCATTGGTCATCTCAACAATAATCTATAATTATGTCCCTATTGGCAAAAGAAAATGTATTGTCGTCAGCATACTTGTAAAGTGATCTTTGTGAGGTGAATTTAGGGAAAATGTTAAAAAGTATAGGATGGGGAATAGAACCTTGGGGTACTCCTTTGTATCTATATGGCCATTTGCTCAGACTGGAGCCAACTAAACAAATAGTTTCCTGTCAGAAAAGTAATTTTAATCCATTATAAAGATTAAGCAGTAACGCCCTGGAATAATCAACAAGAAATGGAAATATACTAACTGCGAGGTCTATAGTTGCCCACAACAAGTATATTGTTATTTTCTGCAATGGACTTATCCTGCTTTAGTTGGTCTGAAAAAGTGGCTGATTGAATAGTTTTGATAATTAATTCAGTTATTGGTTTCGTGATAACTGGTTGTGCTTATATTAGGAAGTTAACCGAGATACCATCTATTCCTGTTGTCTTTTTGATTTTGACTTATTTTAAGCTGTTTGTCTACAAATTCATTTGAGTTGGTACTTAGTACTAGTTTTTGTGTTGCAGTATTGTTTCCTTGTATATTTTTTTTAACGATTTGA
The DNA here is from genome assembly GCA_019925275.1 of Mytilus edulis. Lineage (NCBI taxonomy): Eukaryota > Metazoa > Mollusca > Bivalvia > Mytilida > Mytilidae > Mytilus > Mytilus edulis. Next base: position 82,227,771 of record CM034360.1, on the reverse strand, counting down.
TGGTTAATGTGAGCAGGTGTGTTGTTGTCAATATCTTAATTTGGCCACATTTATTAAAAAAAAAATTAAAATGTTTTATTACTTTCGTCAGTTATTATGGTTTCTTCATCTCAAAGAAATTTGTTTTTTGCGAAGTTGCTGCCTTTGTTTGTAATGAAAGTTTTATAGTTTGCCTAGAAATCAGATACTTTTTGGTCCGTCCATACGATTCTATTGTATCATCTGGTAGCGAATATATATTTTCTCTCATGTCTGTATTAATGTATGGTCAAGAATGTGGGAATTTCATTTAAGATTTAAATAATAACAACAACTCTGATTTGTATTATCTGAACAAGATTCCTTCTTTTTGGAGTCGGTATAGTCATCATGGTCATCACAAATTCTCTTGGTGAAATCAGTTTTTTTATTCCAATTCAATTCAAATATTTACTGTCATATAAACTGTTTTGACAAAAAGTTTGTGACAAATTATATGAATTTAAAACTATTTATACATTGTGTGATATCTATTTGACGTGGCTCGGTTCTTATACTTCCCGTTACTGTTCAATGGTTATTTTTTGTATTACTAGTATTGTCTTTCATTTTTGCTTATATGCTTTGTCTATATGCCTTTTTGTGATTCTTTGTTACATATTTGTTTGTTTTTATAGTGATTAAGACTATACACAATATTGACTGTTGCACCCCTATTTTGACATTTGTACTTATAATGTCTGTTTGTTTTATTCACACATCGTTGCCAATATACTGGAATATTATGTGTCAGACTGCCATACAAGTGAGAAGTTTAGCTAGCTATAAAAAAAGGTTAATCCATCATTTTCTTATGAAAGAAAATGCCTGTACCGTCAGGAGTATGACAGTTACAATTGATATCCATTTGTTTGATGCGTTTGAGCTTCTGGTTTTACCATTTGATAAGAGACTATTCGTATTGTATGTTCCTTGCAGTTCAGTATTTTTATGCATTTGTCTGTGTATAAGTGAAGTGTCTTAAACGACTTGCCATAATTATACCCGCTTTAAAAACAATGGGGGTACACTATTTTACTTCTGTCTGTCTGTCCGTCCAACAATCAGTCCCTCTGTCCTTCCCATGACAATTTTTGATCGCATATTTCTCAGGAACTACATCATAACTATTTCTGAAATTTGGTTTCTTGGTTTATATAAGTCTGCTATACCGTGTGATGTTACGTAGAGCATTTATTTCTAATCGATTGCCAAAGACAGCATTTTAATATATAATATATAACATATTTTTTTAAGAAAAAAACGGATTTGATAATTAGCCAACATATTTTATTAGAAGTCAGTTATTTCACACTATATTCCTTGTAATTTGCTACTGTATAAATAAGCTCATGGAAAGCTTCAAAATTTAATATGTTCAAGACTATAGATCTTTCAAAATGAAGGATAAAACCAACAAACGAAAAGTCAAAATCTATACTGATGATTTTTTTTTCCAAATATGAGCATCGCAATCATTTTATGGTAAAGACAACTGCGTGATAATTAAATTAAAATAAAAAATGAAAAGATGAAAACTTTATACTATTTAGCAAAGAACCATGAAATTGAGCCCAAGGTCAGATGAATCCTGCTAGACAGACATGTACACCTTACAATCATACTAGCACCTGAGAAAAACCCCGAATTTTTGGTGGGGTTCGTGTTGTTCAATCAGTCTTTAGTTTTCTTTGTTGTGTTTTGTGGACTATTGGTATTTTTGTTTAACCATGGCGTTGTCTGGTAGCTTTCGTCCCTCTTTTAAGACAAACTGACATAATCCACAAAACCTTTACATTTATTATTGAATCGTAAAAATGAGGTCAAAGGTCAAATAAAACCTGTAGATCGACATGTACCTCGGAAAATATTTTCATCTACCAAATATAGTTGACCTATCAAATAATCCTTTTGTTTCTGCGCGTGACTTATGCAACGGCATTACCTTTCCAATTACTACTGTATGTTGCGTCTACAGGTGAATTGTAAGACTTGATAGTGACTGGATTTATATGTGACATTTATAATGACTAGAAAAGGTAAAATAAATACTCAGAAAACGGCGACGAATACCCTTGGAAACAGCACAACACCATTTGATATTGCAGCTTCCATTTAAAGGTAAAAAAAATGTCAATCTCTTGTCAAATTAAATTTAAAAAATACGTTAACAAGTTTATTGAAAAAATGCACATTTTTACCCATATGGGTTGGAAGCATACATAAATCAACATAATAATTTTACAATACATGTCATACAAAAAAAAAGAAGAAAAAAAGAATAAAACATTATATACATAATTATATGTATCTATATCATGCAGTTGTTGAGTCCACCCTCCTCAATGACCATGACTTTTTAACAAATGGAACAGCATACTGCATAATTGACGGACACGAAAGACATAAAACCAATTTATCCAAATTATCAATATTATCTATATCGGAATAGATATTTCTAACTTTAACTGGACCCCTGCTGTTGTTTCAATCTTATCTACACAAACGTAGGATGTCATAAGTCTATTCCAAGACAGTTGGAGACAATTAATCTAAACGCTTAAAAGTACTGCTGTTTCCTTTATAAGGGGAGATAATTCATTACCATATATCAGAAAGTAAAAAGCTATTCAGTAAAGGTCTTTCACCTCATTGTTTATTGGTACAGTACTATGCATCTTGAAAAAAACCTTTTGTGTCGAAGTATCAATCAGCGGGTGGCCAGTTAATTTCTAACTTTCTGCAAAAATTTAAATCTCAAATCTTTATTTTTTGTACATGGACATGTTAATTAACACAGTTTGGTGGTGCCCCTAGCAGAGGCAGAATGTACAGATAAGTGAACAGGTTCACCTTAAAATCAAACCAACAACTATTCTATCGTTACATTCCCCTTTTCTGAAGAAATAGTTCCCATGTAATCAAAGTGGTCTTACTGATGATACGTACCTTACCATGTGCACTGTTGACAGTCTCAGTGTTGTGGTATAACCATTGAAATTTTATAAGGGAAACTATTGGGTTATAAGAAGTGGTCTAATTAACATTTTGTTTTAATGTGACGTACGACATTGGTTCGAGTCCCGGTGTCCAGTAGTCCAAATAATTATTGACTAGGTGTTCAGAGACAAAAAGATGATATTGTATGTTGAACCATCCTCTCCGGTTACACAACAATAAGGAAAGTCATACCGTATAGTCGGCTATAACTTAAAATACTCAGGGCATGAATACATGTCTGGGCGTTTTTCAATAAACGTAACTTTCAGACCTAGAAAAATGGAAAATCAACTTGTCTAAAATTTTATTTCAAGAGTTATTTTGAATACCTCTATTATATTTATAGACCTGTTTGTAAACAAAAAGTGCAATCTAAATACTCTTTAAAATGATATTATTTTCATAATGTGTGAACTGTTTCGTAGGGGACATTAACAAAAATACGGTATCCTCGAGACGGTATCACTCTGGTCCATTTGATGTGCTCAATTTTTTTAACCAACAATTTAATTGCCGTTATAAAAGCCTCACTTCTTTTGTAAGGCCCTAATGTTTATCATGTTTATATATCTCTTGCAAACAAAAATTACATTGATTTTATAAAACTGTTTATTAGCAAATTTTTATGACTTTGTTTCGTAGTGGACATTTTGTCAGGGACACACCTTCTGAAATTAAAAATCCTATGTTAAAAGCTGTTTAATATGTTGGCTCTAAACATACTTTTAAATTATTATAGAACTTCTATTAAGTAAAAGTAACATTTATCTCTACATTTTTGTGCGATATTTTAGAGTACTGTATGTTGAACAGGCGGTCTAGGGACATGCCATTTTGGTTGTTTTGGACCATTGATCAGGAATCAATATCTTATCAATCCTTCTAAAAAATGAACTGTTTCTTTGCTTAAAATTTTTAAATCTAATTCAATGTACTGACTGCACAAAAAATTACTTACAAAGATCAAACATATTTTTTTTAAAGTGGCTGGGACAAGAAAGTACGTTTTTATTGAAAAACGCCTGTCTATACCACTAAATCTATTACAAGACCGCTATCATGTTCACCCATAAAACGTATAACCGAAGAAAGCTATAAGTCAAACTTATATAAGGTAGTCCAAATAATTTTGACATCTTGAACATGTTGAAAGGCTATTATATTTTTTTTCTTTGAAGCCTTACATCAACGTCATAATGCTGAAGCCACCATCTTCGGTTAATATGATTTTGGCATTATGACGTCGATGTAAGACGTCAAAGAAAAAAAAATAATAACCTTTCAAGACTTCATAAACATTGGACCCTTAAAAACCGTATAACCCAAGAAAGCTACAAGTCAAACTTATATAACATGTATAAGGGTACAAAATGTATATATACATGTACTTGATCATGTTGATAGGGTATACTGAAAATATTACCCTTTTACATCGATTACTGTTTCAAACAGTATAGAAGTAGATAAATTAATAAGTTTCAGAACTTTCTGATGCAATTTCCTTTTAGTCATGTCATTGTCACATGTGTAACCGGAGAGCATGTATCTACTCTACAAATTTATATCGTCACCACCAGATTCGAACCCCGGTCGCCTGCATGACAGTCAGTGCGTTAACCCACTGAGCCAAAGAATCGATTCTCGAGCTCAGTTGATTATTACATGTAATGTAAATGTAAGACTGACTTTATATGTTCTACCTGTACTAAGGGGAAGCAACCCTGCTACACTATTCCCCCACCACATGAGTCATCATATCTTTATTTATGACTCTTAACAACACAAATCCTGGCTATACCATGTATACTCCAGATAACCATTGTGGATTTTTTAGTCGGGCGCCAATGTAACCGGAGATCATGTATCTACTTTACAAATTTATATCGTCACCATTGGGATTCCAACCCCTTTCGCCTGCGTGACAGTCAGTGCGGTAACCCACTGAGCCAAAGAATCGATTCATTAGCTCAGTTGATTAAGACTGTCTTTATATGTTCTACCTATTCTAAGGGGAAGCAACCCCGCTACACTTGCAACCTATTACCTTATCTGTACATTCCACATCTGTCAGGCACACCACCAAGCAGTGTATTTAGGATTTGCTATATACATTGTACATGGGTCATAATCACAAGGTTGGCACTACTAAAGTCAATCATTGCCACATTGTTTCCTATTGTATTATTTAAATAAGCTTCCTAAAGTGTTGAGGTTATACATGTTTTTTACATGTACAAATGTATTTTATATCAATTATATATGATTTTTAAAGGTGATTTCTTTTCTTAAATTTATTCATGTTCAGGGGTAATTGGATTTGGATCATTGTAATCATAGTAATCAAATGTACAAATGTACTTATCGAAATTTAAGTTTATTTTTCTGCATGTAATTGATGCTTTTGATTGCCAAAACAATACAATATTGAACTTAAATCTTTTCAGATTTTATATGGCTCAAGGCCAGTCCAATACACTGGAAGGTGAAATCTTGGCCAAGTTAAAAGTAACAGATGGGCTGAAACTACATAACAGTAGAGTAGGAGAAATGCAATATAGTTCTGACTCATATGAATCCGATTCTGAATCCTTTGAATCGGATTCACCATGCTACAGAAATGCTGCAAAAACTCTGCCATCCTCAACCCAGAAATGGACATCAACAATGCTGGAATCTCTTGGTATATGTTATAATAATGATTTCCATCAAACACCAACAGACATCTTGAATATGATTACGAAAGATACAGGAATATTTGGTACTTCAACAGAGCAACAAAACCTGTATGTTGAAGGCATGAAAGACAGTATGACGTTTGATTGTTCCATTCAGGATTTTATAGAAATAATGCAGAAGAAAAACATGTTTACAGTGTTGGACGAAGAAATTGCAAACATTAAATATTTAAGGTATCTGTAGTATTTATGAATGCTTGGTACATGTATATATAAGCATTCTTTCTTAAGAAGGCCACTTTGAAATATGGTAGTATTTCAACTTCTTATTTTGTGAATTATTATTAGCCTCCTTCAAGTAGGAGCACCGTAAAATGGAGCTTTAAAACTTACTAGGGGTTATGTACACCATATGAAATTAATAGGTTCAAGTGATTATTCTACATGGCATGTTTACAAGAACAAATAATATTGTCAAGAAATAAATATTGTATCTGAAAAAAATCAGTTATATCTCAATTCACAAGGAAGCTTTCTCACACATGTAAATCAGCCAATCCAATAAGTCTTTTAATTGAAATAAATTTGCATTGAAAGAGCTGACATTAACCAGTCAGAACAATCTAACAAATCTAACAGTCAGACAATTTAAGTACATGCATATATTCATGGTAAACATAGGGGTTATCAACAACACAAAATATGTATACCAATTTAAATGCCCCACCTACGATAGTAGAGGAGCATTATGTTTTCTGGTCTGTTTGTCTGTCTGTCCTGCTTTGGGTTAAAATTTTTGGTCGAGGTAGTTTTTGATGAAGTTGAAGTCCATAATCAATTTAAACTTAGTAGACATGTTCCCTATGATATGATCTTTCTAATTTTAATGCCAAATTAGAGTTTTTATCCCAATTTCACGGTCCACTGAACATAGAAAATGAAAGTTCTATTCTGGCATCCATGTAATGGGGACACATTCTTGTTTAGAGATGATGAAGGGGAGATAATCCAAAGCATCAAAAGATTTTTTTTTACCAAAACAAGTAAATATTACTTGCTCCTTCAAGCATGTCAAGTTAATAAAGATGACTTTTATAAATATTACCCCTAATTGCCAGTAGGATGAATATATAAATTGTATTTAGATGGTAAAATTTTTTATATAAATTCAAGACATCAGTATCATTTGATTTCTTTTAAGACCCTCAATTGAATTGGCATTTTTTATACATCATGTAAGGCCAACCTTAAAAATATGTTTGTTTGCAGTTTTCAGACTGTACCTTCAGACTGAAGGGTCGGTAGGTAGGAAAAAATATTTTATTTTATCAGCCAAAATACAGTTTAAACAAGCAGTAACTTACACTAAACCAAGTTTCTTCTGAAGAAAAAAAAAACATTTTAAAACAACAAACACTGGACATGCTGAAAACCAACATCAAATGAACAGGCATTTTCAGATAAAAACCTTTTAACCAAAACTGAAACTTTAACATAGTGTCATTAAAGAAATATATTCAGACATGTATGCTTCTTGACTAGAATGTTTTCATGAGTAGAGTATTTTCATCAGAAAAATGTAGATATTAAAGATTTATAAGACAATGTATTAAAGAGTGTATTTTTAATAAACAAAATAACCATTGAATCTTCCTCAATTGAAAAAAAGGCAACTTGAAAAAAAAGTATTAAGACATTCGACTGTTTTCATATTTCTAACAATATTTAATTATATGTGATAAGGTTATATTTTTGCCAGGCTTTAATGAAAACCAAAGAAATCTAAAGTTTGGGTTGAAATCCATAGCACCCCATGGCCATTAAAAGTAAATGGTCTGTACTCATGGTACTGAAATGTTTTTAATGCATAAAAAAAATTGGCAGCATATATAGCTCCTAAGGACATGTTTTAATTGAATTCACACAGGCCACACAGTTTGGGTATATTTAATATTGTAAGAAAGAGAATAATTGCAATGAGTGGGGCAGCCCCCCCTTATCCTAAAGGAGCATACTCGTTGCAATCGAAGATAGATTTAATATAGAGAGAGTATATTTATTTTTCAAGCTAACCATTCATTTTCTCTACATCTTTGTGTAGTTAGGGTTGCTTCTTATTGATTTGGCATGATCTATATCCATTAACATTTCAAATGAGCCCTTCCTCCATACAGGCGTGTTTACAGATATCCATGAAGATTTAAGTCACGGAGGAGTGGTTTCATCTTTGTGGTCTTCACAACGATTTGTAGAAAATATGCCATACTTCAAGCTGCTGTCGAATTATTTAACCACTGAAATGGTTCCATAAAGTCAGGCTCCACAGATTCTGTACCTGATTTGTTTGAGACAGAATGGTTATCGTGTCAGTTATGAATATCCGCTGCATCATCGTCAATGATATCATCACACATCATTACATGTGCCTGAATCTGTATAAACAGTTTACTAATAAACTTTTTTGTTTGTTATTTGTCTTAAAATTGACACGAGACGACAGCGTAAAGTACTCCTCCGTGACTTCATGGATACCTGTAAACAATTTCCATGTGCTTTATCATTAAATGGTCACATGAACGCTTGACGGGAGGTTAAGAAAAACCGAACTTGAAATGCGTAATTGACCCAGACTTTAAATCATTTCCGGAAAGGACACAAAGTTCCGGATCGCTTCAATAGAAGTATTAAAAAAAAGTTCTTCAAATTTAAAGCAATAAAATTTTCACAGTCGGGATGATTTTCAAGGGTCGGTCGGTAAACTGCAAACAAACAATATTTTAATTTAAGCCTATAAATAAGAAGATGTGGTAAGATCACCAATGTGACAACTATCTACATGATCCACGAAAGTTCATATGAAATGAATGTACGCAATTTTTAACAACCATAAGGCCTTTAACAATGAGAAATACTGATACCGTATAGTAAATTTTTACCTTATATCTTTAGATCATGTAGATAGGCCTTATAATGAAAAATGTGAAACAATTCCATTATGAAGTAAATACAACCTGATTTTATATAACAAATAAATGTTCATAGAAACATAAAATATATGTTCTGAACTACAAGCTTCTTACTTGGGACATGCATATAAATAATGTAGGGTTAATGTCCCATATAAATAATGTAGGGTTAAACTTGTTTGTGGGCACTCAACCCTCTCTAATACCCAGGACAGTGGTGTTACAGCCCTAGCTAGCTAGCACAGCATAAGAACAAACTGTCAAAGTCAGTTGCAATTGCTTAACTCGAAATATTGGTATTAGATACAAAAAAACTGACATTAAAACAAAAAACACAAAGCACTGAAATGATGATTAAATATATTTTCCATTGTCTAACATTTTTTATTGTTTATCTAATTTCAGAAAAGAAGTTCTATACACCTCATTGGTAGAAGATTTTATAAGATCGGTAAAAATGATGCTGACACACTTCTTCAACTTTTACACAAAGTCAATAAGATGTCCAGCCTTTCACGATCCAGTTCCAAAAGACAGATTTGTTCAAATTTTTAGAACCTTTGCACAGATATGTAATCTAATTGTAGAGTGAGTATGACCATTGAATACCATGTAGAAAACAGATAAAATGTATATTATTCCCTTAGAGAACAACCATTTAACTTCACACAATATTCTGATGATCTGATCCCTAATTTGATGAAAATAAATACTGTGGGCACTTGTCAAGCAGATGAAGAAAAAAAATCTGAATCCAGATTTTCCCATGCCAATACCTTATAGTGTGAAAAAATTTAAGGATATAAAGATTGATAGTTGAAAAACTAAAAAACATGTTTGTTCAAAAAAATTGAAGTTTAAGGGTTGCTTTCTTACTATAATTAAATTGTGTGGTCCTTCTTTGTGTTGGTTTGTTAGATAAGTAAGGTGTATACAGTTTGTGTCAAATTTTGACTTGTATATATATTTAATTTTGACATTGTCATTGCTTGTTACCTCATTTTGTGAAATCTGTGCCATAGTCTATGCATTTGTTACCTTTAAAAAAATGACAAAAAAATATTTATCGTTTGCTCATGTCTGTTATTGTTGTTTTTCATAAATTGTTTTGTTATACATTGTACTTACTTTTAGGCCATTACTTATCCAATTTTGAATTGTTTCATATTTTTCATGTCAGCTATAACTATACAGCATGTACGATATGAATGTTTGTCATGTTCAATGATAATGTATAAAACACATTTTGTAGGCCTGGGTCAGCATGGAAAGGTGAAATGGTATTTGGTAAAAGTCGTGTGGTCTCTGCAGCAGATCTTGTACTTCTACCTGACAATTCTGATAGTGCATTATCTGTAGTCATGGTAGTGACAGTCTTTGAGGTAAGATTTGTGCAATTCTTTAAAATTGGCAAACGATTACCTTTGAAATTTTTTATTTTTAATTGTCCCATAGTGTCCAGTTGATCCATGGCTCTAATTGAATGCTGTTTTTGTCCCCCATGTAACACTTTGTGAGGAACAGGACATTAAAATACCAGGTGTCCGTCTGTCCATCCAGTCTTGTGAGAACTCTCACAGGTACAAGTCTTGCCAGATTTTTAATAAAACTTATACTATAGTTTGATATCAACAATATCTTGGAAAAGTTCTATAATGGTGGGTGATCAATTTTTAATGATTTGCCAAAATATTATTCATATCATGCATTTTTCACAAAATATAATATAAAAACAGGACTTTTTTCAAGCTGCAGGTTGTGCAAAATTGTAAGAATTGGTACAGATTATGCATAGAAACTCCTATTTGTGTGATCAAAAGAAAACTTAACCATAGAATTTAAAGATAAAATATGAGTAGATACATCTTGAAGTGTGATTTTAGAACATAAAAAAAAAAGATTGGGTTACAGGACTCTTTTTTTCGCTACAAAACAAAATAGTTATATTAGTAACACATTTCTTTATAATATTATCTTAATCTGAGTTATCTTCCCTTAGATGACAAAGTTGAACAAAATTGAATGAAACAACAAATATTCTATATTTGTAAGAAACTATTGTAAAAATATTATAATTTCCTCAATTCTCACGTTTAGTTGAAAATATTTTAAAGTGAATATCATTCTTTTTGCCATTTCATTAAAGATCTCACTGATTATTTCCTGCTTTTTTGAAATTCAAGATGGGGAAGGATATCTGATCAACCTTAACACTCTGATAAATACTCCAGTAAAGAACAAAATATGATGCTTCTTATTTTTAAAACAGGGATGAAAACCTGTTATATTTTTAATTGCAATTTTTCTTTTGTATGATTTTTTAGAAGAGTAATATTGAATTTGTATTAGAAAAATGATGATTGTTTTTACAAAAATGCAAATTTGTATGCATATTAAATTTTAGGCAAAATCATCCAAGAACCTACATTTCAAGCAAGATCAAAATGGTAAGAAGAAACCAAAAATGTCTTCAGAGGACAGTGCTGGTAGTGATTTAGAATTACATATACAGCAGAAACCAGCTATCTACAGCAAAATTCCACAAAATGTTCTAGCACAGCATGGAGTGGAACTTTTAATTCACCACCCTTACTATAGAAAGGAATTGAATCTTACAAAACATGAGTTACATTACATGAATTATTTGCCAGGAATGATAGTCATAGGAACAGAGGTAAATACTATGATTACAGGTTCTCTTTATTTTACATCATTCTGTTTTTAACCGGATTTTTTTGACAAAAATGTCGGTTATTGATATGAAGATGTACGGCGGTCGGGCGGACGGGTGGGCAGGCGGGCGGGCGGCAACTAAATGTTGTCTGTGCATTTACTCATGAACCCTTCAACCAAAACTTTTCAAATTTTAATATGTTGTTACAGACAACAAAATGAAGGTCAAGTTCAATAATGACGATTTTGACTTTTACCGTTCAGGAGTTATGGTTCTTGAAAGATTGAAAAATGGCATTTCCAGTCGTGTCCGTGCATTTACGCATGAACTGTTCAACCAAAGCTTCCCAAATTTTAATATGTTGTTACTGATGACAAAATGGAGGTCAAGTTCAATAATGACGATTTTGACTTTTACCGTTCAGGAGTTATGGTTCTTGAAAGATTGAAAAATGGCTTTTCCAGTCGTGTCCGTGCATTTACTCATGAACTGTTCAACCAAAGCTTTTCAAATTTTAATATGTTGTTACTGATGACAAAATGGAGGTCAAGTTCAATAATGACGATTTTGACTTTTACCGTTCAGGAGTTATGGTTCTTGAAAGATTGAAAAATGGCTTTTCCAGTCATGTCCGTGCATTTACTCATGAACTGTTCAACCAAAGCTTTTCAAATTTTAATATGTTGTTACTGATGACAAAATGGAGGTCAAGTTTAATAATGACGATTTTGACTTTTACTGTTCAGGAGTTATGGTTCTTGAAAGGTTGAAAAATGCCATTTCCAGCTGTGTCCGTGCATTTATGCATTAACTGTTCAACCAAAGCTTCCCAAATTTTAATATGTTGTTACTGATGACAAAATGGAGGTCAAGTTTTAATAATGACGATTTTGACTTTTACCGTTCAGGAGTTATGGTTCTTGAAAGATTGAATAATGGCTTTTCCAGTCGTGTCCGTGCATTTACTCATGAACCATTCAACCTAAGCTTTTCAAATTTTAATATGTTGATACTGATGACTAAATGGAGGTCAAATTTGATATTGACGATTTTCACTTTCACCATTCATCAGTTATGGTTCTTGTGATATTGGCAGGATACAAATAAATGTAAATAAATCCGGTTTGCTGTCGTTGTGACAGCCTCTTGTGTATGTTTACGGTTAATAGTCCTTCTTGCTAGTGTAAATTCAGAAATTATTGTGTGTATACATATTTATTATTACAATTTTCAATAATGAACAATAACATTAATAATGCAGGTCTAATTTTTATGAAAAGCTTCAGACATATATAACATGTATAAGATATCTAAATGTTAATTCCTATTATTATGATACTCAAAGACATGCATTATTCACGTTCATGAGAACACCTCACAATAATTTCTGAAATTACAGTATTTAGGGATTGACTTATGAATTTGTAACACTTGTTACACACAAATCACTCTTCTTTTAATTTTTGGCATCAGACATTTTCTATTGCGACATAAAAAAGTAACCGGAAACCTTTGTTGTGTCAATACATGTAATGGCTATTATATATAGATATAGCAATAAGTATATAAAAGAAGATTTGGTATGATTGCCAATGAGACAACTGTCAACAAGAGACCAAAATGACACAGACATTAACAACTATAAGTCACCGTACGGCCTTCAACAATGAGCAAAGCCCATACCACATAGTCAGCTATATAAGGTTTATTTTATGTACTGCATGATGAAATGATTTTTTTTACAATAGTTACCTGATAAAAAAAGTTAAACATGTTAAAGATTAACTGCAGCAGAAAAAACTAATATTTGCTTGTAGTTTATAGAATATGAGAAAGCTTTGCAAAGCCTTGCTTTCTAAAGATACCTATTCAAATTTCCAGCATGGTTCATACATGTGATGGACTGTGAAACTCAGATCAGGAGATTTGGAAATTTTGGTCAGGAGATTAGGACTCAGATCAGGAGGTTTTTTATCGACATAAATTTTGTCGTAAATGTAACCGTATGATGTAGAAATTGTGTTTTTTCTACAAATTGTAATGTTTATAGTACCCTTATTGCCTTTCTATTTGAATAAAATAAAATGTTAAGAAGAATCTGTTTCCTGTTTAGTTTTGTTTTGTTTTTGATAAATGATTGTTCACTGCTTGCAAATAAATCATTATATCTTTTATTCATGTCTCCATCTCCTTATCATTGGTAAATGTATAGACAAATAAGAAAGAAATAAGCTGTACATGTTTGTTTGCAACATCATAAATTAATTAAAAAAATAACAAACACTAACATGCAGTAGTACTGCATGGCTTTTAAGCATTATGAAAGTCATATTTGTAGAAAACTAAAAAAGAGTTTAACAGTGTAAAATGTTTTGCTATTTCTAGCTTACACAATCAAATGTTATATATTCTAACATTTACTTTTCTCAATCCTAAGGTTTTATAATCCCAATTAAACTAATTAGAACTTTTATCAGTCTAAATGTTCATATTATTTATTCCAATCTCAAAGTTGTAAACAGATTTGCAATATAAACTTCAATTTGATCCTTGAAAGGAGGTCTAGATTGCTAAAATAATTTATAAATTTATATTTTTTTTATTGTCCCAAACATTTAAATTCATTTAATCAACATCCTTTTATGATTATTTGATTAAAATATTAATCATTTATAGTCTTTTTACAATTTACATTTTTAAAAGCAAAATAACTGAAAACAGGATAAAACAAAGGGAAGTAACAAAAATGTATTTCAATATTCCCAATACACATCGTTTTTATAACACAACGAGTTAGCCATAGGTAAACATCGTTGATTACCAGTATGTTTGACACCCAAGCTGTCAAGTGAAGCCAATTAACTATACATCTTCTTTGATGTACAGGTAAAATTTTACACAGGTGTCAATTACACCCATACAGTAGTAAGAAATGATCAAATATGGCGTCTGAAATTTTTCATTTACGAAATATTTCATACACAGGAGTTTTTTCTCCTAAACGGGAGGACGGGAGGAGACCCCTGAAAACGGGAGTTTTGTACTCCCGTCGGGAGGTTCACATGTATGATGGTTAACCTTTTGCACATGGATTTTGGTACAACCAACATGCCAATGAAGTATTAAATTAATGTTATTTAAAAAATAATTTGAAATTGAGGCTGAATTGGCAGAATTGCATTCTTGTCTGTCTGTATTTCTTACCCCTTGTTTATCCAACAAATAATTCTGTCACATAATTACTGTAAATTTTGCTGATCTAAAAAATCTCTTTTTGAATGACTATACCTAGAATGTGGGTCTCTGGGGTCTAAGCATGATGCGGGATTGCCGATTTTTTGTAAGCGTGAAACGTGAAAGTCAAAGTATTGCGTCGTGAAAACGGGAAATGACAAAAAATGAGAATTGCTTATGCACATAGTGTAAGGGGGGTACGGGAATCTAACAAAACAGTAAGCGGGATCTGTAAGGGAACAGAACCCCCCCAATGAGACCCCATAGAATGTTGAATGAACTTTTTGATTTTCATTGTGGTTTTTCAAAGTAGTTCTGTTAATTTGGTCAAAATTGATGTCATAGTTATAGTGTGTGCACCTTTGCAGCTGTCAGAAACAGTTCATGGATTATTGTTCTGCAAGCTTTTATTGCAAGTTTCTCTTTCAAATAGATTTGGAAAATTGTTGAACAAAAAAAAAGCAAACTACCTTATTCATTTTAGGCATAAGTCATCTGTCAAAGTTTTTCTTTTCAAATTTCAGGTTGTGCTTACTCTGCTGAAAATAGATGACTTTCATGTGGCAGATTTAAAGAAAAATGGCGTCTCTGAAAAAAGAAAATCAACTATTTATTATTCTGAACCTAAGGACCTTTTGAAGAAAAACGATAGAGATCTATTGTTTGATTCATTTGCCAAATTATGTTACGTGTAACCTTTGAACATGATGAAGTACTGTGCTAAGAAGGATAAGGTTATGATAGTTCTGAATATCATGAATATGAATGCTTGTGATTTCCTAGTAGATGAAGTGACCAATGAGACAGTGAAAAAAGCGTTGCTCGAAGTGTTGTGGTTGTTTTTGAATTGAATATAAGCAACGAAATGGTTGTACAATGTAATATGCATTTTCAAAGACTTGAAAGCATGGAAATTGACTATGACAGTTTAATTAAAAAAATAACTGTTTCAATTGGAAAAAAGAAAAAAGAATTTGAAATATTGTTGTTATATGAAGCTATCTATCTATGGAGTAAGCCACAGGGATGAAAACTATCTGTTATACAGTGTTTGTGTTATGGTTAGTCATATTAGGTAATTTTATATGTAAATAAACATTATAATTATTGAATTTAATTTCAATGAATTGTTTGCTCTAAAATGGGCCTGGAGTGGAGTATTTTTTAATAAACAGCATTGTCCTATAATAGTTATAAATAAAAGTTGAATTCTTTGATTCACTGTTTTACGTCATGCCAGCTAACAAATTGAAAACTGTAACTATACACCTAATCTTAAGTCCAGTGTTTAGCTCACCTGGTCCAAAGGGCCAAGTGTGCTTTTCGGTTACACGCCATTATTCCGACAGCCCATTAGTCCGACAGCACAAATGGTCCGACAACCCATTAGTCCGACAACCCAAAAGTCCGACAACCCATTGCTCCGACAGCCCAAAACTCCGACAACCCATAAATCCGACACTGATGGTATCAGGGGAAAATAAAATGTGTCTGTCTGTATTATTACGTTTAGATATGTAATAACATATTTTAAGAAATAATCCCGTATATATAACATGAGGCTAAGGTAGTTCGAATACTTTCTATATATATTCAATTCGAAATTTGTATATATATAGAATAAAACAGAAAAGAATATGTCATTTTCCAAATTAAAGGATCTTAAAGAGCATACATTTATAAATCAAGAACAACCATTGGTGATACGAGCTACTGATGACAACCCGAGGATGACAACCCCGCCCAAACATTTCGGTCGACATGCAGGAAGTGTTTGAGTTGTGAATCTGAAAAAGCATCACACAGTATAACTGACTTATATAAATATTGAAATCAAATTTCAGAAATAATTTCTTGTAGTTCCTGAGTAAAATGTGACGACAGTTTTCAACTTGGCTGTCACATGTTACGCGTAATGAATTTGAAAAAGTATCACACGCCACAGCCGACTTCAATTAACCTTTCAGAAATCCTTGTAATGTAGTTCATGAAAAAAGATAGAACGAAAATATTTATGGGACGGACGGACAAACTGACGGATGGACGGTTAGACGATACGACAGACAGAGGTAAAACAGTCTATCCCCACTTTTTCGAAGCGGCGGTCTAATGATTTGGTCAACATTCACATTACAATACTAATATGATATAATTATCTTTATAGCCCTATAAGCCTCGGTCACAATCGGAGCCAAGACAAAATAGAAAAAAAACCAACTAACACATGGATATCAAATAACAGTCAGTATCAAGCATGTAATCCATAATTCAAAAGAACTAACAAATTGAATGTAATCATCATTTTCCCCCATAATAGTAAAGTTTTCTTGTGTTAACAAAATTTATCTTATTTACATTGTACCTTACTTTTTAAAGTTCTTACATGTGCTAGAAATATGGTGAAAGAGTTCCACCCTCAAATTATTATGAAGTGAGCATTCGATTGAAAAATAACTCCCATCCTCAACTTTATCAGCTGTACAAAACGATTTTTTTAGTATCGAGCATTTCCAATTCTTAATGTAATGGAAGAGCACCGATTGTGAATTAACATATGACCTACCTTTCTTAAAATCAATAATATCTAAATATTTTTCTTCTTCTTGAAAAATGCTTTAAATGAAAAACAAATGTCAAGTTTCCAACAAATCACATAATGTACTAAGTTTTTAAACTTAGACAATATGACAAAGACACAAGCAGGACAAGAATGTCACACATTGTCTTAGATTTTTTACTAGTTTGTTATTGACTTTCATACTGCACTCATTCTATTTGAGCATTAAAATGCGTTGACTGTATATTTCTGCAACAAAATTAATTTAAATAAAACTCAGATGAGTGATACAAGGAGAGAAAGTGTTGCGAACAAAAACGGCGGGTAGTGTCATCAAACTCCGATATATTTATTTTATATGTAGTTAATAGTGGGGAAAACATCACTCCCCTGATACGCGAAAATATCCCGCATGGAAAAAGTAATTGTAATCAAGACGGACAAACACACATATCATAAAGAACGGAGTTGGTCTTTTTAAAGAAAATTTACCAATACACATAAGAAAAATGCATTGTCGGAATAATGGGCTGTCGGAGTAATGGGTTGTCGGAATAATGGGCTGTCGGAATAATGGTTGTCGGACTAATGGGATGTCACCTGCTTTTCATATCAATTGGCTTTTGTCGTCCATTGTTCATCGTTGTTAAGTTTAAGTTTTACAAAAATCTTCTCCTCTAAAACTACTGGACCAAATTTAACCAAACTTGGCCACAATCATCAGTGGAGTATCTAGTTTAAAAAATGTGTGCGGTGAAATGGCCAATCAACCAAGATGGCCACCATAGCTAAAAATAGAACATAGGGGTAAAATGTAGATTCTGGCTTATAATCTCTGAAACCAAAGCATTTAGAGCAAATCTGACATGGGGGTAAAATTGTTTATCAGGTCAAGATCTATCTGCCCTGGAATTTTCAGATGAATCGAACGACCTGTTGTTGGGTTGCTGCCCAAGAATTGGTAATTTTAAGGAAATTTTGCCAATTTTAGTTATTACCTTGAATATAATTATAGATAGAGATAAACTGTAAACAGAAATAATGTTCAGCAAAGTAAGATCTACAAAAAAGTCAACATGACCAAAATGATCAGTTGACTCCTTAAGGAGTTATTGCCCTTTATAATCAATTTTTGTCAATTTTTCGTAAATTTTTGTATCTGGTACAAAAATCTTTTCCTCTGAAACTACTATGAAAAATTTAACCAAACTTGTCCACAATCATCATTGGAGTATTTAGTTTAAAAATGTGTCCGATGACCCTGCCTGCGAACCAAGATGGCCGACATGGCTAAAAATAGTACATAGGGTAAAATGCAGTTTTTGGCTAAAATCTCAGAAACCAAAGCATTTAAAGCAAATCTGACGAGGATAAATTTGTTCATTAGGTTGGATGTCTATCCGCCCTGCAATTTTCAGACCAATCAGGCAGCCATCTGTTGGGTAGCTGCCCTGGAATTGGTAATTTTCAGAAATATTTTCTAGCTTTTGGTTATTATCTTAAATATTATTATAGATAGAGATAAACTGTAAACAGCAATAATGTACAGCAAAGTAAGACTTAAAAATAAGTTAACATGATCAAAATCCCCCAAAGGAGTTATTGCCCTTTATAGTAAATTTTTTACAATTTTCATAATTTTTTTTTAATTTTGTAGGTTTTTATTCGTTTATGATACGCACATACATGACATAGACCAAGGTGAGAAACACATGCTCTTTAGAGCCTCTAGTTTAGTATTTGTATTGTCATCTTAGAAAGTCATACAGATTAAAATACTACAATAGGGAAAAATGTGACAGTGATTGAATTTAGTATTGCCATCCCTTTGATTATGATGGTGTATATAGCAAAATCCTAAATACAGTTTGTTGGTGCGCCTGTCAGATGCAGAATGTTCAGATAAGGTAATAGGTAACAAGTTAATATACTTTTTGTATTGGTATCTGATTCAAACCGGAACTTGTTAATTATTGGCAATATTAATTATGTTGAAAATAAAAGTGTCTAGAGTGGTGTAATTTTTATCAACACCATTGTCCTCTATTAGCTATATCAAGTTGAATTCTTTGATTTGTCGTTTTTCCCCATGACAGCTGACAAATTGGACCCTGTTATTTTAGTATGTTATGGACGTACTTTTAGAAAAAATCTTCATGAAAATTAGTGATGATTTACAAATTGGTATCATTTGAAAACCATTGGTTTCATTATATTCCATTTTAACAATTATCATATTTATTGGGAAAATTAGATATTAACAACTGAATGTTTTGGTTTATTTTTAACATTAATGTATAGGGAGTGCAACAGACTTGCTCAGAGTCAGTTGTTAAAATTATGTCCTTCTTTAGGGCATTGTATTTTTGTGGGCCTGTCTAGCTGTTCATTCTTCTGTTCGTCTTGAAGTTCAATCTTCCTGAAACTTATTATACATGTTCCTTATGATATGATCTTTCTTATTGTAAATTAGAGTTCTGACCCCAATTTCACGGTCCACTTAACATGGAAAATAATAGTGGGAGTGGGGCATCCGTGTACTTGGGACACATTATTGTTTGATTTTAAATCGAGTTTATGAATTTTACTTTTGAAATGTTTCACATTTTGTAATATTGAGTCCTTTGATCATGCATATAGCTACATGCAACTAAAATTAGGGGTTTTACTAATTTTTTAAGGCTGTACATGGACTTTCTGTTGCAACTCGCTTTTATCCTTATGATAATTAGGATTTGTTGGATAATGGTCTCCTTGGTTATAATGCCACATCATCATATTTTTATAAGAAATAGATTTATCAGTCTGAGAATAGAATTAGATCTTGAGATTACCCAAAGTAATATTAACTAGATTTGTAATTGCTAGCAATAACGGATGGCACCCTCGTCCCCCCATTGCCAGGCGAGCGGCAGCCATTTTTGGAAATTCCAAAGTCAAAGAGTGCATCTACACCTGCAAGTTATCATTTTTGCAAAATTTCATTAAGTTTGAAGCATTTTGAAATTTTGGACAATTTTGTTGTTTCCATGGTTACGGCGGCCATTTTGGAAATTCCAACTTCAAAATGCAACTCCGCACATGTCAGTTACTATTCCTGTAAAGTTTCATCCAGTTTGCAGCACTTAATTTTTTTTGGAAATTTTGAACATTTGTGCTGCAACCATGGTTACAGTAGATAATTCCAAAATTCTAAAAGCGTACATCTCAGTGCCACATGTCATGTTATATATCAATACAGTTTCGTTTACTTTGCTGCACTATTCTCTGAGAAAATGCTGATTTTATGCATTTTTCCATAGGGTCAATGCAAAACTTGGCCCCAGTTTCCATGACAACGGCGGCCATTTTGAACTATCCATATATTGTCTTGACATCTTGGCATACTGGAGAACATTTTCATAAAGTTTCATCCAGTTGGATGTTATAACGAAAGAGTTAGAATTTTTGATATTTTAGCTGTTTCCATGGTAACGACAGCCATTTTGGAAATTCCAAAGTCAAACTGCAAATCATCTCATGCCAGTTACCATTCCCGTGGAGTTTCTTCCAGTTTGGAACACTTTGAATATTTTCGGATTTTTGCAGTTTCCATGGAAACGGCAGCCATCTTGACCATTCCAAAGTCAGGTGCACAACTTCATATGCTGGTCCACATTATGGTATAGTTCCATCAACATTGGTCCATACAATTCCGAGAAACTGTGTGGACAAAAAGTGTTGAAGAAGAATAATAAAAACTAGAATTGCCATTGCAAGCAATAGCGGATGTCACCCTTCCCCTTTTGCCACTAACCGGCAGCCATTTCAAAATGGTTTAACAGTGAATGCACATATAATATGCATTGCAATACATCTTTCTGTAAATTTTCAGTACATTCACAGCATTTTAAAAATTTCACATTTCTGCCGTTTCCATGGCAACGGCAGCCATTTTGAAAATTTCAAAGTCAAAAGCCTCATCATTACTTGTCAGTTAACAATAATATCAAGTTTTATTAAGTTCAAAGCATTTTGAGAATTTTTGACTTTTTTGCAGTTTCCATGGCAACGGAGGCCATTTTGGAAATTCCAAAGTCAAAAGTCTCATCCAGACTTGGCAGTCAACAATAATATTAAGTTTCATCAATTTTGGAGCATTTTGAAATTTTTGAAATATTTGATCCTGTATCCATGGTAACAGAAGAGTTCCAATGATTGTCAAAATCATTCAAAAGCTGTATATAGTGGACAACTATATGGTGTAAAAATTTGATGATTTCAAGTTCTAGCATACCAAAATTATTTACCAAACCCTGAGGTTTTTAGAGCATTTTGACACTTATGCACTGTTTCCATGGTAACGGCAGACATTTTGGAAATTCCAATGCCAAATTACGCATCTACCAAAGTTGCTCATCGTTACTATGAAGTTTCAAAAAATTTGGAGCATTTTGAAATTTTTGAAATTTTTGGGGTAGTTTCCATGGCAACATAGTGGTTCCAATGATTGCCAATATCATCCAAAACCAATATATGGCTGGCACCTACATTGTGATAAAATATGATGATTCTGAGTTTAAGCATCTCTAAATTATTCACAAAACCAAAAACTGGAATTTTTCACAATTGTTCCGTTTCCATGGAAACGGCAGCCATTTTTTATGGTCTTAGACCCTACTGCAACCCGAAATTTTTTGTTCCTCCTTATAGTGAATTATCATTAAGATTGGTTCCATTTTACTCCAAAAAACCTGTCGGACAAAAAAAGGTGGAAGAATAATAATAATAACAAAGAAACATAAGAAAAGCAATATGTCACCCGACATTGTCGATCGGGTGACATAATAAGGAAAAAAAGAAACGTACAATAACAATACGTCACCCCAACTCCGTTGAGGGTGCCATAATAATAAACTCATCATAGATACCAGGACTGAATTTTGTATATACGCCAGCTACGTGCGTTTCGTCTCCAAAAGACTCATCAGTGACGCTCAAATCCAAAAAGTGAAAAAGAGGCCAAATAAAAGTTGCGAAGTTTAAGAGCATTAAGGACCAAAATTCCTAAAAGTTTTGCCAAATACAGCTATGGCAATCTATGCCTGAGGTAGAAAAGCCTTTATAGTATTTCAAAAATTCAATGTTTTGTAAATAGTTAAGTTAAGTTATAAATATAACCATATCAATGATAATTCATGTCAGCACAAAAGTACTGAGCTGGTGATACCCTCGGGGGAAATAAATCTCTAATAACCATACCAGATTTGCTCACCTTTGTGGATAAAAGCATTGTTTACAGCCTAATTATCTAGTAAAAAATCACATGATTATACATGTTAATGTTGAATATATGCATAGCATTCATTAAATGTCTAATATTTGAATGAGTAAATCAAAAAGTCTAGATCTTATACAACCATTTTAATTTGCATGTTAAAATAACTGTGTATCTGTCTGGATCAAAATAAGTATATGATGTGGTGTGATTGCCAATGAGACAAATATTCATCAAAGTTCAAATGAAGTGGATGTAAACAATTATAGGTAACCGTTTAGTTTTCAATAATAAGAAAACTCCCTACCGTATTGTCAGCTGTAAAAGGCACGGACATGAAAAATGTGAAAATAACTCAATCGAGAAACCTAATGGCATAACAAATTTCGAAAAAACAAGTATGACAGACATGAACTAACGACAACTACTAAACTGCAGGCTCCTGACTTTGAACCGACACACACAGAATGTAACAGGATTTTACATTACTGTAACAACCAGTTGCAATGGGCTAAATTAATAAGATCAGTACAAAGCACGAAAATAACTGATTATTAAAACAATTACACAAAGCACCGAACCAACAATACTTCAAGTTACTGAAAGCTAGTTTTAAGTGTATCTGTTTTAATAACTATGTTGAACGCATCTATCCCATCGAACTAAAGATAAAGGATACAACAGATATAGTAAAGTCGGCCTCATAACTTGCCATACATCTAGAAATCGACAATGAAGGTCAGTTGAAAACAAAACTTTACGACAAAAGAAACGAGTTAAGCTTTCCAATTGTGAACTTTCCATTTCTGAGTAGCAACGTTCCAACATTACCTGCATACGGTGTATACATCTCCCAATTGCTAAGATATTCATGTGCTTGCATTTCCTATCATGATTTAGTTGATAAAGGGCTGCTCACACGGAAGCTAGAGTTCCAAATGGAGAAGTTGAAATCATCACGATCGTAAATTTTACGGACGCCATTACGAGTTGGTTGACCGTTATGGAATAACTGTTTCACAAATGATATCGGATATGTTCCTTACGTTATAACTACAATAATTGTATTCCCTTCACCTTCATGATTGTGACCTACCGAGTTAGACTATCAGATTTGTAATCACATAAGCAACACGTTGGGTGCCACATATGGAACATGATCTGCTTACCCTCCCGTAGCACCTGAGACCAACCCTAGTTTTTGGTGGGGTTCGTGTTATTTATTCTCTAGTTTTCTATGTTGTGTCATAGACGAGGTTTCTTATTCAGACACACCTTTCCCTCGAAGTATAACTATTACAGATGTAATACACATGATAATCATTAAGAACATACTAATCCTTTCTCATTTTTTCCCTCTAATTTTCATAGTACATGATTTGTTATGCACTCTGAAATGCTATACATGAATGATTTTTCATTGTCAGTTAATTAAAAAAGTGAACTCTTAATAGCTGCAATAACGAAGTGTACAATCCCCCCTAGGCATTTTCCTTGGGAAAATAGCCTACTGATTGAAAATGAAAGAGAAAAGTTTAAAATAAAAACATTTTGAATTTTGCAAAATTTCATGCATTTTCTAATAATACACATATATAAAATACACCAACAAAAGAAATTGGTAAGGATAAATAAAATGACATTTATATAATTACCTTACATTTGATGGAATTATTCATTAAAAAAAAAAACACAATGCCAGCGAGACTGCTGATATATAAAGCAAAGGATTGTTTCCGGAAAAAAACCCACAATACATTTAAATTTATCAATAAAAAGTAAACATTTGATGTTGAATGGTCTGCATTCAAATATTCATATATAGAGTTTTATATTTATATCAAAAAGGGGTTTATATAACATTGTGTTGCTTTTTGAAATAAAAAAAGTCTCAAGATATGTAAGTATTAGATTTTGCCTGAAGCAGAAGATAAACAATTTATCCTTCACAAACTACATGTATGTCAGTGCCATTTCATTGATATGATCATTACGTATGTTTTATATTTTTTTTTCTATTCTATTCTACCATATAGTGACCGCCTTCAACAAATTGAAGATTATGTCACAGGAGGAAACTTACAACAAGACATGTATTCAGATATCGCAGATCAAATTTATTCGTTTATTGTGTAATCATACGTTTTTTGATTGAGTTAAGTCTGCCAATTGATATTTTATCGTATGTTTTTCTATAGTGATGTTATGCTATTGTTTCAGAAAAAGGGAGAAGGTTTGGATCCATTAAAACGTTTAATACCACTGCAAATGTTTGCACCTGTCCTTAGTCAGGAATCTGATGTACAGTAGTTGTCGTTTGTTTATGTAATATATACGTGTTTCTCGTTTCTCGTTTTGTTTATATAGATTAGACCGTTGGTTTTCCCGTTTGAATGGTTTTACACTAGTAATTTTGGGGCCCTTTATAGCTTGTTGTTCGGTGTGAGCCAAGGCTCCGTGTTGAAGGCCGTACTTTACCCTATAATGGTTTAATTTTTAAATTGTTTTTTGGATGAAGAGTTGTCTCATAGGCACTCACACCACATCTTCCTATATCTATAGATTGGAAAAATGTACAATTTTTAAAAAATAGGAAAAATTAAAAATATAAAAATGTTTTGTATAATAAAGTAAGATGTTGTAATTGAGTTAATATTGATGCTTTGAAATTGAAGATTTGAAAGAGTCTACTGAAGTGCAATTTACAATGTTGTCCGGTAGTTTGTTCCAGTCGGTGATAGTTCTTGGAAAATATGACTCTTTTCTGTACTGTGTTTTGCAGGATGTTTTATAAAAAACTGAACTCTTATTTAGGTTTGAATATTACAATGGGAAAGGATAGTTTGCTAGGTCACTCGAAAGTGTGAATATGTTATTAATATGGTTTTCGCCTTGGGCTTAAATCTTCATAAAACATGACCAAGTATTGTCTCACCTATAAATAGTTAACATGAGACTGCGTCGGATAACGTTTACTTTTCTTTTTCTCTGAGTTAAAGGGAAAGTTTTGTTTACCTGTAATGGCTATATTTAATTATACCCATACGTACACAATATTTGTTCAATAATTGATCATGTACGTGACTTTAAAAGTTTAACAAATACCACACTATATATCAGGTAAGATCTATATCGTCCATTATATTCAATCTATCTTATTTAGTGTTTTATTATGATTATCTTAGATTTTACCATTGAGCATGTTAAAACATTTTCACTTGTACAGTTGTATGTACTTACATTTATATAAATAAAAGAGATATGAGTCGACAACATTATCTATTGACAAACAAGCAAACATTAAAGTAACAAAATTTAATGTTTTAACGATTTATTAAAAATCAACATAAGTGTGAATGAAAAAAAATCAAATATGTCAATACTATGCCTAAATCTAATGAGAAAAGAGTTATTATTGGTCAAAGTAATGAGTAAGGAAGAAGTTGAAGGATGAAATGGGGGGGGGGGGGGGGGGGGGGGTAAGTTTGGGTAGTTTATTGCATAATATACATGTAAGTATGTATTTTGTATGGCAAGCTGTTTTACTATTTAATTGAATTTCAAGATATCTCATGCTGTACAAGATATTTGATGTAATTATTTTTTTTTATAAAATATCTTATATATATTACATGAGATATCCTACATATTATATAAGACATCCTACATATCATATAAGATATATTATATACTTTATAAGATATTTAATATTCTTAATAAGATATATCATATACTTTATAAGATATTTAATATTCTTAATAAGATATCTCCTAAATTTTAAAAATTAATTTTTATGTTTTTTCTGCACATGTACATAGATTGATACGACTCAAAAGTTTTTATTGCCCATATTGTAAAAAGGAAAAAAAAAACAAAAATAATAGAAAAAACTACTAGGAAAGTTTTCACAGCACCAATTGTGTTAAAACTTTGGGTAAAATACTCACCTGTTAATGATTTTGTTGACTGTGACCCACAAACTCAATCATATAAAAATTGAGAAGATGATAATAATTTTTTCTCATTTTTAGTTACATGACTCTTTGTATTGTTTTTTTCTAGTTTCATGATGTCATCTTATTCATCGCAATGTGAGTCTTGTTCAGAAGACGGAAAATCAATAGTGGCGTTACGGTTTTGTTCAGATTGCGACGAACGTCTTTGCAGAGAGTGCGTAGACTACCACAAGATATGTAAAACCACAAAGTCGCACCATTTGATTGACTTGGCGTCAATGTTGATATCAACAATACCGAATGTAAAGAAATTTTGTGAGTTTCATGAAGATGTATCTTTAAATTTTTCCTGCATGCAACATGACACAGTATGTTGTAGAAAATGCATCCCGTCCACTCATCAGTCCTGCAAAGATGTCCTACCACTAGAGGTTGCGTCAGAACACATTAAAATCTCTTCTGCATTCGATGATACGTTTAGGGAATGGCAAAATATTCATAAAACTTTAGAGCATTTAAGACAGAATCTCAACGACAATGTTAACGAATTGGAAAAATCAGAATCGGCAATATGTGAAGAGGTCAGTGATATGAAAAGCAATCTTATTAAACAAATCAACACTTTTGAAGAAAAGATAAAGATAGAGCTCTTGAACGTTGAGACAAGGAACCTAGATCAATTAAAGAAACTAAATACTGAAATATCAGAATTACACGATAGTGTAAAGGAGAGGGGACAGGAATTACAATTTCTAAAGGAACATGGATCAAATAATCAGCTGTACCTTATGCTTACAGAACAACGAAAAGGGGTTCAGAATGTTGTCAAACGTGTTCAGGAAATGACATTGTCATACAAAAAGACACATTCGAAATTTGAGAAAACAGCCGAAATTGACATTAAGGCTATTGGATCGATTTCAGAGGTTAAGGAAGCACGTGACATTCAGTATAGTCCAGTAAAACTTCAACAAGCTCAAGTTCAGCCAGAAAGAGTTGACACTATACTTACTTTTAAAAAGGAAATAGAAGAGCAGATAAAACTTACCAAAATACTGCACATTTCAGACATAGCTGTAACTGCAGACGATACCTTGTTCTTATGTAACTCTGCATGTGGTGTGCGTAAAATTTATGTTTATAGAATTAATCTAAAAGACCTAACATACGTTAACACATTAAGTCTTCCTAGTGAACCATATGGCATTTCTATATTAAAGGGAAGTGAAAAAGCGGTTGTTTCTTTACCATTCAAGTCTTATATGCAATTTATTAACACAAAAAGTTTGACACTTGATAAAACCATCGAAATAGGTTCTTTTTGCTATGGTATCGCCACTTCTGGAGATAATATTGTTGTCGGTAGATCAAGAAATATCATAATATTTAAACAAAACGGGGAAAAATTGAAGAATATATTGCTAAATGATCACTTACCATATGATGTTGTTAGTTCTCTACACTACAATGAAAACGATGACAGGATAGTATATAGAAAAAGTGGACAGATAAGTAGTATTCAATTAGATGGAACTGTTTTATATAGATATGAAATATCAGGAAAAACAGGCCTTGCAGTTGATACACAAGGTTATGTGTACGTGAGTGATCAAAATAAAAGTGAGATACAACGACTTTTACTACATGGGCGATTTCGTGATGTGGTGCTATCAGAGAAAGACGGTAATAAAAGTCCATCCGCTGTAGCGTTTAATGACAGTTTTACAAAATTTTATGTTACAAATAATAAAGGTTTGGTGCAGATATACGATTGTAAATAACAACTAGTTACAGTTAATCAGTTTAAGACATCAGAGCAATCAATATGCAAAAAAGGCTTCTACAAAAAAAAAATAAAAAAAATTATGATATCAACGTTATGTAATATTCAATTCTGAATATTATTTATGAATATTAAATAACATTATAATCGGATTATGATCATGATTACTATTACGATAACAACTTTATAATGTTAAGACCTGTTGGTGACCTTCTGCTGTTGGTTTTTTTATTTGGTCGGGTTGTTGTCCCTTTGACACATTCCCCATTTCCATTCTCAATTTTAATGATGATATGAAAATAAATCATACGTTATACTACATGAACACGCCGTGAACGATTGTTAACGCTCTTAGGAAGACATGTCATCTTCCTAGGATGTTTTTTTTTTTCATAAAAAATATATTCTGAAAAAAAATCTGGTCAAGAAGATGAAAAAAAATATTCTGAATCCAGATTTTCCTCTTACCTGATAGTGTTTGATTTTGAATAATTGGTTGATTAATAGTGTCGAAATACTAAAAAAAAATGTTCGAAAAAGAAATCTGACTCACAAAAAAACCATACTCCCTCCTTCTTTTTTAAAGTTAAATGTTTGCTCCCTTATCCTGTCGGTTTTCCCTTTTTTGTTATGTTCATTTTTATAAGAGGCATCTATGGTGATAATATATCTTTTTTATTCTGTTGATTTATCCGCGGACACTTTAAAAACTCCTCGCGAGGTAGAGCTTAACATACTGAGTGGCTGTTAATGAATACCCTTTTTTTTACCTCTGGTTGTCTAGTGTTGTTCTCATGTGTCGTATGGTTGCTCCCTCGTTGTCGTGTATTCTACCACTCCTTTTATTATATTTTAACACACCAATCTTATTGAAAGAAGTTCTCATCACTTGCTCCTCGATTTTTTATATGTCACACGGCGACATATAAAAAATCGAGGAACAAGTGATGAGAACTTATTTTAATAAGATTGTTAACACACTTAACTATTCAAATAGATTCTTGATAAAGGCTTGTTTGTTACATTATTTACGCGTACTAGTATATAATAGACTTGCTAAATAGGTTTAACTTGTCTTTAATACAGACAAAAGATGGAATATATACTGGTATTATCAAATTAGACGTCATAATCGAAATTTTACCAAAAGCAAACTGAAATCAAGCAAGTCCGGAAATGTATAAATCGAGTTCGAATTAGATAAAAAGTTTGAAATCCTTGTTTGCAGTGGACTAAATATAGTAACCAAGGCCGCAGCAGTATTCGTCCCACATTGAACAGAGGTACCGAAAAACAATGTTTTATCCCCAGTGTTTAATTGGATATTTTTTTTAAAGCGGGATAAATGAGAGCTGATAGTATAAAAAGCTAATATATTTTTCATCATATATAAACAAATTAATATCATATAAAATTTATAAAAGTATTAAAAAATACTAATACTAAATATTGCAACAAATGATCAAAACAGGAACTCACTAAAATCATATTCCATTGAGACTTTAAGCAAAAGTAAAATAACTAAAATACCAACTCCGAGGAAAATTCAAAACAGAAAGTCCCTTATCAAATGGTAAAAACAAAAGCTCAAGCACATCAAACGAATGGATAACAACGGCCATATGTCTGACTTGGTACAGGTATTTTCTTTTGTAGAAAATTAGAGAATCAATCTGGTTTAATAGCTAGCTGATTTTAAACCTATCACCTGTTTGATAGTCGCATAACATTCCATAACATTTTTTTTTGTTCCAGTTAAACTGTAGATATGAGCACAAAAATCGGATGGTGCAAAGAGTACCAACACTGTATTAAAAGATAACACCTAATTTATATATAAAGATGTGTTAGTGCATCAGATGGGGTTCAAAGTTTAAGATGGGTTTAAAAAAGATGCAAACAAAATTATCTTAATTCTGTCCTTGTCAGGCTACCATACAACTATTTCTTATCAAATCATCATATGATTAAAATGTCTGACAGAAGACCACCGTATTTGGTAGGATCTATTTCATTTATCATATATTAGCTGTTTGTTTAGAAGAATTTGATTTTTTTATTTAATTGATTTTAGTAATGATGCAAATATACATTGAGCATGTTGAGATAAGCCTTACTCCTAGAATTAAGGGTAAATTGACAAAAGAAACAGAAAGTAAAATTATTTAAAGGGCACTATGTATCAAAATTATGTTCACCAACTTGACTCAAATTCTCATATTAGATTTATAACAGTGCAAAACATTTATCTAAATAATAAAAGAAGTCTAACATAAACAATTTAAAGTGTATTGGCTCGATAATATGATGCTTTGTTTTGTGTGTTTTTTTAGCCTAGACGCCTTATAATTAACTATCGAGATGACCCCGATAAAATAACCGTCGATCAATTAACACGATATCATCATCAACATAAATATAAATAGATATATGGACCTCATGCAAATGGGTTTTAATTTTTGTTTGATTCCAAGTTTTTAGGCTTAAAAAAAGGTAAATTTTCGATTTTACTTTTATTTCACTTTCAATATTGTCATTTTTCTCTTTTAATAACTGAACATACATCAATCTTGAATCTTTAATAAAGAATAATTGAAGGGGATAATGGTCATCACATGGCAAATTAAACATTATGAAAAACAACACTTAAGGATGTATTCCTCTGACTTTTCAGTCTCGTTGAAATCTAGTTCTTTAATTATTTGCAAAACATGTGATACAAGTGGAAAATATCAATGAATTTTAAAAATACTATAATCAAACATAATTCTGTGAAAAAATTGTGTATTTACAATTAATGGTTTTTGAGTAATCCAGTTTTCAACTTTTACGACCAATCAAGTCAGTATTTCTAGCCAAAATTTTGAGAAAATGAGTTAGGGATACAAAAAATTATTTTACAAGAATCATGTACAATCCTTATCATTTTGCTCTTTTCAAATTTCTTAGAAAATGTATTTTTTCAATCATTTATAACAAAAAGTTGAAATAATATGCATTATTTTCTCAACTGTGAAAAATCACAAAAATAAAAAAGTTGACAGCATGGTAAATTTTACACACAAAAGGCATCAAAATATGATAAAACTTTCTTATATTAACACCCACCTATAGTTTTTTTTATGTAAAATTTGTTCAGATTGGTCAACTTCATCTTTATAGAAAGTATAAAAAAAAGTTTAATTGTGGAACGGTGATTTTTTTCACGATAATAGTCCAAAAATAGGTAAAAGTGGATGAAAAATGGAAATATCAAAATAAGGCATTTTCCAAGGGCCGTAGCAAAAAAAGAAGTGTACCATCATATGATTTTTTTCTTCACCAATTATTTTGTTACAGTCTTATGAACCCCAAAATCAGGTTAAGAAAAAATAAAGGCAACAGTAGTATACCGCTGTTCAAAACTCATAAATCCATGGACAAAAAACAAAATCGGGGTAACAAACCAAAACCGAGCGAAACGCATTAAATATAAGAGGAGAACAACGACACAACACCGAAACGCAACACACACAGAAACGGACCAAGCATCAGACAAAACACCACGAGAATAACAAATATAACATGAAAACCAAATACATGAATTTGGGAGAGACAAGTACCGTGCCACGTCTTATCTCAATATCTCAAAAATGAGAGAAAACACAAACGACTCAACGTTAAAATGCAACACACAGAGAAACGAACAATAATATAACAATGACTAAATTTTTTTCGCTCCTGACTCGACCGCCATGGCAGAAGTAACCATTATTAAACAGATGCATATAACCAACAATCCTTCCCCAATAATCGAACATAGGCGTATTGATCTGCTGGTACACATGAATCGTTTTTTTTTTGGATTTGATTCTTTGGTTCAGTTTAGATGTCACAGAGTAATACAGTATAGCAATCGATATATATAGTCTCCTCCCGACAAAATAACCGCCCATTTCCTTTATTTTTTCTATTTATTGAACCCATTCGAGGATTTGATGAATGGAATTGTTTATCCAAACAGAGAGTGGTGATATGTATCTGATAAAAAAATAAATAGGCCAAGCATGTTGACTAAAATTAATAATATTTTTGGCATATGGGAAACTGCACTATTTCCGAAAACTACTTAAGGTCAGGAAGAAATATGTCAATTTACTAAAATTGTCGTCATATCTAATATTATTATTTGTAATTTAGCAAAAGAGGGGTGAAAGAAAAAATGACAACGCCATGGCTAAAAATGAAGAGGACAAACAGACAAATATTAGTACATATGACATAATATAGCACACTATATAACATATTTTCGTAAAATTGATATTATGTCTCTTTGTAATATAGACTTCAAAAATCACAGAGTTGTTATATTACTTTATTTCGAAATATAATAGGTTAAAGTAATATTAATCTTATCAATAATCGCCTGTACGATAACAGTATATAGGTTGTTGCACTAATATTGAGGATATTGTCCAGAGCAGTATCACACCGGGAATCCTCATTTGGGCTCCGAATCCCGAAGATCAATTAATGAAACGTTTGTAACGGTATAGGTTTGGGAAAATATGGATCATAATCTTCCTATCAGTTTTATTTAGGTCTGGAGCTGACATGTCAGTAACTGATAGTACTCCTTTGCTAATTTATGTTGATCATTGTCATTTTGCTTTTTCTTCTATTACATATTCTAATATCGGAATCGGACTTCTTATGAACTGAGTTTTATTGTGCGTATTGATGTGTGATTGTTTATTCCACATTGACTTAAGGTAAAGGGGAGGCTTGAGACCTCACGAAACATGCTTAAGCCCACTCCAGTTTTTGCGCTTGTCCCAAGTCAGAAATCTCTGACCTTTGTTAGTCTGGTTCAGGATTTTCTCGCTGCGTTAAAGACCCATTGGTGGCCTAGGGATGTTTTCTGCTCTTTTGTCGGGTTGTTGTCTCTTTGACACATTCACCGTTTCCATTTTCAATTATATATAAACATAATGAAAAAAGAGGAATGAAAGAAACAAGAGGGACATTCAAACGCATATGTCGAAAATAAACAGACAACGCCATATTTAAAAAAGAAAATAGGCTGTCAGAGAGACAACAAATAAAGGCAACAGTAGTATAAAAGAGGGACGAAAGATACCAAAGTTACAGTCAAACTCATAAATTTAAAACAAACTGACAACGCCAAAGCTAAAAACGAAAAAGACAAACAGACAAACAATAGTACACATGACACAACATAGAAAACTAAAAAATAAACATCACGAACCCCACCAAAAACTAGGGGTGATCTCAAGTGCTCCGGAAGGGTAAGCAGATCCTGCTCCACATGTGGCAAACGTCTTGTTGCTTATGTGATAACAAAAGTGGTAAATAGTCTAATTCGGTAGGTCACATTCGTGAAAGGGGGGATTGTAGTTACGACGTGAGGAACATATCCGATATCATTTGTGAAACGTTATTCCATAACGGTCAACCAACTCGTGATGGCGGCCGTAAAATTTGCGAAGGGATGATTTCAACTTCACCATTTGGAATTCTTGCTTTAATAGCTTCCTTGTGCGCAGCGACCCTCTATCAAGAAAATCACGATAGGAAATGCAAGCAAGGGAATATCGTATCAATTGGGAGATATATACCCCGTATGCAGGTGCTGCTGGAATGTTGCTACTTAGAAATGGAAAGTTCACAATTGGAAAGCTGAAACCATCTCTTTTGTCGTAAAGTTTTGTTTTCAACCGACCCTCATTGTCAATTTCTAGATGTTAGTCAAGATATGAAGCCGACTTAACTGTATCTGTAATATCCTTTATCTCTAGTTCGATGGGATAGATGCGTTCCACATAGTCACCAAATTTTGAATTGTTTAGTGAAAGAACATCATCTACATAGCGGAAAGTAGAGTTAAAGGATATTGCTAACTTCTTATCTTTCTTCCTAAGAAATTCCTGCATGAAGTCAGCCTCATAATAATAAAAAAAATAAGTCGGCAAGTACAGGGGCACAGTTTGTTCCCATTGGAATGCCGACAGTCTGTTGAAAAACACGTCCTCCGAACATAACAAATATGTTGTCAATCAAGAAATCAAGCATTTTGATAATATCAGTTTCAGAGAACTTTCTGTTTGAATTAGAGTGATCTGTACAAAGTAGGATTTATTCCTCCCTAAGACAAGATACTTATCTACGTTGGCCATTCTTTTTTATGAAGCAAAGCAATACCAACTCTTTCAATTTGTCTTTTAGCTTGGAATGTGGAAAACTGGTGTAAAGAGTAGAAAAGTCTAATGTTTTAATACTGTAACAAGATGAACGAGAGTTAGATTGTATGTACTCTAAAAGATCTTTGGAATTTTAAAGTATCCACATATGATTCACACCACCTCTAGAATAGACAGTTTCACAATAACTTTGAAGCCCGTCTTTGATTGCTGATAATAGAGGGACGAAAGATACCAAAGGGACAGTCAAACTCATAAATCTAAAACAAACTGACAACGCCATGGCTAAAAATGAAAAAGACAAACAGAAAAACAATAGTACACATGACACAACATAGAAAACTAAAACACAACATAGAAAGATAAAATAGCTGTTAAAAATTTAGAAAGAGGTTTCGTGGAGCACTTAGAAGACCCAGCAATATACCATTGTTTGTAAGGACACTTGTAGTTAAGGTATCCAATACAGTGATGGAAGATCCATTTCTTGATCTTTGGTTGAAATTCCAAATGAAAATAGAACAGACCTATGATTATCCACGATTTCATCTTTGGTAAGTGTCGTGAGGGTATATGTTGAGTTTCCAAGTGAACTGTCAATACCTAATTCGTTTATCAAGCAGTTAATGTAATGACTTTTACACACAAAAACGATGTTATTTGGGGCTTTAGTATAATGATGTTAAAAACTCATAAATCAAGAATTCAGTTTTTGATGAATTACTTCTTGGTTAAACCATTTCTGTTCCAAAGGAAATACCTGAAACTTTATTTCCATTAACCAATAATGTAAATCTAAAATTAGATATTATTCAACTATAGTTCTCTAAAATTAGATATGATGTAATTAGATATGCTGTTATATTTTATTTCAAATCATAATCTGATATGATTTATAGTCTTCAAATAAATCTGACACTCCAAATATAATTGGGAGATTAACAATTACCAGATTGAGTTAAGATATTTGTTGCCTCCAGCATCACTGATGTAAAATAAATTGTCGAAATGCGCAACTGGTGCTTGAAAATGTGAAAATTATTTAAAAACACTTAGTGTTATCAAACTTTAAGTATATAGTCAATAGTTCCAAATATTTTTCTTTAATTTCATGAGTTGTAACAAACTAATATAGATCTGCAACTTATCTATAAAATTTTAAAACTTTATCTACACAATGTAATGCAAGGAGATATATCCTTTAATAAAAATAGATTATTATCTAATGAATTTGCAAATCAGGAACCCCAAACAGGATCAAGTAAAAATAAAAATTTATAACACACACAATAATATAGCATTCAAAAAACATACCACCAAGTTTTTCAAACAATTTACCAAAGAAAAGAAGAAAAAAAATCAAAAATGCCATTTATCATTAATACAATGTCTTTCAAAACTCTTTTGAAAATGAGTTATTTCCCTTCGTACGGAAATGAATTAATTCATCAAAAATTGAATTCTTGGAAAAGGGCTATTTCTGAATAACGAGAAAGTTGAAATCGTGAAATTGAAAATGACCTTCATTTAGTCACAGGAAACAACATATTTAGATTTGAAGAAAATGACTGTAAAGCGTTCTCATGTAAATGAACGGACACTGGTTTTTTTTACCTGTAATAGCAACTTAGCTATATATATAATTATGACTTTGTCAGGCTACCGTACAACACATATTAGTAAATCATCATGTGACTTGAAAAGTCGTACAAATGCCACACTATTTATCGGGTAAGATCTCTTTGAATTATATAGGCGTTTTATTATCAATATCTGATTTTCATACTTTAAATTTTAGTTTTGAAGCATTTTCACTTATTTGTAATGATATTGATTTATTAAAGACCCAAAAAATGCAAGTATTGACAAACAAGCAGAAACGAAAGTACAAAATTAATATTTCAACAATTTTAAGGTTCATGTGGACCCTATGGCTAAAATGGCTAACCAGGATTTTGCCGTGCACTTCATTTCATTCCTCCAGAAGGTGCCAAAATAAACTAAGTTGGGAAACAGGTTTGAGAACTTCCCAACAGGTAAAAATTAAAGTGAGCATTTTTCATTGACATGGACATTAGATGGACAATAGATACCCGACAATAATTGGTTATTTAAACTGTGTACCTGATTGGACCATATCAAGGTAAACTCAACTGTTTGTTCATTTTATCATCTTCTGCAGAGACGAAAAAAAGTGTTTGGCAAAATCCAGTTAAGTACTGAATTTTGTAAATCATACAATGCATTTAATGTCTATTTATCTAGGACATTCTATGCCTTAAAAATTTTCCAGATGCACAGGTTTGCCTGTACTCAGAGAAAATTTTGAGATGAAAATACGGCCATCATAGCCATAGGGTCCACATGAACCTTAATGTGTACCTAAATGAGAAAAAAAAATAATCAAATTGGTCAATATCGCCTTAACGTTCATTTGGTCCAAAGGCTGTGTGTCAACCTTAAAATAATCTACTATGAGTACAGAAAAACCTGTGCATCTGCAAAGGTTTTGAGACATAACATTTTCAAATGCATTTGATATGGTCCACTCAGTGACACAGTTTTAATAATCTGAAATATAAATGACATTTGAATTCTACATATTAAGATCATGCAATGCCTTTACAAGTTTCCGAATCTAAAAATGTGTCTGCAATTAGAGTAATTTTTATGGTGTAAACACGGCCATAGCCCAAAGACCCAAAGGTCCATTTGAACCTTACAATCATGACGAAAATAGTCGGAATTCATATCATTCATTAAATTATATTCAGACTCTTTAGCAAAGGTCAGCAAATATGGAGAGCTGAATTAATCAACTATCATATAGAAAAGTCTTTCAAAACTTCATCAACAGATAGAATTGATAGCTTCAATAAAACATTGTTATGAAGGCACAATAGTATTTCCTTTATATAAAAAAAAACAACCAACTACAACATGTACAAAAGTATAATTGTTTACAATGGTTTATTGATTAATGCTATCAGGTGGTTTTCCAATGTTTTTAGAAACACTAATAATACATCTCGTGTTTAGGATTCGTTTTTATATAATACAAATGAATAGTTGGTAACAAAAAAAAACCCGTAATGAAAAATTAATTTATAAACAACGGTTCATGAATAATAGCATGATTACAAGGAGAACTCAATGAATTTCTAATTATATTAAAATATTAGTTCTGTACCTCTCCTTTTGTTTTAGTATTGTAAGTAATACAATACGTTAATAATATATTATTGATTTCTATATCGGTTATTGCTTTTATAAACTATTCAATTGTGAAATAATCATATCATCATGCTCATGATTATCTTGAAAATATAATTACATTCAGAACTTGATTATACCCCAAACAAACTTAATAGCTAATGTTACGCAATTTTAAGCTAAGCAATTAAAAATAAGCATAAGCACACAAAATGCATAAAGGCTTACTCAATTATTACCTCACAATCAGATACAAAGGCCATTTATTAAAACACTATCACTTCATTAGATGGAATCAAACCTTACTCATCAAAACTTGGTAACACCTAAATTCGAAATAAGGATTATAACTAGTGTGCCCAAAAATGCTCAAATACACAAATTCATAGATTGTACTGGAAATTTCAGTTTTAATGAGTACTTACTAGATTAATGAAAATTGAAATTACTATTCAGGATGTTCAGATAATTTAAATCTACCATTTTCTACATAAGAATGCCTGTATCAAGTCAGGAATATGACAGGTGTTTTCCATTCGTTTGATGTGTTTGAGCTTTTGATTTTGTCATTTTGTAAAGGACTTTTCGTTTTGAATTTCACTTCGAGTTGGTATTTTTGTTATTTTACTTTTTATACTAATATTTATGGTTTGTGATATAAGCTCATATAAGTTTTAATACTTTTATATTTTTAACCATTTTATCAGTATCGATCAATCAATCACTTATCTCATATACACTAGAATCATTAAAAAAATCATAACTAAATATGTGCTAGTAATCATAACTACCTTAATCATGTTAATGAAGAATATGTTGACAAACCAGTTGCTCAGTTTACAGCCCCAAATAAACGCCGGAACATAAATGATTGTGTATCAATTCAAAATGTCTGCCTTCATCATGGTCATGCTGAATACAATCAAAAGAATACTTTTAAAGAACAAAGAGATTTCCCTGCTCAGACCAATAGATCCAATAAATATCTTTCAATGAATATTTTATTATCAAAACAGCAATTTCGAATAGATCAAAATACAGACATGACAAAACTGAAATTAAAAAATATATATTGATAAAATATTGATTTTTTGCAAAATGTATTTCAGTTTTATAACTGTATAACAACTATATGACAATAAATTCGATAATTAACGCATTAATCATTGTAAGAGGTAGGCAAACATAATTTTCATGTTTTTTACGTATATGTACTTACCATGATATATCGTCAAATATACATATTTGTATAATGAAAACAAAAAGAAGTAGTAAAAATAATACATGGGCAATTATATTAAATGAACGAAGATTCAAATTCAAAGCCAACAATTGTGTAACGACCGCAGGTAAAATGTTCGTTCTTTTATGATGTTAACCGCGATGTCCAAATGCCGTTGTGTAAATATTGAGCAGACGCCATTAATTTTTATTCATACTAATTTTTGATTTGGGGATGTACGGCGGGCGGGAGGCTGCTAAACAGTGTCCGTTCATTAACATGAAAACGCTTTGACGATTTTCTTTAAAATTAAGATATATAAAAGAGGGACGAAAGATACCAAAGGGGCAGTCAAACTCGTAAATCTAAAACAAACTGACAACGCCATGGCTAAAAATGAAAAACACAAACAGAAAAACAATAGTACACATGACACAACATAGAAAACTAAAAAATAAACAACACGAACCCCACCAAAAACAAGGGGTGATCTCAGGTGCTCCGGAAGGGTAAGCAGATCCTGCTCCACATGCGGCACCCGTCGTGTTGCTTATGTGATTACACATCCGGTAAATAGTCTAATTCGGTAGGTCAAATTCATGAAAGGGAAGGGGATTGTAGTTACGACGTAAGGAACATATCCGATATCATTTGTGAAACGGTTATTCCATAACGGTCAACCAACTCGTGATGGCGTCCGTGAAATTTACGAAGGGATGATTTCAACTTCACCATTTGGAACTCTTGGTTTAATAGCTTCCTTGTACATGTTGTACGCAGTAACCCTCTATCAGGAAAATCATGATAGGAAATGCAAGCACGGGAATATCGTATCAATTGGGAGATATATACCCCGTATGCAGGTGCTGCTGGAATGTTGCTACTTAGAAATGGAAAGTTCACAATTGGAAAGCTGAAATCATCTCTTTTGTCGTAAAGTTTTGTCTTCAACCGACCCTGATTGTCAATTTCTAGATGTAAGTCAAGATATGAAGCCGACTTAATTGTATCTGTAGTATCCTTTATCTCCAATTCGATGGGATAGATGCGATCCACATAGTCACCAAATTTTGAATTGTTTAGTGAAAGAACGTCATCTATATAGCGGAAAGTAGAGTTAGAGGATATTGCTAACTCCTTATCTTTCTTCCTAAGAAGTTCCTGCATGAAGTCAGCTTCATAATAATAAAGAAACAAGTCAGCAAGTAGAGGGGCACAGTTTGTTCCCATTGGGATGCCGACAGTATGTAGAAAAACACGTCCTCCGAACATAACAAATATGTTGTCAATCAAGAAATCAAGCATCTTGATAATATCGGTTTCAGAGAATTTTTTGTTTGAATCAGAATGATTCTTTACAAAGTAGGATTTATCCCTCCCTAAGACAAGATACTTGTATCTACGTTGGCCATTCTTTTTTATGAAGCAAAGTAATACCAACTCTTTTAATTTGTCTTTTAGTTTGGAATGTGGAATACTTGTGTAAAGAGTAGAAAAGTCAAATGTTTTAATACTGTTACAAGATGAAAGAGAGTTAGATTGTATGTACTCTAAAAGATCTTTGGATTTTTTAAGTATCCACATCTGATTCACGCCACCTCTAGAATAGGCAGTTTCACAATAACTTTGAAGCCCTTCTTTGATTGCTGATAAAATGGATGTTAATATTTAGAAAGGGGTTTCGTGGAGCACTTGGAAGACCCAGCAATATAAGTTTGTAAGGACACTTATGTAGTTTAGGTATCCAATACAGTGATGGAAGATCCAGTTCTTCATCTTTGGTTGATATACCAAAGGAACAAAGAACAGACCTATGATTATCCAGGATTTCCTCTTTGCTAAGTGTCGTGAGGGTATATGTTGGGTTTCCAAGTGAATTGTCTATACCTAATTCGTTTATCAAGCAATTAATGTAATGACTTTTACAGACAAAAACGATGTTATTTGGGGCTTTGTCTGCAGGGACAACAACTATATTTATCATGGAGGTCAGATAGGTGTTTAGCAACATTTGGGTCTTTAAAGATTGACGTAGCATGGGCATTGATGGACCCATTCAGTTTCTTAATTCTGATTTGTATTAACGACCTCACTGCCTTAATCCATTCGGATATAGTGTCTACGTCTTCCTTCTCGCGCTTAGCCCATTGCCTGGCATTATATCTCGACTGAACCTATCAAAATTTTAAAGTTGTATTGCCAATTGATGGATTTAGGCTCACGATATTTCGGACCTTTCGATAACACGTTTCGTAGAGAAGGGTTATTAACAATGTTAAGGTCACCGGTAATAACGTGGCCAGCAGGATTATATGTGAATTGGGAACTAGCACAAGTGCAATCAGGAGGTTTAGACTTGAAGTCGTCAATATCGAGATCCTGCAAAACGCGTTTGTAATTGAAAATTTTAGTTGCAATAGGTTTGGTATAGGTATAAGAAATTATTGGTACAGACTGGTCTTTGAAATAAGGAGGTATTTTCGATTGAACTAGTTTATGATGAAGGATATTGCCTAGGTTGACGCCATCGAGCCTTTATTGGCAAAGGAAAGATTTAGAAAAGATCTTTTGTCTTTTTCATCTTTTCCAATGCGAACTGGCTTGAAAAGTCTGTGACTAGCAATATCCGAAATTATAGCTTGTAGTTTGTGTTGGTTTGAATGAGGGTTTGTAACAGTGGATTCCAAACATAAATTGAACAGAGAATGAAGTTTTGAAAATGGTAATGAATATAGTTTCGTGCGAATGTGATGAATACCTAACGGTTTTTGTATGCATGGCAGCAAGTCATTAATAGAGACATCATGCAGAGAGGGTGATATATAATGACGATGGTCATGACTACGTCTACGTCGAGGAGTCGAGTTGAAAATATTCATCACATTCACCGAGTTACACGAAGGACTAGATAGAATACCTATACCATCAATTTTGTCATTGCAGCCATACGGTGTTGCAGTTCCCAATTGTCTAATCCAGTAGTCTTCTATTTGTCTACGGAGAGTCGTTGAAAGATTAGGATTGTTCGAGCTATGGTATATTTTTTCGATAATTCGAACTGTCATAGAAACGATGGAATGATCGGGCTGATTGAAATGTTGGTATAGAACATATTGAGGTTACTGTCTGATCTATGACCGCACACACGTTTGTTTAGCCTTCCTTTCGTTTCACTGACGTATACCAATCCGCAAAGGTTGCACTCTAATCCGTAGACGACATTTATCGATTTACAATTCAGATCATCGTAACTTCTGGTAAAATATGACTTCTTCGTCATGTTGTTTCCTGTGACTTAACGAAGGTCAAGTTCAATTTTTCTCGATTTTAGCTTTTTTTTTTTAGTTCTATCCCTTTCCCAAGAGTTCAATTTTTGATGAAATTCTAATTAATTACTCCATTCTGTTCAAAGGGAAATGACTCATTTTTTTTTTTAATTTTTAAAAGACATTGTATAAATGATAAATAACATTTTTTTTTGGTAAATTGTTTGTAGAATTTTGTGGTAGGCTTGTTTGTTATTCTGTATAGATTAATTTTCTGAATGCTAAATATCTATTTTTTAATGTAGTGAACTCCTTTAATAAGATAAAGATCTTTGTTTATCAAAGGATATAATCCTGATACCTTTGATAATCATTACATTACATTGTGTAGTAAAAATTGTTGACATTGATAGATAAGTTGCAGATCTATATTAGTTCGTGACAAATGAAAGACAAAATATTTAATTATAATTTGAAAACAGATATACATTGTGTAAGATCATAACTAGTTTAAGAAAATAGTGGTTAATCTAATTCAAGGAAGTTCGCTGCTCAGTTTCAAAATAAATAATCTCTCTTAAAACTAGTAATATTGAGAGGGGATTAATTGAGGAATCAAAAAAGCCACACAAAAAAATAGGGATCGATGTGCTTATTTTCGGGATATTAGCCATTGGAATTTTGGCGGGAAAATGTTCCCTCTTGTCTTTTCTTAGCTTTATCATTGGCCAGTTAAAAGTCTCAAAAACTATTGAAAAAATAAATAAGATTTTATAAGACTTTTACAAATGGCTTATAATTATACATGTTAAAGATTTATAAAAAGAAAAATCGGGCTCCATTGGCAATTTTTTTGTTAATCAATCGAATGGATAAAACCAAAGGATTTCGAAAATCTGACAAAAAATCCAAAACATGACAAGCAAACATCCTTAAGAGAACTATGTTTTTATAATTTATTCAGTTTGAGTTATTTCCCTTTGAACATGGAATTATATGGATAAAATTAAACTGTGTATAATTGCAAACATAAATGAAATATATATATGGCTCTTTCAAATGCTTGATCTAAACCTGTATTTAATTATTAGATTTTTGGGCCCAGTTTTCAAGTAAGTCCAAATCAGGGTCTGAAATTCAACTGTGTTTGATTCAACAAAAAATGGCTGTATGGGGTTCTTCGAAATGCTGATTCTAAACATTTTTTAGAGATTTTGGAATTGTGGGCTCCTTTATCAATTGGTCCACATTGAGGGTCCTAAATTAAACTTTTGTTTGATTTCATCAAAAATTAAATTCTTAGGGTTCTTTGATATGCTGTTTCTAACAATGTACTTAGATTTTGGATATTTGACCATAATCATGATAATAGGTAAATGTCCAATTTCAATTTTTTTCAGTTCTTTGACCACATTCATGTTGTCTCACAAACCTATGCTGTGTCAAATATTCAATCACAATTCAAATTCAGAGCTGTGTTAAGCTTGAATTTAGTGTCCATACTTGCTTAACTGTTCAGCGTTCGACCTCTGCAGGAAATCCGGTTTGCTGTCACTCTGACAGTCTCTTGTTTATAGTAATCCACTGATATTTATGCAAAGCAGGGGCATTATCTGTGTCCCATACTGAAAGATCACCAAAGTTGAAAAATCTTTCAAATTTAACATCAGTTTTGTATATTATTAGTTTATATAAATTGGTATTGAATAATTCTTAATCATTTCATATTCTAGACCAGCAAGACATCTTCAAGAACTGTACCGCCGCGTTTCTAGCGACAGCAGTCTGATCAACAGATGCCTCCAAAATTACCGTCCCGAAAACAACCAGGGTCACGTCAGCCATATCCAGCTCAGCTGAGACAAGGCCACCCACCACCACGTACACCTTTGGGGATTTGGCCACCAATGCCTTTTATGGGTTATGGTCCTAGATCCCCTATGGATATGTCCAGTAAGATTGTGGAAAAGGAAATTAGTGAGTGTGGTATTATTCAGTTCCCTGTACTTACAAAATCATGAAAAACATTTATTGTTGAAAGCAAGAAAAGAAAATAAAAGCTAGCAAAATACTACAACCGACAAAAATGCAAAACTCGATACGTTTCTGTAGTTCTGATACTTAAAAACTAGAAATAAAGTGTTCGGAAGTTAAGCTTCATACATGCACTTTTTATGCAATGGATCAAAAACAAGAAGCGGTAATACCATTCTAATATAAAAACAGTCAATTTGACAACAAAGTTCTATATTAAAAGGGTGGGTGCTGTATTGCCTTCACCTTGTCCGTCTGGCCATTTACTCAACGTACATTTGTTTCGTGTTTTTCTGATCTATAAGACAACTACTTCTGATATTTATAATTACGAGTTGGTGTATGCTTAATTTGAAAATGCATTTATCTTTTTGTATCTTGATACAATGACAAATATTTCATTATATTTAGATATGCCGATGGATCCACCTGGGAGGCGGCGCAATGATAGTCATGATTCAGGAACAGAAAGACAAGGTAATGATGATAAATCTGACTACGAAAAAGATCCAAGAGCGTGGCAAAATTATCCTGTACCTCCTCATCCAGGTGAGTTCATCTAATAAATATAGCTGTTCTCACACCAAACTTCTTTTTGTGAGATTTTTAATTTTCATAACATAATTTGTTTACTACTGGTTCCTATATGTGATCCCCTTGTTTTATTTCATTGAGGTACAACTTCGGAATCTTGTACGTTGAGAAATGAAAAATAGCTTTTTGGAAAATATTTAGACTTCAATTATAAAATGATAGCAATATCCACCCACGCACTGACATAAACTTTTGAAAAACCATGA
This sequence comes from Mytilus edulis, assembly GCA_019925275.1. Taxonomy (NCBI): domain Eukaryota; kingdom Metazoa; phylum Mollusca; class Bivalvia; order Mytilida; family Mytilidae; genus Mytilus; species Mytilus edulis. Next base: position 82,182,916 of record CM034360.1, on the reverse strand, counting down.
GAAAAATTCTAAATATTGAAGCTTACATCAGAGTTGTTGTTTTAGCAGATTATTTAAAAAAAATATTATTATTATAATTATGGCTTTAAACCGGACCAGGAACAGGATTTTAGAACTGTTATTCTTTTTCAGGTCAATTTGATAGACACCCACCATTCTATGATGACAAGATGTATCCAGACTATTATAGAGGTTTTCTAGAATATGAAAGAAGGTATGTGTTCAGCACATATGTGGCATTTAGATGTTCAGACAATAACTTGTGTTTTAGTGAATGGATCTCCTTACATTGTACCACAAGGTTTCATAGTACTAAGGGAATGCTGGGATAGATTTTGGGGGTAATTACCTAAAAATTTGAGAAATTAGGGGTAAAAAAGGGGACCGAAATAAGCATTTTTCTAGTTTCAAGACAATTACTTGTGTTCAAGTGTATGGATATATCTAAAATTGTTCTGCAAGGTACCATACTACAAAGGAAAGATGGGATTGAGGTTGGGGTGATGAATCATAAGGGGGTTCCAAAAAATTTTGGAGGAATTTTTTTTCCTTTTTTTTTCTGTAAAATTTTCCATTGTAAGTTGCTTATTTCTGATTTATATATAACAGCAAATAATAAAGATATTGCAGGAGATACACAGTAAACAGTATGTGTAAATTATTATATTAAATATTGTGCAATAGAAATCTGCAATTGCACAGTAGTACGCATCAGCAAGAAATCTGCAAATTGCACAAAATGGTGCAATATCAAGAAATATCCAATAGCACAATATTGCGCAATAACAAGAAATCTTCATTTTTACAGTATTGCGCAATAGCAAGAACTATTGAATTGCACAGTATTACGTAATTGAAATATTCAATTGCACAGTATTGCGCAATAGCAAGAAATCTTCAATTGAAATTTAATACAAATTTTTAACCCATTTTTTTTTTTTTAGATTATTCACCACATTTATTTTGTGTCAGAAACCTATATTATGTCAAACATTTGATCACATTCAAAATTCAGACCGTATCAAGCTGGAAAATTGTGTCCAAAATTGCACCAACTGTTCAGGGTTCGGCCTCTGTGGTAGTATCAGACTGCGCTCAGCGAAACATTTCATTGGCTTGTATCTTGTAACTTGGCTTGTATCTGTAGCGGTTAGAACAAAAGTGAAAGGGAGTTAAAGGGATAAATGGGTTATGATCTATCTGTTATGAAATTTTCAGACAAGTTCGACAACGTATTTTTTGGTTACTGTTGGAAATAGTTTATTAAATTTTACTGAAAATATGGGTCACACGAAGTCTTTGGCTTTCATCTCAAAATCTAAAGCTAGTAAGAGCATAACTGACATAGGTAAAAGTGTTAAACAGGTTTAGATCTACCTGTCAAGTAATATTCTACAGGCCAATAGGACAACTCATTGTTGAGTTACTGTCCATGAATAGTTAATTTTTAGGATTTTTTTTACAGTTTTGGGTTATGTATTATCTTTAATATTATTATAGAAAGAGAGAAAGTGTAAATGACAAAATTATTCAGCAGAGTAAGATCTACAAATAATACTGGTGAGCAATATCATACTATCATGAGCCTCTTGTTCATTTGTTAATTTTTCAGGGAGCAAGAGAAAAAAGAAAGTGGAAAAGAAAAGAGGAATCGATCATTTTCGGGTGATTATGAAAAAGATGAAGATCTTGATAGACCTACTAAGGAACAGGAGACTAAACAACCAGTCATACAGAAAGATCCGTTTGACGATACACCTGATAAAGAAAGCAAATATGACCGAGCTACTGCACCAAGGTTTGTATTATTGAGGATTTAAATCCTGTATATTGAAATAAGACATGACATTCGAAAGAAAGCAAGCCAGTGCATAAAGAACCAAAAAAAGAGAAAACAGAAAAGGCTGACGCTGTTGAAATATAAGAAATAGAAATACAATGATGTAGATAGTGGCTATAAATATTGAATACACAAATAAGCTCAAGTGTTTGAAATGATACTAAGTATGACAAGGTCTATATTTGTTAATTGTTGTAACATAACTTTCTTCGGTTTTTTTTCTAGTTTGATGATGGCATCTAATTCATCGCACTGTGAGTCTTGTTCAGAGGAAGGGAAATCAATAGAGGCGATACAGTTCTGTTCCGATTGCGAGGAACATCTTTGTAAAGAGTGTGTAGAATACCATAAGAAATGTAAAGCCACAAAGTCTCACCATTTGATGGACTTGGCGTCAATGTTGAGATTAAAAATACCTAATATCAAGAAATTTTGCATTATTCATGAAGATGTTTCTCTAGATTTTTACTGCACGCAACATGACACAGTATGTTGTAGGAAATGCATCCCGTCTAAGCATCAGTCCTGCAAAGATGTCCTACCGTTGGAGGTCGCTTCCGAACTCATAAAAAAGTCTTCTTTATTTGAAGACACATTTAGTGAATGGCAAAACATTGGTAAAATTTTAGATCATTTAAAAAAGGATCGAAACGATAATATCAATGAATTGGAAAAATCAGAATCCGCAATATGTAAAGAGGTCAGGGATTGGAAAAGCAATCTAATTAAACAAATCAACACTTTTGAAGACAAGATAAAGGTAGATCTCTCGAATCTCAAGACAAGGAACCTAGATGAATTAAAGAAACAAAATGATGAAATTTCAGAATTACACGAAAATGTACAGGAGAGGGAACAGGAATTGGAATTTCTAAAGGAACATGGATCAAATAGCCAACTGTTCCGTATGCTAAGAGAACATGGAAAAGGAGTTCAGAATGCTGTCAAACGTGTTCAAGAAATGACAAGGTCATATAAAAGGGTATATTTGAAATTTGAAAACAGGACCGATATTGACATTAAGTCAATTGGATCGATTTCGGTGTGTAAGGAAGCACGTGACGTTCCGTATAGTCCAGTCAAATTTCAACAAGCTCAAGTTCAGCCAGAAAGAGTTGAGGCTATACTTACTTTTAAAAAAGAAATAACAGAGCAGTTACAACCTACCGATAAACTGCATATAACAGACCTAGCTGTTACTGCAGACGATACATTGTTCTTATGCAACTATGCATCTGGTGTCCGCAAAATCTATGTTTATAGAACTAATCTAAAAGACATAATTTACGTAAACAAATTAAGTCTTCCCAGTGAACCATATTGCATTTCTGTATTTAAGGGAAGAGAGAAAGCAGTTGTTTCACTACCATCCAAGTCTTATGTACAATTCATTAACACAAAAAGTTTGACACTTGATAAAACTATCGCAGTAGGTGGATATTGTTATGGTATCACCACATCTGGGGAAAATTTTGTAGTCGGCAGATCAACAGATATCTCAATATTTAAAGAAAACGGGGAGGTGTATCAAGAATATATTTCTAAATGATGAATTAACATATGAAGTTGTTAGTTCCCTGCACTACAATCAAAACGATAACAGGATAATTTGTAAAAAACTCGGACAGATTTGTAGTATTCAAACAGATGGAACTGTTGCTTATCATTATGCAGTGTCAGGGAGTGCATGTCTAGCAGTTGATGCACAAGGACATGTGTATGTGAGTGAAGTATATAAAAATGAGATACATCGATTAATACCAGATGGACGATTCCGTGATGTAGTATTGACAGAAAAAGACGGTATTGAAAAACCATTCGCTATGGCGTTTAATGACAGTTTTACAAAGTTTTATGTTACAAATAACAAAGGTTTGCTGCAGGTATACAATTGTACATAACAATTAGTTACATTTAATCACTTTAAGGCTTTTCGGCAATCATGATGCAAAAAAAGGCTTCTTCAAAAAATAAAAAAATAAAAACATATTTATGATATCAACGTTATGTAATATTCAATTCTGAACAAAATTCAATTATAAAATTAATATGATATACTACAATACATGTAGCTAAAAAATATTTCTAATCTCTAGTTACTTCTGTGTGATAATTTGAACGTCAAAATGAAGACTATCCATGATATACTAGAAGATAAAAATATGATAGTTATTGGACGGTAACCTCACGACCTCAACAATGACCAAATCACAAACCTCATTGTAATCTATAAACATGATAAAAGGCCTTGTTATGACAACATTTGAAATAATGCAACAAACTATGATATGATGGCTAGTGCATAAATGTGAATTCCTGTACTCAGTCAGGAATATATTAGCGGGAGTTTTCCGTGTTATAGTAATTCTAAGACGTAATACCAATATTTCAAACTTTATCAGCAAGGTCCGGACAGTACCAAACCTAAGACCTAAACTGACTTCAAAATAACATACTAAAACATATATAAAACAATATCTATAGTAAAGGATTAGTGTACAACGGATTAATTTCTTAGCGTCAAGTTGGTTGCCATAACGACAAACATCTTTTTAACAATAGAATTAAATAAGCAAAGAAATGTAAAAGGTTAGTTAAACGGATGAACAAATTGTCACTATATCACTTAAAATATATTGTCTCAACTTGATTTATGTATAATTCCCATTTGTCTAAATCTTCCTTATTACAGCCGCAACTTCTCCGCTTAAACTCGGTCCCCGAGTTTGCTGAATTAGTTAAAACCGTTTCACTTTGGTTATCTTCGTTTGGACCCTCGTCGTTGGTGTTGATGGAAATTGTGGAAATAGTTTGTACGCCAATTTTCAATATAAAAAAGAAGATGTGATATGATTGCCAATGATTGCACAACTGTCCACAAGAGACCAAAATAAAACAGACATAAACAGCTATAGGTCACTGTACGACCTTCAACAATGAGAAAAACCCATACCGAATAGTCAGCTATACAAGGCTTCGATAAGACAATGTAAAACAATTCAAACGAGAAAACTAATGGCCTTATTTATATATAAAAAAATGAACGAAAAACAAATATGTAACACATAAACAAACGATAACCACTGAATTACAGGCTCCCGACTTCGGACAGACACATACATAAATAATGTGGTGGGGTCAAGTCAAAACTCTGCGATTGAAAGTTCATGAAGCAAATCTTAATATTCACGTATTTTGATTTTTTTTTTTTGTATTTTGAGTTTTTTGATAACATGGCAGTCTTGCATCTCTTGACCTTTTTAATCAATAGTAAATCTGAATCTAGTGTTGGTTAAACTTAGGTTTTCCTCTTTTAAACTTACAATTTCTATATTTCAAAATTGTGAGTTCTACTTGCATGCTCAGCTAACTCTGGTCGATAGTTTGGATTAGGCGAACATGTTTTAAACGTTCCAAATTTAAATTGTCTAAACTTGTCCTTAACATCACTCTTTCCCCTATTACGGTAATCAATTTAGAATTTTCACACTTGAGCACAGCGATTTCTTTCAGTTGGTCTCGATGAGACACTGCAACCTTCTTTAGCTGATGTGTCGGGATGCGTCTTGTGTGGAACATTTAAAGATAGAGAGTTCCTTGCCCTCAAATTCGTAAAACAGAGTTTTAGACAATTGTTTCTTTTCTATATACTTTTTCATTCGGTCGCTGTCCCTTTGAACTTTTGATTTCGATTTGTTCTTCGTTTTTGGGTTGCTGACATGACTTTCCGTGAAATTTACACATGCAAAATGTTCAGGATGTCTGCACTTGTAACAATAAGCGTTAACTGCGTAACACCGATGGGATATTAAAACATTCAATGTCTTACCGCAATATGTGCACAGAAAGTCCAAACAGGTATCTGCAATTCTCCTCGGAAACAGATGTCCATTTCTGCAAGGTTGGTAAATCCAGGATCCGTCCATATTTGTGCCTTTTGATGTATTCATATATATCAGTTTGGGGAAACTAGCCCGACTCGTGCCGCTGGTAACCTCAACAAATACATACCCGGGAGTTTTCCGTGTTATAAAATTCAAAGACGGAATAGCAATACGTTCAACTTTATAAGCAAGGTCCCTATAGTACCAGTCCTAAGACCTAAACTGACTTCAAAATAACATACCAAAGCATATATGAAAAAAAAGTATCTATAGTAAAGGATTGGTGTCCAAAGGATTTACTTTTTATCGTCAAACTGCTTTGCTTTACGACAAACATCTGTTTACAAATTTAATAAGATAAGCTCAAAGAAATGTAAAAGGTTAGCTAAACGGATTAACACATTGTCACTATTACTAGTATAGCAGTTAAAATATATTGTCTCAACTTGATTTATTTATATTCTCAATTGTCCAATTCTTCCTGGTCATAAATATGACAGTTGTAGTCCATTCGTTTGATGTGTTGAGATTTTGATCTTGTCATTTGATTAGAGATTTTCCGTTTTTAATTTCTTCGGAGATAAATTATTTTGCGATTTTACTTATTTAAACCCTTTTTTAGCTCACCTGGCCCAAAGGGCCAAGTGAGCTTTTCTCATCACTTTGCGTCCGGCGTCTGTCGTCGTCCGTCGTCGTCGTCCTGCGTTAACTTTTACAAAAATCTTCTCCTCTGAAACTACTAGGCCAAATTAAACCAAACTTGGCCACAATCATCATTGGGGTATCTAGTTAAAAATTGTGTCCGGTGACCCGGTCAACCAACCAAGATGGCCGCCATGGCTAAACATAGAACATAGGGGTAAAATGCAGTTTTTGGCTTATAACTCAAAAACCAAAGCATTTAGAGCAATTCTGACATGGGGTAAAATTGTTTATCAGGTCAAGATCTATATGCCCCGAAAATTTCAGATGAATCGAACAACCTGTTGTTGGGTTGCTACCCCTAAATTGGTAATTTTAAGAAAATTTTGCTGTTTTTGGTTATTATCTTGAAAAATATTATAGATAGAGATAAACTGTAAACAGCAATAATGTTCAGCAAAATAAGATTTACAAATAAGTCAACATGACCGAAATGGTCAAATGACCCCTTTAGGAGTTATTGCCCTTTATAGTCAATTTTTAACCATTTTTCGTAAATCTTAGTTATCTTTTACAAAAATCTTCTCCTCTGAAACTACTGCGCCATATTAAACCAAACTTGGCCACAATCATCATTGGGGTATCTTGTTTAAAAATTGTGTCCGTTGACCTGGTCAACCTACCAAGATGGCTGCCATGGCTAAAAATAGAACGGGATAAAATGCAGTTGTTGGCTTATAACTCAAAAACAAAAGCATTAAGAGCAAAACTGGCATGGATTAAATTGTTTATCAGGTCAAGATCTATCTGCCCTGAAAATTTCAGACGAATCGATAGTCAATTTTTAACAATTTTCATAAAATTTGTAAATTTTTACTAACACTTTCAACTGAAACTACTGGGCCAATCATTATAGATGGGGATATATGTACGCAGCAAGAATGTTCAGTAAAGTTAGATCTACAAACATATCACCATCACCAAAACACAATTTTGTCACGAATCCATCTGTGTCCTTTGTTGAATATTCACATATACAAATGTACCAAGGTGAGCGACACAGGCTCTTTAGAGCCTCTAGTTTGTGTATGTAACAAAATGGGACTATGTGGATTGCATATCGTTAGTTGCTGTTTTCTTTCTTTGTACCTCATTTGCTCGCAACAATGACAAAATTATAAACCGCACTGTAAGCTATAAAAGGCATAGGGGTGACAACATGTGAAATCATGCCACAAACTCTTATATGATGGGTAGAGCAGAAATGCTGTCTAACAAAATGTTACATTCGGAGCTCTCGGAGGGTTTTATCTTGGTTTTCTAAAGCTTTATGTTACCACTAGGTACTTAACTTCTCAAACTAGCTCGGAGTTAGTTGTGCATTTATACATCCCGCACAGTCAAACGAACGACCCAATTAAGTTATTTTTTTAAATGCAAACTGGGAAATCCTTTAATTCATTTAGTGTTATACCACAATGAAAAGGAATACTGATATAGTATTAATGCACATTCTCATTCAATTGAAGGGATATACTGAGGGTCGAATTATTTTTAATTGTACGGGACAGGGATCCCATAAATGATGAAAGTTTAAACTAAATGTTGTACCGGGACTTATTATAAAACCTGTAAAAAAACGTTGTCTTTGAAAAGAGGCAATATTCAACCAACAGCTTTAACTGTTAACAAAACTTTGATTTTTTGAACTACTAAGGCTTTTCTACCTCAGGAATAGATAACCGTAGCTGTATTAGGCAAAACTTGTAGGAATTTTTGGTCTTCAATGCCCTCCAACCTCGTACTTTATTTGGCCTTTTTTAACATTTTTTTTATTCGAGCGTCACTGATGAGTCTTTGGTAGACGAAACGCGCGTCTGGCGTATATATAAAATATAATCCTGGTATCTATGATAAGTTTACTTACTCTGACACACCAAGGCCAAATGGGATATTTATTTTACATCCTATCTGTTCTAGATTAAATAAAATTAAAAAAAAACATTTTCAATCCATATAACATAGTTTAGAACGCCATACCATTCTTATAAAATACTCTATATATCATTATATATTATTATCTCTTGATCAGCCCCGAACAAAATGTTTAAATATGTTGAATCAACTGATGCGGGTATCCAGTCGTCATGATGTAGGGCTTTGAATTATGTATCTATCTACTAAAGGTCTTGAGTTCAAATCCCAGTATAGCCACTGGATGTTTATCTACATAAACCTTGATGGAAGAGTGGGGATGTCTTGGCATGTGGAACTACAACGAGATCATCGATATGCTTTTTTATTTGCTTTCTCGAGTTTATGGTCTTTCTGTTGGTATCTTCACGTGCAGGATATTTTAATGAGTGTATTTTTACTTTTTAGACATATGGTAAACATTTAAGACCTTTGTGCAAGTTAAATTAAAATTAACTAACCCATATTTTTTTTGTCTGTTATAAAGTGGGACTATCTGGATTGTATTTCGTTTGTTGTTGTTTCTCTTTCTTTGTACGTCGTTTTACTCTCGAACAAATAGAAATTTGTGGGTTGATGTGGTCTGTCTTGTTTATTTGTAGATAATAGAAAAACGGTCAACCGACTCGTGATAGCGTCCGTAAAATTGACGAAGGGATGATTTCAACTTCATCGTTTGGAACTCTTGCTTTAATAGCTTCCTTGTGAGCAGCAATCCTCTATCAAGAAAATCATAATAAGACATGCAAGTACGGGAATATTGTATCAATTGGGAGATATGCGATATATATAAAGGACGGAATCAAATCCCGAGGAGCAATAGGTGAACATTGTGTATCTTGGGGAATCGGATCAAGATTTAACTTTTACACCGTTACAAACACTTCACTTATTGCTACCTCATGACTTTGGAACTGTGATAACTTTCGTGGATGAATAACAATTTTTTTTAACCATGGTTTTAAACCCCAATGTGAATTTACCTTTAACGAATTTTGATATTCTTTTGTTGTCCTTTTTATCTAATGTAGATACTAACGTTTATATATTCTTATACATCTCTGGCTTTTAAATGTGTAGATTTGAAGGTTTCAGCTGAACGTCAACCTAGAAGGTTTTTTTTTCTAAATCGATACCCCTACTGGTGTACTATTAGTCACAATGTTATTTTTAGCTCGTTTAATTATGTGTCAGTGCATTTACATAATGGCATTCAAACCAATTAAACAGTTTATACCAGTACAATCGCAGGCAATTTAACAATTTGTACAAAAAGAAAAAAAACAGCTTCCTGACTATGACCTTGTTTTAAATGTTATATGAAATACAACCATGGATATTATATGGTGTTTGTATATATATAAAAAAAAAGATGATGTGGTATGATTGTCAATAAGACAACTCTCCACAAGAGTGATCTCTGTTGTTTTTGGTAAATTGTTCATTTTTTTTTTTGTTATTTAATTTGTCTAAACAACTTTATTTTTAAAGTTGCGTGTTTTCTATTGTATTTTATTGCATTTTTTTCATACACTTTTTTTAATACATTCGTAGAGTTTTGAAAGGTTTACGTAAGGGTCTACATCTACAAACCTGGTCTAACCCTGCCACGTATCCATGCGTCTTTCCCACGTGTCTGGAACATCGTAAGTGATAGCCTATTAGGAACGACATTTAACTTCAAAGGGGGATGATTTGTATTTCGTAAAAAATATATTCTGAAAAAAAAGTTTCATGGTCATTTGTATATTTAAGGGAACAAACAAAGCGGCTGTTACATTACCAATGATGTCTTTTGTATAATTTATTAACACCAAACGTTTGACACTTGATGAAACCATCGAAGTTGGTAAATATTGATATGGTATTATATATCTACCACTAGTGAAAATATTGTAGTCGGTAGAGCAAAAGAAATTATAATATTTAAACAAAACGGTGAAATTATCAAAAATATATTGCTAAATGATCAATTATCAAGTTATGGAGTTTGTTTAGAAAAGTGATGACAGATATTTATAGAAAATGTGGACAGATTACTTTAACTCAGTCAGATGAACAGTTTTATACCGGTATGCGGGTCTAGAAGTTAATAATCAAGGACACACGTACATGAGTGAATGCGAAAAAGTGAAATGCAACGACTATAACCGGATGGACGATTCCGTGACTTGGTGTTGACAGAAAAAGACGGTATTGAAAAACCATGCGCTATAGCGTTCGACGGAAATTATACCAAATTTTATATTACAAAAAGCTGTGGCTTGGTGCAGATGTATAATTGCAAATAACTCAAAGTTTTATTTCAATAGATTAAGATATATAAGTAATATGCTGTTAAAGTATTGACCTTGACTAAGCTTACCTTGCTAGTCTGAAGGTAAAAAATAAAAGTTTGTATATTTACTCATTAATTATGTAATGCTGAATAGTTTGCACTTATACATTAACACTTCATTACCATATTTTTTTATGACAAAAGCATTTAAATAATTATGTACAGTTCGCTTTCTACAAAAGAAAAGAATTTCAACTAGTCCAACATATGATTCTTTATTAGTTTTTTGTTGACAAGTCAGAGAATTAAATATAACGAAGCACGATTTTATTGAAGCCTTGCTACAAAGATTGTCACCGCTACTACTTTAACATTTCTTGAAACAATTTTTCAGATGACAAAAGCATTTTCTTTCCGGAAACTCCAAGGCATAGCTGTTTACCTCATTTTTTCCTCGCAGAATACTTAACATTTGAATTACAATAAGGCGACGTAAACACAGGCGAGATAAACTGTTTGCATAGTGCTGCATGCGTCAGTTAAAAAAAGATATTGTTACTTCATAGCTTGTAAAATTGAGAATAAACAGGGCAAAGGTGTCAAAGAAACAACAACCCTACCAAGAGCAAACAACAGCTGCAGAACACCTTTAGGGTGTTGAACACGGCGAGAAAATCCAGCAACAAAGAACGGGCCTCGGGCTGTCCTGGTCACCGGCACATCTTGCAGAAATAAAAACCAATTTTCTATATATTTAAACATAACATATAACGGTATTTAGGGTTTAATTACTGCGACAAGTGTCTGTGATACAGATGCTTCTGTTTCAAATTTCAGTCATTCATATGTTCATTTTTTTAGTACGGTTAAGCGACTGTTTAAAATCCTGTATAGTTCCTTTTTCTCTTTATCATTAATAATGAATTATCTATTTATGGTAAATTGGAATCTTGGTAGGTGTACGCATCAGTCAGACAAGGTTTAATTGGCCTCATTTTATGGTGCAATGGTCAGGTTAAGGTTTCATGGTCAAATCCGTATCTCCAAGACAATTAGTAGTGGGTTAACTTCATTGGGTGTATGAAATTGTTGGAAGATGTACATATCTAGCTGATAAGTTTCAGCTTAATTTAATTAAAATATAGATATGTTTGGAATTTCGTCGACGTCATATGTGTATAACTAAATCAGATGTCTGTATTTTCATTAGATTGGTTTCAGCTGACCAAGTCGTGATGTCCAAAATCATAAATCAGGTTTTGAGAATCGTCATCAAACATTTAGAAGTATTTCCATGTCTCAATTGCATATTCATTTATCAACCATTGCAATATGGCAACGCGTCTGCATTGAACACACCTTCAACTTAAGATACCTTTAAATTTTGTGGAAATTTCTATGATTATAAAACTGGGATATGATATTTGTTTCATTATGGTTGTTTATGTTGGATTCTACATGTTTAATATTGGTTGTTCAAATGACATTGATTGGGAGAAGAATTCACTATTTATTTTTGTAAATTCATAGATGTATGCAAAAAAAAACTTTTTCCACCTTTAGCATCGTCAACAGTCAACATGGCTACTCGTTTTCAACATTCGGATTTCAGTTTTCAACAATAAACTTTCAACTTTCAACATTCGTTTTCAACATTCGTTTTCAACATTCGTTTTCAACATTCAGATTTCAACTTTCAACATTCGTTTTCAACATTAAACATTCGTTATCAACATTAAACATTCGTTTTCAACATTCAACATTCATTTCAAAAATTACATTTTAAATATTCAAAATTCGTGTTCATTATTCAACATCCGTTTTTATCATTCAATTTTCAACTTTCAACTTTCGTTTTCAGGATTCAGTTTTCAACTTTCAACATTTGTTTTCAACATTTGGATTTAAAATGTATGTGGAATAAGAATTTTGATTGTTGAAAACAAATTTTGAATGTTATGTCGAATGTTGAAAACGAATGTTGAATGTTAAAAATCAATGTTGAAAGTTGAAATTCTAATGTTGAATATGAATGTTGAAAACGAATGTTGAAAACAAATTTTGAATGTTAAAAACAAATGTTGAATGTTAAATATGAATGCTAAAAGTTGAAAATTGAATGTTAAAAAAAATATTTAAATGTTGAAAACGAAAGTTGAATGTTAAAAACAAATATTGAAAGTTAAATGAATGTTGAAAACGAATGATGAATGTTGAAAAACGAAGGTGAAACATTGAAATCCGAATGATGAAATCGAATGTTGAATGATGAAAAATGATGATTAAAAAACAAAACAAATTGTGAATGTTGAATGTTTAAGTTAAATACTGAACCAACTTGACATCCGTAAACTTAATTTGTGTGTACCGCAATTTAAGAAGATACATAGAGAAAACCTGTCATCGACCAGAGAAGGCGTTTTTACATGTAATAGCAAGATCTATTTAAGTATGCCCCTGTCAGGCTTCCGTACAAAATGTCTTTAAAAATTCATCATGTGACTACACGTTTAACAAATGCCAGACTATTTATCAGGTAAGTAATATATTTCGTCATTTTAAATATATTTAAGCTATCTTAATTTGGTGTTTTATCATAAATATCTTAGATTTTATCATTAAACAAGTTGATGCATTTTCTGTTGTTTGTAATGATATTAATATATATATATATAAGAGATATGAAAGCCTTGTCTATTGACAAAAAAGCAAAAACGAAAGTACAAATGATTTAACGATTTAGTAGAAATCAACGTTAGTGTGAATCAAAAGACTGATTGGTCAAAAGTGCCTCAAACTCACGAGGAAAGATCAAGAATTGGTAACAGTCGTCTTTAATTACAATCAGGAGTTAGAGGGACAGAAGGGAGTGGGAATAGTTTGAAGGAATAGCATACAATCATGCATTTTGGATAATTTTTGTAAAGTAAGTTAATACAACAGGCTAAATCAGTCATAACATTTAATAAAAATTTAGTTCTAAACTTCATCAATAATACAGAATTTATCTTATCACTAAACAAGTATTGCTTTTTATAGCCTGTATATTGTAATTTAAAGGTCAATAATTTTTATAACATTTCGAAACTTTTCCCGAGATATAAGTGAGCAGCTGAAAGAAAAGGTTGTTAATTTTTTTTTAATGTTTTGTCTGCATTGTTTACACAGCGTTACATATATGTGAACATGTTACGGCCTCGTAAATTCATATGCATATAATGTAAAATGAAAACAATAAAGACAAGTAGGTAAAAAAAAATACAATGAAAATTTTAATACGATGCACAAAAGCACAAAAATTTTCGAGGCACCATTTGTGTAACGATTCAGGATAGAACGTTCGACTCTTAATGATAATGTTCACTAAAACCAACATACGCTATTATATAGATATTGAGAAGATGACTGAAATTACTTATAATACTCATTTTTTTTTTAAATTTTAAACATAAATTTCTTTGACTTTTTTTTTAGTTTGATGATGGCATCTAATTCATCTCACTGTGAATCTTGTTCAGAAGAAGGAAGATCAGTTCTGGCGATACGGTTTTGTTCAGATTGTGAGGAACGTCTTTGTAAAGAGTGCGTAGAATACCACAAGAAATGTAAAGCCCTCAAGTCTCACCATTTGATAGACTTGTCGTCAATTGCAAAATCGAAAATACCGACTGTAAATAAATTTTGCGAGATTCATGAAAATGTATCTTTAGAGTTTTACTGCACACAACATGACACAGTCTGTTGTAGAAAATGCATCCCGCTTAAGCATCAGTCCTGTAAGGATGTCCTACCACTAGAGGTCGTTTCCGAACACATAAAACAGTCATCTTTATTTGAAGACACATGTAGTGAATGGCAAAACAGTCGTAAAACTTTAGATCATTTACGGCAGAATCTAAACGACAATGTTAACGAATTGGAAAAATTAGAATCGGCAATATGTGAAGAGGTCAGGGATTGGAAAAAAAATCTAATTAAACAAATCAACACTTTTGAAGAAAAGATAAAGGTAGATCTCTCGAATCTCAAGACAAGGAACCTAGATGAATTAAAGAAACAAAATGGTGAAATTTCAGTATTACACGATAGTGTACAGGAAAGGGAACAGGAATTAGAATTTTTAAAGGAACATGGATCAAATAACCAGTTGTACCTTACGCTTAGAGAACAAGGGCAAGGAGTTCAGAATGTTGTCAAACGTGTTCAGGAAATGACCAGGTCGTACAAAAGGGTATATTTGAAATTTGATAAAAGTGTCGATCTTGACCTCAAGTCAATTGGATCGATAGTCGAGGTTAAGGAAGTATGTGACGTTCAGTTTAGTCCAGTAAAACTTCAGCAAGCGCAAGTTATGCATGGTAGAGCTGAATCTATACTTACTTTTAAAAAGGAAATAACAGAGCAGTTACAACTTACCAATATACCTAATATTTCAGACCTAGCTGTTACTGAAGACGATACAATGTTCCTATGTAACTATGCATCTGGTGTGCGCAAAATTTATGTTTACAGAACTAATCTGAAAGACATTATATATATAAATACAATAAGCCTTCCCAGTGAACCATATGGCATTTCTATATTTAACAGAACAAACAAAGCGGTTGTTACATTACCGTACCAGTTGTATGTTCAATTTATTGACACGAAGAGTTTTACACTTGATAAAATCATCAAAGTAGGTATCAATTTCCATGGTATCAACACCACTAAAGATAATATAGTCGTTGGTAGAGCAAAAGATATCAAAATATTTAATCAAAACGGGGAATGTATGAAGAATATATTGCTAAATGATCAATTACCATATGATGTTGTTAGTTCTCTGTACTATAATCAAAACGATGACAGGATAGTTTATAGAAAAATCGGACAGATTAGTAGTATTCAATTAGATGGAACTGTTTTATATCGGCATGCAGTGTCAGGGAAATCAGGCCTAGCAGTTGATGCACAAGGACATGTGTATGTGAGTGAAGTAAATAAAAATGAGATACATCGATTTTTACCTGATGGACGATTCCGTGATGTAGTGTTGACAGAAAAAGACGGTATTAAAAGTTCATTCGCTTTAGCGTTTAATGACAGTTTTACAAAATTTTATGTCACAAATAACAAAGGGTTGGTGCAGCTTTACAATTATAAATAGCAGTTTGTTACATTTAGACAGTTTAAGGGGTACTAGCTACGAGATATATAAAAAATAGAAAGTATGATTTTTTTTGTTCAATCATTAATGAAAGTGAGATGGTGAAATAACAATTTGCTTTTATCAGCTGAAATGGTTCAATTTTTGTCAATTTGAGCTGATAAGCATTGATTATGAATTATTCACTTGCAAGTGAATAATTCGACCTCATTAAATCTGTATTCTTGTGAACTCCAATATAACCCGGAGAAAGAGATAGAATAAGGCATGCATTGTCCGTGTACGGCTATTTAAAATAAAAGATTGTCAACATTAAAAGTGAAACTAAGGTAAATAGTTTGATTAACCGATTCGATCCATACAAAAGCATTCTGATAAAAGTAAAAACGACGATAAACATAAATTTGTAATCTTTAATACAAAATTTAACAGACCTATACAAATATAATTGAACGATCGCGAGTTGCTTAATCTATTTATATCTATGTTTATGTTTACATCGCTTATATGGAAATAAAAGATCAACTCGATAGTTAATTAGATGGCGTCTTGGCTAAAATTCACACAGAGCTTCATCTTATTGAGATCAAGCCATGTAAATTGTTTATTTGATACTTTTGGTAGTTTCGATTTTTTTTTTTTTATTGTTATCAATTAAATATGAGAATTTGAGTCAAATCGGTGAACATGAATTTGGCAGCTTGTGCCCCTTTCAGGGCCATACAGCAATCCTGATGTGGAAGTAGGCTTATACAAGAATTATTTTATTTTATAATATCAACGTTAGGTAATATTTAATCCTGAAAATAACGTATAAATATTAAATAACATTATTATGATCATGATTACTATTCTTATAGTAACAGCTTTCATTTCATCACCTGTAGCTTTTAAACTGAAAAGTTTCGTTATTTTTTTCTACACCAGGACCAAACATGCAGGTAAATAAAATTAATTTATTAATATGATATATGTACTACAATAGCTTAAAAATAATTCTGACCTCGGTATTCTAGAGAATTTTGGGTGATATATTCAATGTAAAAAAGACTAGAAGACAACGATGTAACAGTTATCGGATGGTCACTTCACGGCCTCAATTATAACCATGACCATATCCAAAACGGTAAGTAAGCTATAAAGGTATACTGGTTTAACAAAATGTAAAATTCAACAAACGAAAATATATTAATGAAAGAGCTGAAATGCGACCCAATACACGATAGCGTTTAAACTTTGTTCGTCAAATCTGTATTTGATAATTCAGATAGGTATTATAATGGTTCGTCAATTCACTCATCATACACCTGGTATAACTATGAAAACCTTTGCAACTTTGATCGGAATTAACCGCACTTTCTAAGAAGGGTTTCTCAGCATGCCAAACGAGAGAATCAATGAATAAGCATAATGCTTTTCCACAACAAGTGCTTCTTTTATCCTTACACACAACAGTATATTGCTGGGTCTTCCAAGTGCTCCACGAAAATTTTCTAAACTATTAACATCTATTTTTTCAGCAATCAAAGACGGGCTCCGAAGTTATTGTGAAACTGCCTATTCTAGAGGTGGCGTGAACGTTGATACTTAAAAATACCAAAGATCTTTTAGATTACATACAATCTAACTCTCTTTCATCTTGCAATAGTATTAAAACATTTGACTTTACACAAGTATTCCACATTTCAAACTAAAAGACAAGTTGAAAGAGTTAGTACGGCTTTGTTTCATGAAAAAGAATGACCAACGTAGATACAAGTGTGTTGGCTTGAGGAGGATTAAAGGATCACTCTGATTCAAACAAAAAAATATCTGAAACTGACATTATCAAGATGCTTGATTTCTTGATTGACAACATATTTGTTGCGTTCGGAGGACATGTTTTTCAACAGACTGTCGGCATTCTAATGGTTACCAAATGTGCCCCTCTTCTTGTCGACTTCTTTCTTTATTAGTAGGTGGCTGGTTTCAGGAAAAATGTAAATAAATGCAAATATGTAAGAAATAAAATAACGCTGAACACTCACCAAATTATAGTCATCTAAATCATACAACAGCAAAGATTGAAGACATTGAATAGGAATAGGAAAAAGATATAGGAGTCCTAATCAACACTGAACTCACTTTTGAAAATCACATTAGCGAAAAAGTTAATAAAGCCTACTCCATTTTTGCATTAACTCCTTTGGACTATGCTAGTTCAGTATGGCTTCCATGCAAAAAAAATATATTGATAAAGTAATGGGTTATCCAGAGAGACAAAAAAGTTCAAAATGGCTTCTACGACAAGGATGTAAGCTCAATTTGGCAGATGACTCACAACATGGAACCAGTAGCAGGACAAATAATAGTATTCCAATATAATATTTGAAACCATCATTCTGTGCTTTTAAGAAATTAAGTAATTTTTAAAACTATTTATCTGGTCATTATCTGTATCAGAATGGAATCAGACTAACACAAATGAACAATAACAAAAAAATGATGAAAACATTATTGAGGTTTATGTAATAATATTTTGTACAAGTTAAAACCATTTTAAAGCAATATTTTGAACATGTTATAACATGCATGAGGTACTTTTGTACAGGTTATAACTTGTATTTTTGCATTGTTCAAATTATAACATGTACACATTTTTTGTACATGTTATAACCTGTACAAAATTGCAACTTGTACACGACATATAGATGATGTACTTTCACTAAATAATTCAAAATCTGGTGACTATGTTGAACGCATCTATCCCATCGAACTAGAGATAAATGGTACAGTTAAGTCAGTCTCATATTTTGACTTACATCTAGAAATTGACAATGAGGGTCGATTAAAAACGAAACATTTCGACAAAAGAGATTATTTCAGCTTTCCAATTGTGAACTTTCCATTTCTAAGTAGCAACATTCCAGCAGCACCTGCATACGGGGTACATATCTCCAAATTGATACGATATTCCCGTGCTTATATTTCCTATCATGATTTTTTCTTGAAAGAGGGTTGCTGCTCATAGGGTAGCTATTAAACCAAGAGTTCCAAATGTTGAAATTGAAATCATCCTTCGTAAATTTTACGGACACCATCACGAGTTGCGTGACCGTTATGAAGTGGGTCTCATTGGGGTATCAGCGTGACGCAGGAATGCCGATTTTTTGTTAGCGTGATTCGTGAAAGTCAAATTATTGTGTTGTCAAAACGGGAAATGAGGTCTTGCGGGACTCGGGAAATAACTAAAAAAAATATAATTGCTTACGTACATAGTGTAAGCAGGATACGGGAATCTGACAAAACAGTAAGCGGGATCTGGGGTCGGAATCCCCCAATGAGACC
This sequence comes from Mytilus edulis, assembly GCA_019925275.1. Taxonomy (NCBI): domain Eukaryota; kingdom Metazoa; phylum Mollusca; class Bivalvia; order Mytilida; family Mytilidae; genus Mytilus; species Mytilus edulis. Next base: position 82,163,822 of record CM034360.1, on the reverse strand, counting down.
CCCTATGAAGTAACCGTTTCACAAATGATATCGGATATGTTTCTTACGTCGTAACTACAACCCCCTTCCTTTTCATGAATGTGACCTTCCAAATAAGACTATTTACCAGATGTGTTATAACATGAGCAACACGACCGGTGTTACATGTGGAGCAGGATCTGCTTACCCTTACGGGGCACCTGAGATCACCCCTAATTTTTGGTGGGGTTCGTGTTGTTTTTTCTTTAGTTTTCTATGTTGTGTCATGTGTACTATTGTTTGTTTGTCTTTTTCATTTTTAGCCATTGCGTTGTCAGTTTATTTATTTTTGAATTTATGAATTTGACTTCTGGTATCTTTCGTCCCTCTTTTATTGTATTCCTGAACTTTTTAATTCAACTGAAATTTTATAATGATGGTCTTATAATTTCTTATTCTTCCTGACCAGAGCTCGCACAAATAATGACAATATCAATTGAATATAAAGAGAATTATGTATACCTATGAGAAACGTTGTCTCTAAAAAGCGCCATTATTCAACAAACAGCTGTAGGCAGAGTAGGCTTCCTGCAGTGCAGAGCCTTGTTTTCGTAATGGATTGGTATTGAAGTCGAGTTGCAACTATAACATACACATCATCAGGAGAACATGTTAATGATGATATGAAAATGAATCCTTCATTGTACTAGACGAACATACTAAGTATGACTTTTAAATTTCAGGAAGACATGTCATCTTTTCGGGCACACATAATTTTTTTAATCCAAGCCGCCCAGTCTTTGTTCTTACTCCTTGATGCCACATTCGTAGAACTATCAAGAGATCATCGAGACGTCCAACAGCTTCACCCTGCTTTCCAAATTAGTTTTTTTGTCGATTTCCTTACTAGAGTTAGTGGTTATTGTGTTCGAACATACATATTGCAGGTTTTATTACGGTGTATGTTTACTTTTTATATTGTCTAGATGAAAAAAGGTTTGTGTGCATGAAAACTCACCCCTTATGTTGTATCTGTAACATAGTCGAGGCAAACTTGATCGTATGAAGTACATAATTCTTTCTATATTTTTCTGTCTGGTATGTTCTCAGATAAGTTGAGTTTGGTCCAAGGCGTGATTTGTTAACAATCAATGACATGCAGTGTATATATTCATTACAAACTCTTCTGTTAAACAAAACAAACGTTCATGAAATATCTTTTGAGGTCTTCTTCTGTATGGATTACTACGTCTCGAAAAGTATCAAACTACTAACAACTCGTTAAAATCTTTAACCATAGCATATGGTAACCTACAGGTATGCTTGTCTCTATGACTCTCTATGTAATAATATAAAGGGTTTAATATTGCACTAATATTGAGGAATATCGTCTCGAGTAGTATCATTACGAATTTCCCAATCCAAAATCCGCGGATGCATTCAAATCCCGATGGGCTATCACGGAACGATAATTGAACTTCATGTTAGAAGGGGTAAATTTTTTCCTAAAAAAAAATATTCTGATCCCTATTTTGATGGAATTTACAAATACTGGGGTCAAGCCAATGACGAAAAAAATAGTTTGTGACGGTGGGACAAATAAAAAACGACATCTCGTTTTTGTTGGAACTTTTAATGTAATGAAGTTTCATTAGAATACACGAGTATTATGATAAAATGAGCGATTGATAATCCGGAAAAGCGCTTCGGATACTTATAATGAATGTCCTTTTCATTCCAAATGTAAGGGTCTGAATGGGGTTAACTAATTACAGATTAATGGGTGAAACATATAAAGAACAGAGAATAATTGTGTGCTGAAATATACAAAACAGAGAATACAGAAAAAGGCATACAATATTAAGGAATACAGAAACGAAAAACCCAACCAAAATTGTGAGTATATCAGAGTCGATGTACCGAACAAGTGTGGATGTATATTATTCATCCGAACAAGTAATTAATAACCCACAACAAAAGTATGCGCAGGGGCATGCATTCTGTGTCTAGAGAGCCTGTAATATTCGTACGAATTAGTTTTAGCCTAACATTACCTTTTAGTTCCGACGAGTCTATTCGTTTATTCAAATTATAAAGCTAGTGTCTCTATAAGGCAATATTCGTATAATGTTTACTGGGGAAAACATTGATATACGGTTTTAATTACTGTTCTTTGTCTACACGGCAATGTTTTCTTTAGTTGTAATCTACAGACCTTACAAGATAAAATTAGTCTCTAATAAAAAAAAAAAGGGGGGGAGGAGGGTGTAAAGGTTACAGGAATAACAAGAAAGGCCAACAACATCTATGCCTGGACAGAATATAGAGATAGCGGAAATTGAACACCATTTACCAAAAAAAAAAAAAAATTGAGCGGGACACATGCGGGTTTATTATAGCAAATACATTTTATAACTAATTACTAACGAGTTTTGAGGAACAGATATTTGACTGTCATTCAATAAATAAACTCATCATAGATACCAGGACTAAATTTAGTATATACGCCATACGCGCGTTTCGTCTTCAAAAGACTCATCAGTGACGCTCGAATCCAAAAAAGTTTAAAAGGCCAAATAAAGTACGAAGTTGAAGAGCATTGAGGACCAAAATTCCTAAAAGTTTTTCCAAATATAGCTAAGGTGATCTATGCCTGAGGTAGAAAAGCCTTATTTTTTAAAAAAATTCAAAATTTGTGAAAAGTCAAATTTGTCAAAGCACAGTAAAACAAAGGCATTGTTGCAATAAAAACTTTAACACGTGTACAATTATTACGATCAATCCAATAATATTAAAGTTTAAAACAAAAATCTTCTTTCTTATGACCTTGTAAAAAATCCTGTTTTAAGTGCAACCACCGATATAATAGACTTTTTATATGTTCGATGTGTTGTTTTTTTTGTCTTTATAACTTTTTTTACAGTTAAATGTATCCTCTACAGTACTGATTGCTGTAACATGCTCTTTTGTGTGTCATTTATTATACTAATTGTCTAACCCCGCAACAAGTTCATATCGTGGGCGGATCAAAAAAAAATTATAAAGAAGAGGGGGTTACCGACTGCCCAAAAAGGGTCCGCTATAGTCATGCTTCAGAAGTTCTCTATATACTTTTCTTTCCACAAGAGGGGGCGCTTTCTTGACACGTGTGACATAAACATCATTGCTGATAAAATGCTATTTTTTTTGAAATTTGAGAAATTTGGTTTGATAAAATATCTTTATCATTCTGTTCAATTATCAACAGCTTTTTTCCTAACTCCAAAACTCAGGACGATTTAAATTACTGTATACACACAGGTATACTGTTGAAAAGCTTATAATTATAGTTATCAAAGGTACAAATTTTTATACCAAGGTATAATGTTGACCTCTTTGGAGTTTTCTGTTTGCGTAGAACGTTTGCTGTCTTATTGTTGTGTATTCCACAACTCCCTTTATTCATATCCTTACAAACTAAAAAAAAATAGGTTCTTGATAATAGCTTGTTTGCTACATTTAGTACTAAAAAAGATAATTGAGTATAATTTTTATTTCTAAATATTATATATGAATGTATGTATGTACATGTTTTTGAAGTGATGATACGTTGGCTCACGTCAAATTAGTTTTGAAATGCAGGATTTGCATGGTCAATTTGTGATGATATTGTTCTCTGAAACACTGAATCGAAAGCGTTCCTCGGCATTTTGTTTTTCCTTGACATTCCACATGTCAGTAGACGTATTGCTTCTACTCGGAATGCTTTCGAACAACAAAAATATATTAAGAAATTCAAAGGAAAACTCAGCATTACAAGAAAGTTTGAAAATACAGAAGCTGTGTAAAGTTCATTCAGGGGTACTATTGTTTTCGAAAGCAGCATTCCAGCAGCATAAATCGACAAAATGATTACAACCGGGATTTCGACAATCAAGAACACTCCAACAAACCAAAGTGTCAAAATTGTTAGTCGAGTAGACGTTGACGTCACTGAACTGTTTCGTCGTCTGCTTTTCTGTAAATTAGAGCTGGAACTTTTCCTCCATTTTTGTGCCTGGTGAACTTTTCTCAACATGATTATGTCTAAAATTATTAATATGATACATGGTATAAGTTCAAATATTGCGACTCGAACGATGAAATGAGATATTTGGTATTTTCGAACTTCGTCTGTATCAAGCCTACCAATGCTGATTTTGCAACCTGAGATAGTTTCATTTGACATAAAAATGTCCACACGGTCAAATGTGTAAAGAATGAATTCAGACACCTCGAAGATTACAGCAATTAAAATGCATCCAACAATTGACACTAATGTAACCTTTTTTGTGAACCATTGCGCAACAGACAGAGGATAAGCTGCGCATAGGCATCTCTGACCAGCTAAGCATACTGTAAGCAAAATGGCTGACGCATGGAACGTAACCGGAAATATATCTGTGAAATAATACCACATTTTACATAGGTTATACGGAAGGTAATCCTCAATATCTAAGACCACAAACACATGAAAATAAACAATAGATGGGAATATAATTGTCAATGTGTCCAATGTTGTGATGGCTGCCAAGTACATGTGCGTAGTGCTGCTCATTCGGGTTCTGATAAATATCACTATCATCAGAACGTTCAGAATCAAAACTGTTAATCCAAGACTAGGCCAAACATATCCATAAAGTTTAGTTTCGTATCCATAATTATATACATTTTGAAAATTGTAGGCATATGGTTGAACAATTCCACTACCGTCTGCTGTCGAATTATCCATTAGAGTTCCTCTGGGGTTTATCAAACTGGTCATTTTTGTTCAAAAATATAAATTGTTTAGTAATGTAAACTATCCTAAATATTTGCGAACAGCCCTAACATCCTGTGATAAATTGCACTAAGTTTCAAATAAATTTTCGTCTTTGTTTTAAATGCAAATTCGCAATTGAAATATCGGAGCAAAGCGGTGTCCTATCGCAATGTAAATATGAAATTGAAATTTATGCTAATATCCACTTTGCTTATTCCGTTCAGCTTTTGGTAAAAATGACAAATTTTGTTCTTCAACATTGTGTACCACCCGCCGTCTTTCAAGTCCATTTTAATGATCTTTTCAAAACACATAAAAACTGAAGAACCATAAATCTCTGTATTTACACACAATATAAACTTAATACACCCTTATATGATTAAGTATTTACCAATTCACAAATATATTAAATCGACACATTTGATAAGTTTCGTAGATATATTGAATAACTTATCGATATTTTATTATTTTGTTGGTATTTGGAACGTTTGATTAGTAAATTATTTCCCATTGTTCAGAGATAATATAAATTAAACTCTCATTAAGTATACAATCTAACGTTGATGATATGCAAACGATTTGAAATTTGAATATAAAAGTGCAAACCACGAGGTCTTTACGTGAATTTAGTCATCAATTGAACTTTAACGATACCATTATGAAAGGTATAATTAACTATAGTCTACATTGAACCATTGTATATATATGTTGTGTACAAGATGTAAGTTTGTACAAATTATAATTTGTACAGGGTTTTTGTACAAATTATAAGTTTTTTGACACCTACCTTCTTGTAACAGGTGATACAGGTTTAACTTATAAAATGTACCAGTGTAATGTTTTAAATTAAAAAAAAAATATACGTCAACCTAACATTTAGCGCTATTCTCCTTGCCTTCAAACTGGAAATGAGGATACCTGAATGGTTTAAATTTAAATTTTATCTTTTCCTTATACCATATTCATATCTATACAAAATCTTTGTGAGGTCTTATAATGTTTTTGTATCAATGGATTATGCTCAGTATTAGACTGTATCGTGAAGTTGTGAAAAATTGACAGAAATATGCGGAGCAAAAGACTGTGTGCTTACATCATCCATTTTTGTTCAGCAGATCATAAAACACTGATAACTTGTACAAAAAATCTGTACAAATTATAATTTGTACAACATTGCAACTTGTACACAACATATATATGCCAAACTCTTTAATTATAACACAATTGCACTTTATAATAGAGAATGGAAACGGGGAATGTGCCAAAGCGACAACAACCAAACTAAAGAGCATAATCATTCTTGATACGGTCCTAGTAACAAATGGGTCTTTAAGTCCGTACCTTGTCCCATAATGGTTTATTTTTATTAATCGTGACTTGGATGGAGAGTTGTATCATTGGCACTCATACCACATCTTCCTTTATCTCTTTAAGAAAATCCCGTGCTGTGAGCGAGCCTTAGCTGGCCCCTAAACAAGACTTTTACTGATCTAAGTTATCTCTTAATGTTTCATTCAGTTGAAGAGCATTTGTTATGTGTGCACGGCATAATTTATTTTTTCGTTTGTTTGCGGTATCCTTTATACTTATATAAAACGTGAAATGGTAGTAACTGAAAAAAAAACTTTATACTTTATACATGCACAGATTCCGTTAGCGTAAATTTAACAGAATTCTGGGAAAATTGAAGATCCACAATAAGAAATTTTTATGAAAAATAAAAAATAAATCTTATCAGACTAGTTTTATAAAATGTAAAAAACATTTAGTCAAATAAACAAAACATTTTTACGAAATCATTTTTTTCATGATTTTTTTTTACATTAAAAAAGTTAACTATTCGATCTAATCATTAAATTTGATCATGGAAATGAGGAAAGTGTCATTCAAAGAGACAACAACCAGACCAAAGAGCATTTCTCAAGACAAAATTTAAAAAAAACCAGATAAGCTTGATCCGATGCTTTATCTGACTGAAATTCGAGTTATTTCTGTCTGCTAAAAATAAATTATCAAATAATACAAGCAGTCGAAGTCTAAAACGAAAAAATGTAAATAAAGGAAATGAAATAAAAAAAAAAAAAAACAACCGATGGTTTGAAAATAATTGATTTTCCTTTTTTCTTCTGTTTGTTTCACTTTTGCTAAACGGATTTATTCCCCGCCGAAATCTCTTAAATACCATATAACCTAGGACTATTGTACTAACTATATTAGTCCCTAGTATAACATTGTACACCTCATATATTGATTTTCTTCATCCGAGTATTTAAAAAAATTAAAAATATTTGGATTCCTAGACCTACTGACATAGAAGAGGGCGAAAGATACCAGAGGGACAGTCAAACTCAAAGATCGAAAACAAGCTGACAACGCCATGGCTAACAAAGAAAAGGACAAACAGAGAAATAATAGTACAAAAGATACATCAAAGAAAACTAAAGTCAAGATACTTTTAATCAAAAACAAACATTCAAGTGGGAAACTCATGTCTTTTTTTACAGATCTCAAAATAATTGCAGGTATATATATAGAAACATACTAAAATTTACTATAAATAGATATAAGAAGATGTGTATGAGACAACTCTCAATCAGAGTCACAATTTATAAAAGTAAACCATAAAAGGTCAAAGTACGGTCTTCAACACAGAGCCTTGGCTTACACAGAATAGCAACTGGACTATAAAGGTCCCAACAAATGACGGTCTAATCTATACTAGTATAAGAAAATACATTTGTAAGTTTGAAATATGACAGGTACATGTATTTTTCATTCATTTGAGCTTTTAATTTTGCCATTTCATAAAGGACTTTCCTTTTTCTCTTTCCTTGGAGTTTGGGATTTTTCGTATGTTATTTCTCTTCAATAAAATGTATATTTCATCGAGCTTTGTGTCATCTTTTTGTAAACCAGAACTGAACATCCAGCAGCAAATATTTCATCGATTATCACAACAAAACAATGCTTTCTACAAGACGGACAAGCTGAGTAACATTCATTACATGCTAACCGTTTGGGAAGACCTTTTACAATACTCAGGCACTGTGACATCATTCTAAGTTCACTACAGTCTTTTCTCTTACTTCTTGAGGTTGCTATTACATGTTTATACGGAAGCAGCAATCAATTAATACTTCTTACTGTTGCATGCCTGATTGAGGAGTTATTTCAAATTAAAAAGTTTATTTGACTTATCTAAGTATTAAAGTGTTTACGTTTTTGTTAATTGTCATAGAATTTCAATCAAAATATAAATCAGCAGAAAAAAATGTTGATTTCAGAAAACATTGAACCGTCAAATATTTAAAAAAAAATCTCTCTTGGAAGATATTGTCCCCAGTTTCTCCTTTTCATCATTATTCCATTATAAGGAGTAGTTGGTGTTGTATAACATTAACAAGTAATGTAATAAAGTTACTGTCTGTTTATGTTCCGGACCATATGAGTATCTGGACCATACGCGTATGGTCATGACCATATGGGTATACTCATATGGTCCGACCATACGCGTATGGTCGGACCATACGAGTATATACTCGTTTGGTTATAAACGGGCCGGACCATATGAGTATTTGGACCAATAAGGTATTTTACAAATATGTACAAGAAACGTTGAAATTATACAATAAACTTTACCATAAAAAAACACAACCTTGGTAACATGAAAATAGATTAATTTTATAATTCAAAGGTTACATGATTATACATAAACACTACATATTGAAGCCACAGTTACACGAGTTAGTTATCATCACTTATTGTGTTCTTGCAAATAGTTTTAGGATGGCATTTGCTACCACACGGTACCATTGCTTTTCTGCATTTGCACGTTCTAGTGGTGCATGAACCTTTGCAATTACACCGTTTGCTAGCAAGGGAAAAGCTAGCCTTCTTAGCAGCTGCGTGCAGAGATATTGAGGTTGTGGACCACTCTGATGTGTCTACGGTGTTATGCAGAAGTTCTAGATCACCAATATCATAATAAGATTGCAATATACCATATTGACAGGACAACTTAAATAAAGTTTAGTCTTTGCCGGTGACGTCATCTACTTTGCATAATAAACGTGGGAAATCACCAGACGCCCTATCAACTACCGGTATACGCAGGGGTCGCCCCGATATTCCGACACCCCGTTAGTCCGACACCCCATTGGTCCGACACCCCAATAGTCCGACACCCCATTAGTCCGACACCCCGTTTGTCTGACACTTTTAACATAGATAATGATATATATATAACTTAAACTACGCAAATGCTTGAAATACTGAAAGACATAATTACAAACTGCATTCGTCGTACATTAAAAGATATATAAAATTTACACTCAAAAACGCAATTGGCTTATAAATTCCTAAAAGGTGTTTCATATATCCACTTGTTGAAGCCTACCTGAAAATTAGCAAAATCATAAAAAACTTTAATTGAGGAACGTCGATTTTGTTACAGTACTGTCCTCTGATTTCTTAACTTTTACTTCAAATTATTATTTATGTTATCAACTACTCCTTAATTCTATTCAATGATAATCAAGCTGTTCATTAGACTCCGTGTTTTGAACAGAGTGTTTATATTTTTTCTCCACTATTTGCCTTATTTTGTCATGTGTTGAGTCGACACTTGTCAAGAAGGCCAGGTCTCTCACATTCCTGAGGGGAAAAACGAAAGAAAGGTATAAGAAATAAGCTAGTAAGAGTTACAGAATGAATAAAACGATCATTGTTGAAGGCCTAAAAATTGCTAACTTCAACGTCATGCGGTCTCTGGTGGAGAGCTGTGTCATTGACAGTCATACCACATGCATATTCTGATTTTTGGAATAACATTTTTAACTAAAAAACGTCTATTTATTTTACAACTATTAAAAACCATATAAGATGCGATGACAGCAATTAAAAACAAAAACACATATAGGAAAATTCTAATTATTGCGCTGCTAAAGAACTGCTAATGCTGATTTATGTAAAGATTAAAAATTAATCAAAGCCATAATATGTAGAATTCTAACCTCTTTTGTTGGAACACACAGCTCATTCTCTAAACCTAAAACGGCACAAGTTACAAGTTGGAATCCTTTGTCTTTGACATATTGCCGAAATCTGGGTGTATCTGTTTTCTGTCCGTCTTTAGTGTCAATTATAAGACTCTTTATCCTTTCAACCTTTTCATCAGTTAGTAAAACAGTTGACTTCTTTTGTAAAAGTTCATTCAGAAATATTTGAAAGTTATCTTCCCAAGATGACATTTTGCCATTCACTTGTAACAATAAATCGGTAATGACCATAGGACTGGTATAAAATGTGTTTACTATAGTATTGACCAGTGAGTAAAATTTACTATATGAAACTGTTTATTTTTATTAAGATAATTGTTTAATTAATTAATCGACCTTTGATAGCGTCTTCTCAATGACGTGACAACTAGAAGGATCATACCTTATTAAAAGTAATTACCCCGCCCATACGCGTATGGTCGGACCATATGAGTATATACCCATATGGTCATGACCATACGCGTATGGTCCAAATACTCATATGGTCCGGAACATTTACATAACACAGAGTGCCTAAAATACCCGACAGGTTGTTTCAGACAACAATGTTACCGGTAGTTATAATCAAATTCAGAATTTCTTTTTAGAACAAAAAAATAGATGAAATATCATACAAACAATGCAAAAATAGTTTGAGGGCAAGCAAATACACTTAAAAGGAGGTGTCTAATTTTGGAAGTAGCAAAATTGATACGTTTGCCCATCTCTGCCCTTTTTTTGTTTGCTGCATATATTTTTTTTTTTCACCTGTTCTTAGTATTTCTTCTCATCCTTGAGGTATTATATTGGCTTTTATGGTCTCATGCATTTTCATTCTACATCACTGAAGAGACATGTATTGTCGAAATGCGCATCTGGTGCAAGAAAATTGGTACCGTTAATTTTATTTTAAAATTTCAAAATTCTGCATCAAATGTTATTGAAACTAAGGGAGATAAAATAACAAATTTTATTACATCTTATCCAATCTGGGATTATTGATTGATCAGTTGACTGGTATTTTAAAGACTCTTTCAGCTCTATTGTGCCATTTTAAGGCAGTCAATATGTATTGGTGTAGAAAGCTGGAGTGCCTTGATAGATGATAACCAATCTTTGGTAAAAAAAACTGACATTCCTAGTCAATAAAGATTTCAGCAAAGTACATCTTCAACCTGTGAAATTCAAAACTCACAGCCTCAGTGTTGACATGCCAGTGATACAGTAGGTCAAATACTGAGACCATTCGACAACCTTGTTTGTTTCAGCACTTTGATAAAACTGAGTAATAAAAAAGCAACAAATAATTTCATGTTATCAAATTTTAATACAAATTACATTGCCCACTTGATTAATATATAATATCACTTTATTTCATACATTTTATAAAATTGCAACCTTTATCATGATTTACTATTAATAGAACTATGTAATGTCAAATATAAAAATCACACAAAAAAATAAATAATTACAAATTTTCAACATAATATATATAACTAATAAACTACCTGAAATTGAAATAATATCTATACAAACCTTTGTATAGGAAATAAACTTTTTGTTAGACAATATAAATGGTTTAATATATTAATATTCCTCAATTTGGTTACTTTATACAAATTTTGACCTAGAAAATAACTTTTTTGTTAGACAATATAAACAGGTAATATATTAAAATTCCTCAATTTGGTTATTTCATACAGACTGACATATAGAAATGAACTTTTTGTAAGACAAACTAAACAGGTAATTATATTGTATCTTAATATTCCCCAATTTGGTCATATTATACATGTACTTTGACATATTTATAGTTTCCATACATTTCGCAATATTAAGTGTAAAATGAGAGAAATAGTACTAGTGGATAGCCTTTTCAAACCAATGTTATAAATGTTCATCTAAATATTCCTGAAAAATGGTTTTAGAATTTGCCTTCATTTCAATAAGGCCACAGTTTTTTAATTTGTTGTTTTACGGATTTTCCCCATGAAAAAGTCGGGTCGGTCGGTCGGGAAAAAAAAGAAAAAAAATCATCTTTGATGACAGAAAAATATGCGAAATCAATATATATTTCACCTTTCTAACAATATGTTTGTTAGGCTATTTTATCATCATTTCTTAAATTTTAGTTCGATGAAATATTATTGCTAAGCTGTTATAAACATCGCATGACATTGTCTAATAATTTACAGTAAAAAAAAAGGGGGGGGGGGGGGGGGGGGGGGGGGGGGGGGTGCACGGACAAAGACGAAATTAAATTGTCATTTCAGAAACAAGAAAAATAGATTCGCGTAGCTCTTAATTCCAGAAAACTTGGTGAATAATGATCTTCAAGCACGAAAACTGATAAAGAAAAAAATGTAAAAACGTCGTACGAAAATAAGTTTTAACACACGTGTCAAAAACCTAATAGACTCGTCCACTGGAAAAACGAGATTATTGGGTTAATCTGTTGTCTCGCATTCCCGTTTTTTATCCAAATGGACGATATAATTTTTTTTATTATCTATGAAACAAGAAAATTCCAAATGATTTGTTAATATCAGTACTTCAACTTGATGCCTTCACCCTGTCCACATTTGGACAAGTCTATTTTTATGAGATGATGCATCTTACGGACTGATGACAAATAAAGGAAACGAACTTATTGTGTAATTGGTTTTAAACACAAGTTTCGTTCCGCAAAATTATTTGCGCAAACGACATTTCAAGGTCAGTTATGATTGATTTGTCTATTTTTAGAAACGTTAACTGGAAGTTTTTTTTTTTCACAACAGAAAGTGTTATCAATTTTGTTAGTGATTAAAGCATTTCATTTCATAAAAAAAATTATTTTAATTATTTTTCAGGGATAATGCATTTATTTGTTAGGGTCGGCTGGAATAAAAAAGCATGAAAAGTCAATTTTATTTTTATTCTGGAAGTCCGCAAAATCGGGTCGGCGGATCCGTAAACCAACAAATTAAAAAATCCTGGCCTAAACAACGATTTGCAATAATCAACAACGGTGTAAAATTCTGTAAACCCCTGATTACACCAAGATAACTAATAGTACGCCAAGTAGTTATTGCAAAGCTAATAATTAAGTTAGCGAATTCATTTTTGGTTTATTTTCCCTAATAAGCCAGTTAAGATTACATGGTGAAAAAATCTCTTTAAATACATTTAATCTAAATGGACCTCATATTCTAGAACAAGAACCTAACATGATTTACCCTGAAAATTGACAAATTTAAACTCTGTGATGATAAAACTTGCTTCATGTATGTGAAATAAATTGTTTACCCTAGGGGTCAACACTTAATTTTTCTACAATTTTCTTAACATAAAAAAAACAACTTTTTGTTACTTGCTCACTTTCATTAATTTGTCAAAATCAGATTCCAAGAATATATGAGAAAAATTTAAATGCGACTCTAATTATAATATTCTTAGCTATTTGTAACAGCTGAAAGCCATAAACAAAATAAAATGGTGTTCTTATAATCTTCTCTCAATTTCAAGCATCACATAACTCAAGAGGGTCTAGATTGAGGGTTATTCAGATCAATATTCTGAATTTCTATAACTTTTTTCAGACATTTTTCTCTCTTTATTACCCATTATTCTCTTTTCTTATATATTCCCATCCCATTACTTTCAATCCTTTATTTTTTAGCCATTTTTCTGTATTCTTTTTTATTGGGTCCACATTTCTACAGAGTTGACCCATTATTCTCTTTTTGAAAACCCCATCCAGACCCTTACTATTAAAACAGTAAAACGGTAAACATTTCATTATTTTGCTTGTTTTGTTAATGAAAACTGACAATGGAAACAAATTTTGAAAGTGAGTTCTGAAGGTGGTACCTAACACTACAGGGAGATAACTCTGTAAATACAGCTAAACGTTTTAATCACATTATATTGTTACGGAAATATAAAGCTTCTCAATGATCAAAATCAGTGTTGGCCAAACTGCTATATATATCAAATGAAATTTTTCAGGGAAAGTGTGTGGTTCATGTTTCTTGAAATTTTATATTTTTTGACAAAGGGTCATAGTAAATATTTTGTCAAAATTTTATGAAAATTAAACATGCCAAATCAATTTTAGTCAAGGTATTTGGTACATGTACCACCTTAAATAAAATCATATTAAATCAAACTTGCTAGTGATCATACATGTTCAGATCACTTCACAAGGATATTAAACATAAATTAAGTATTTGGTTTATCAACAAAACAAACAAACAAACAAACAAACAAAAAATTGATTGCACATTAATTGCATAGCACAAAAATGTAAATTTTACCTTATAAAAACAATAATTTTACACTGCACTGGAATAACAATATCATAAACTAAAAAATTGGTGTATTATTCTAAAGTACTATTAGTAAGCTTGAAACTTTGTTTTTTTATAACAAAAAATTTAGTACTGTATAAATGGGACAGCAACATAACAACAAAATTATACAAATATAAGCATCTGTCAACTATCTTTGTAAAAAATAATAATAAAATAATTTAAATGGTTCATTTCTTCATGTCTTTAAGTCTTAAAAATAAAGTAGGAAGATGTGGTATGATTGCCAATTAGACAACTATCCACCAGAGATCAAGAACAAGGACATATACAACTACAGGTTACATTCAGACCTTCAACAATGAGCAGATCCAATACCTTAAAGTTAGCCGTAAAATCTAACAAATAATTCGGAAATCAATTCTAAACTCCAAACCAGTCCAAACTGAATTCAATATTTGAATAGAATGATAACATTATGATTTTTAAAATAAGGAAGTATGGTATGATTCTAAAGGGACAAGGTCAAGGATAACAGCAAAATGTGACCTAACATCTTCAATATTGAGCAAAACAATACCATATAGCAAACTATTAAAAAAGAACCTTGGACAATAAAAAGAGAAAACTGAGCAAAAACAATTTGATTATATCAACAAAAGTTAACCATTGGACATTAGGCTGATGGCTTGGGACTGATACATATTACTTGATGTAGGGACAAATGTGTTTGTGACTGTTCAACCCTTACAAAAAATTCAAATCTTGCAAAACTTGTTGAAGTTTAGATCATGTTATAAATCTTGTAAAAGACACATTATCTTCACCGAAATTCTGATTTGACATTTATTTTCTCAGGAATTCTCGATGAGACCCCCTCCTAACCTCCTCTACTTTTTAAACATCGAATAAATCAATATCAAGAATAACTTTCATACATAATTAAAAATAAAACATAAAGCTTTTCACAATATACATTCCATAGGTTTTTCATATCTTTGTAAGCTTTATATTTATCGTGCAGTCATTCAAAACACACCAAGGGCAAGAACAACCCAGTTTAAATCAGTGCAAAATTAAATCAACAAAACTAAGTACTTTATTATCAAAACCACAAAAAATAATGCCAAATAATATAAACAACCAACTATTCTAGTATTTGTAAATAAATTGAAAAACTAGAAATATCCAGTTATTTCTATACAGAGGAGAGAAAGAATTTATTTATCCAATGGAAAATCTTCTATCAAAAATGCTTAGCTATATGTCATGGTGGCCAGTTTATATTGGTAGAAAAGACAGAGAGCTTAGAGAGAACCATTGACCAGTGGCAGGAAAAGTAGCAATCCTAGTCAAACACACCTCTATGAGTGGAGTTCAAACATGCAACCTGAGAGTTAACAACTAACTACTCTTTTTTATGTGTAAATAAATGAAAACAAAATATTAAAAATACAATTGTAAATATAGAAAAGAAAAAAAGAGTTTGCCTATCTAATATATTATAAAAAGGGAATCGTTGGAAGTCTATTTCAATCTTTAAATTTCATTATCTACATTGGAATGTTGCAATAAAATACAGAGCATTATTACAATACATTTACATTGTAACACAGTCATCTCCTACACTACATTAGCTATTATGCCTTGCCTATCACCTAACTCCATCTATTTTATCATCATTGAAAAAAAATAAAAATAGGGAAAAACTTGTGACCTCATAAGGTGTTGTAGTGCCGATTTTTTTATGACAAATTGACCATGTTGATCTTACTACATTTGCATTTTGCTGATATAAACCTTTGAATTAGATTTCATAAAAATATCACAATAAATGTGGGTGTGAGAGTGGTAACAAGGTAAAATTCAATTTTTATTACATTATAAAGGACATTACCTCCTCTAAGAATGGTGATAATGATTTTTGAACATTTAGAGACATATTGCTGATCTAAACCTTCAATATAAATTTCAAAAAACTCTGGCAAGAATTGTACAAATCAGTGGATTTACACGACAAAATGGGGTAAAGTATTTTAGTGTAAACCAATCATGTTGGGTAGGAGAAAATAAAAGAGATATTATAGGACATGGTTTTTCACTTGATTTTGATGCAATAAACATACACATGTTACAAACTTATACAAAATAGATATTTCAAAACTTCTAACAAGACATTGATTCATCAATAACATGTACATATATAATTATTTCCCCACAAAAATCACAAAGAAATTAATGATTTCTGAATAATATTTGAAAATTTGATTTATCACATGATTTTGGGGTAGTTCTCAAACATTATTCAAAACTCAAAATTATTTGCACCAATTATTACATAATTATATATTCTAATTTAAACTAATTAAAAACACCAGCACTATTACATGCGCTACACTAAATGTTTTGAGATCCCAATCTTTGAATATCATCTGCACCAACATTCCATCTGAATAAAAAAAAGATTCCATAATCCCATTCTCATGAATAAATGGAAGATTCCTTGTTCACTTTCTCACGAATAAATTGAAGATTCCAATCTGTTCTGAATTCTGGAAGCATTGTTATAGTAACTGTTATTTTTTCTAGTTTGTTGGCCATATTTTATCTATTGCTGCTTTTAGACTGTCATATATCATAAATGTAATGGCAACGTCTAAACAAACTCTACTTAGTCTGGGGACGGTTCCTTTATAAAACCTAAAATATCAAACAAATATACAGTAATAGTTACATCTAAATAATTCCTAGTTCAAATACACATTACTGTTTAAACCGAGGGTCTTGAAACTAATATCAAAGTTCCCTGTGCATAATTTTTATTTTTTATTTTTTTTCTGTATGAAATAAATTATGCCATTTTCTGCATATCAGTAAACCATGCAATGAATAAATTCAAATATTTGAATAAATATATCAAAAGTTCAACAATATGAACAATATGCTGTTTAACAAGTAATTTAGATGAAATTTCAGATAAAGCAAATAATTTGATAATTTTCTAGTACATGTACTTTGATGAATTCTAAAACATAACAATTGTTCAAATATTTGTCTTGCACATAGAATTAAGCATCAATAATTTTCATTTATAGTGTTTGTTTCGTATAAATACTGTGTGGTATAATGCTAAATTAAAGTTCATTACTTACGCTCTTAAACCTTCATTTCTAAATATTTTGACAGCACAATCAAAGGTATTTTTATATTTATGGGCATCCAGACCCTGAAACAAGAAAAAGTATGTGTTATGATTATTCTAAAACTATTAATACCAACAATATCAAAAACATATGTCAACTGAAAAAAATCATTGTCTCATTAATTACTTTAAGTTTATTGAAGTACTTCAATTTTGTTATCTCCCCTTTAACAAGTTCAACCATGATGATATTCTTTTCTGCACATCCTCCGGTAGTATTCTACTAGGATGTAAAGTTACATCATCTTCTGTGATGTCATTTACAAGGAGTTGCATTCCCAAGACAAACTGATAGTCAGAACAACTGACAGTGACTAAGAAACAGGGAAATTCCTATGTACTGTCAAAAACTTCGTCTACAGATCAAAACTATTACAAATAGTTGGTTCAATCAAAAATACTATATAAGTATTATGACTCAATCATTATTTTTATTTCATTTTAATTTCAATAAAAGAGCTAATCCCTCCATTTGTTTGGACTCTACTGTATCACAAATGTTTATGTATGAGATCAAGGGAGACTAGATATCATTGAGATGGGAGCCATCTCTGTGGGCCCCGCTGTGAATAATGTGCATTAAAAAATTGTATCTTTACCATAGGACTTGGGTTTGTCAACTGAAATCAAAGTTTTTGACCTTGACCTTTGACCTAGGAAGTTGTAATTAAATTATGACACACCCTTTGGTGTTGGTTTATAAACATGTCAAGTATAAACTTTGAAATGATAACGGTTCTCAAGATATAGAGTGGACACGATCTTTACCATAGGACATAGGGTTGTCAACTGAAACCAAAGATTTTGACCTTGACCTTTGACCTAGGCAGTCGTTCATAAATTATGACACACCCTCTGGTGTTGGTTTATATACATGTCAAGTATAAACTTTGAAATCATAACAGTTCTCAAGATATAGAGCAGACACGATCTTCACCACAGGACACAGGGTTGTCAACTGAAACCAAAGTTTTTTTACCTTGACCTTTGACCTAGGAAGTTGTACATACATCATGACACGCCCTCTGGTGGTGGTTAATAAACATGTAAAGTATAAAGTATGAAATCATAATGGTTCTCTAGATACGGAGCGGACACAAAGTGTTACGGACGGACGGACGGACGGACAGACTGATCACTATAGGGCTACCCGCCTTTGGCGGGGCCCTAATAATTTAATAATTTATAAACACTATGTATGTAATTACCTATCTACAGTTAAAATAATAACAAAGGTTTAGATCTACAGTTCAAAACTATTTTTCACAAATTCATCATTTGAATCTGAAATACACATGTACTGTCTTACTGTAAATCAACTTATTTTCATAGAAACTTTATTTGGTAATTAGGCAATTCTGACATCACAGCGATTCATATTTGTAATATTATAGTTTTCATGATGTATTCTTATAAGGGTAAATCAAATTTTACATATTTCAATTTATTTTTGTGTTATTCATTTACCTGCGATATTAGCGAAAATTAATCTCTAAACTAAATAAGTTTACCGTTTATACTGGTGGATTTGTTCATGATGGTTTTTGTTTCTATAAAATTGTTATATTATAATAATTTACATTAAACTTTAAAACAATATTCTAAGCAACATACCTGTAATCTAGTTTTTATTACATCTATAGGTGTATTACCAAACACAGAACATGCACCAGCAAAACCACCAAACAATCCAGTCAATAACAAGGGTACTTTCTTATCTGGATTACCTCCCTTATACATATCTTTTAAAGATTCTACCACAAAAAATCTTATTGCTTGATTACTGCCTTGTTTCATTATTGTTGGTGTTAAACCTTGATATGTACCTCGTATACCTATAACAGAATAAAAGCATGCATACTTGTAATTTGAAAGCACTGATGCAAATAAATTGATATATTTGTGATATTGTGCATTGACTTCTTCGTGAATTGTGAAAAATATTGCATTTATATTGAAACTTTATATCATAGCTTTAACAATTCGGCATACAATAATTAGAACCTTATAAAGTGTACTTTATTTAATATTTAAACTCTTGGTCAAATTTTCCCCAAACTGTTTATGAAAGTAAGAAACCTTGTCTATCATACATGATACTATATTCTTAAATTTTTAAATTAAGAGTAAGATTCAACATTTTTAATTATTTAGAAAATATATTGGCAGCATTTGCATGCTTTCGTTAGGTACCTTGAGAAAATGTGTTCTCTCTTTTAGAAGTCAATTAACATATTTGCCTTATTCTGAGGTTGCATCAGAATGACTGTTGTTTATAGTTCTATTATACTAACAAAATTGGGTAAGCAACCAAAAAAACATAAAAGATAGCGGTGTCAATGGAGTAATTGTTAACACTGTGTGCAATATTTTCGTTGAAGAAAAAAGAAAATAAAAAACAAATGTGACTATAATTGGGATCAAGTACCCAAATTATTGTATACATATACATCACAGACATACAACACAACTGACTTAAGGTGGTACCCAATACTTTCACTAAAATTTATTTGGGTCATTTAATTTTCAACAAATTTTGTCAAAGTAAATCCTTTAACGAAAATATAAAAATTTCAAAAATTTTGAACCAACCGTTTTATCAGAAAAATTACACTGGTTATATAGCAGTTTGACAAACACCAATTCTGATCATTGAGAAGCTTAATATTCCTTTTACAACACAACGTAATTAAAACGTTTAGCTGACTTTACAGAGTTATCTCCCTGTAGTATTAGGAACCACCTTAAAAAATCAAAAAATTATACAAATTGATGTACAGTAATAGTCTTAGAATTTGAAAGATTTAAATAGTTTTTTATAATATACTTATGACAATATAAAGTTTACAATAATGATCAAAAACCTAATCATAACAAACTTACCTTGAGTTTTTATTATTTCTCGTACACCATGAAAAAATCCTTTGAATTTAGGGTTTTTTGAAGTTTGATCGTTTATAAATTTGACTTTTAATGTTTCCATAGGTGTAACTGCAAATATAGCTTCACTAACTCCAGCACCTGTAAATGAAAAAAGAATAAATGAATTTTATCTTTTTAATAAACTCATTTAAGAAATAATCAACTCTTAATGAATGAAGTTCTTATTTATCAATTCTTATTCAATGTGAACATTCATAACAATGAACCATCCCATTAATTTATGTAGACCTATTTCTAAGACAATCTAATTTGGACATATATTTGGAAATCTATGCCTTTCATGTAGCAAATGATAGATTATAGTTGTTGATTAAGAATAAAAGGAGAAGTTAGGCATCTAGTCAATGGTATAGTAAGCTAACAAAACAATTTCACCAAGAAATCAACAGGTAATTACAGTATACACAAGGTGATTCGGCCAAAAAATTACTGTAAGGAGTGAAATATCTGAGTGAATGCTGGCGATTGTTGGTGACTCTCTCTGAATATCAATTTAAAATTCTAAGGTAATACATGGCAGTCATAAATCAGTGTTGCCACTCTAAATCACCAGCAATCACACTATTTCACAGTGAATTACTCAACACCAGCTAAGGTAATTGTTAACTGTATCTCCTTGTTCGTACTGTACCATGTCCTCAATTTTGGACAATTGTCCATTTCATATTAGAAGTTGGCATCACTTTTTTTATACTAATATTTGCTTTTACAAAGCTTGATGAAATATCATTCTACCATTGTCTACAAGCAAAGTGTAAACCAATTTTTTTTTTATGCCACACTTTGCTACCAATGTTGTAACTTTGTCGTTTAACTTAAATTTATTTCCTTGTTTTCAAAATTCCAATAGGGAACATACTTTATATAATTATATCAATAAACCAATTTTTCAAGATGTTTCGGCCATTGGCCTTCTTCAGTTCTTTATTTTTCCTCAGAACTACATGGCTGACATTACATTTGTATTTCCTTTTTCAATCATTGAAAATCAATAAGATAACTAAAATTGATCAAAGCAAAGAAACAAAATATTATCTGACAACATCTCAATCTCTTTTAATTATTTAAAAGAAATACTAGATATAGGAAGATGTGGTGTGAGTGCCAATGAGACAACTCTCCATCAAAATAACAATTTAAAAAAAGTAAACCATTATAGGTCAATGTACAGCCTTCAACACGGAGCCTTGGTTCACACCGAACAACAAGCTATAAAGGGCCCCAAAATTACTAGTGTAAAACCATTCAAACGGGAAAACCAACAGTTTTAGCACGTTTATAGTAACAAATTCCTGTATTCATTCTACTCACAAAAGTCATATATATAAATAAATTGCTCAAATAACTAGTTGGTTTACATGTTAAAATTTATGAATCCCTGGCATAACCAATAAACATGGTCAAATGGATTCTAACTGTTTGAATATTGTGATAAGGGAGACAACTCTAATTGATTTATTTTAAATTTTGAACACAATTGTTTAATTCAACAATAATTGAATGGTTATCAGATTATTGGGATGTGATATATTTGTGACATGAATTTCTTTTTAAAGAGAGTACTGAATTATTAAAAATAACATAGAAAATTCCATGCAATTGAATCCAAATTTTAAAACAAGGACACAATCATTTTGCTTTATTTTCATTAGCATGGAAACCTTTATTTGTGTTTTTTTTTTACCATACTAAAATTTTGGTTCTTTCAAATAAATGAATTAATTTCTTTGCTGGCATTTAAATTAATTGCAACATTTTAGGCAAATTTCATGGAATGCTCCAAATTTTTTATCAATAAGATAACTAAAGTTGATTTTCCCAATAGAATATATGCAAAGAAAGAAAATATCATTTGATATTGTCTTCCTCCACTTTTCAAGCGTAATTTTCTACCATCTCTTTCCTAGTTCAGTTTCTTGATTTTATTTCAAAATAAGCCAAATAAACAATATAAAATAACAGAAGAATGTGTCACCAGTACACTAGCACTATCATTTTCCATGTTCAATGGACCTTAAAATTGGGTAAAAAATATAATTTGGCATTAAAATTAGAAAGATCATATCATAAGCAACAAGTGTACTAAGTTTCAAGTTGATTGGACTTCAGCTTCATCAAAACTACCTTGACGAAAAACTTTAACCTGAAGCGGGACGAACTGACTGACGGATTAACAGACGGACGAACAGACAGATGAATGGATGAACAGACAGACGGATCCACAGACCAGAAAACATAATGCCCTTCTACTATCGTAGGTAGGGCATAAAAATCATTCCTGCAATAATACTTCATCATTTACAAATGATCTATAAATTTGTTATACAATGACAATTTCACAAACCTTACCTAAACCACATAGTAATCTTTTGTCAGGCGTCAATACACCATCTACTGCATACCAACTTACCTAAACCACATAGTAATCTTTTGTCAGGCGTCAATACACTGTCTACTGCATACCAACTTACCTAAACCACATAGTAATCTTTTGTCAGGCGTCAATACACCATCAACTGCATACCAACTTACCTAAACCACATAGTAATCTTTTGTCAGGCGTCAATACACCGTCTACTGCATACCAACTTACCTAAACCACATAGTAATAATTTGTCAGGCGTCAATACACCATCAACTGCATAACAACTTACCTAAACCACATAGTAATCTTTTGTCAGGCGTCAATACACCATCAACTGCATACCAACTTACCTAAACCACATAGTAATCTTTTGTCAGGCGTCAATACACCATCAACTGCATACCAACTTACCTAAACCACATAGTAATCTTTTATCAGGCGTCAATACACCATCTACTGCATACCAACTTACCTAAACCACATAGTAATCTTTTGTCAGGCGTCAATTCACCATCAATTGCATACCAACTTACCTAAACCACATAATATCTTTTGACAGGTGTCAATACACCATCTACTGCATACCAACTTACCTAAACCACATAGTAATCTTTTGTCAGGCGTCAGTACACCATCTACTGCATACCAACTTACCTAAACCACATAGTAATCTTTTGTCAGGCGTCAGTACACCATCTACTGCATACCAACTTACCTAAACCACGTATTATTAACCAACTAAGTGCATTATTGCCAAAAGTGACTGTTTATTAAAAATTACATATTTTCTGTAATGGCCCTGTTTTTCTGTAATGGCCCTGTTTTTTCTGTAATGGCCCTGTTTTTCTGTAATGGCCCTGTTTTTTTCTGTAATGGCCCTGTTTTTCTGTAATGGCCCTGTATTAATGCCCAGTTTGTCTGTATTAAGCCCTGTTTATAGGGTTTTTAATATAGTTAATAAAACTAAGTTGTAAAGAGTCTAATACCTTTTTGTATTTTATTTAATTTAGTAACCAGCAACCAACATTAAAGAACCATATAAAGGGATCACTGTTCATCCTGTTTTTTAACACGTATCTCTTTCAACTTAATATCTTGGATATTTGGTATATTTAAAGCTTTATAATGGTGAAGTACAAATTATTTTGTTCAAACTCAACTGTCATTAAACGAGTAAGACAGTACATCAAGTTAGCAGCAACACATACACTTTTGTTCAGTTGGTTAATAAATGTATTAAGAGATGGGTGTTTTTATAATGGCCCTGTTATATGTCCTCGGTCAGTAATAATAGCCTCGGATATCTGTAATAGCCCTCGGCTTTGCCTCCGGCCATTACAGACTTCCTCGACCATTATTACAGACCTTGAACATATAACAGGACCATTATAAAAACACCCATTCATTTATACTATAGTAATCTTTTGTCAGGCGTCAATACACCATCTACTGCATACCAACTTACCTAAACCACATAGTAATCTTTTGTCAGGCGTCAATACACCATCTACTGCATACCAACTTACCTAAACCACATAGTAATCTTTTGTCAGGCGTCAATACACCATCAACTGCATACCAACTTTTAAATTCTTCAAAAGCACCAAATCTGAAATATTGAAACAGTAACTTTAGCTAGACATCTGACATAAGATTTTTAAAAAACAAGATCATATCAGCAAGACATTAAAAAATGTTTTAAAAAGACTTGAAATTAAGATGAAATATATATATATAGCAAACTTTAAAAGATGATACCCCAATGGTTGGTGTTATTTTATATTTAGTATACAGTGAAGCTGGTGTATAACTTGAAATGATTAAAGGATGACTAAATAATAGTAAAGATTTATTCCATTATCGTGGATAATTTATAGTTCAGGTGTATTGTTGTTCCTTTCATACTTCATAACTTGTGTACCCTATGTGGGTAGATAGACAGGAGCAAAAGCCTTTTTTTCATGTTTTACCTTAAAAATTATCAGTATTTGATTTCTTGAAACCTTCTGCAATTCAGACTGCAGAGCTAATGACAAAGGACTTGAAAATACTACAATATGTTTGATCTGAAAGCTGAGACTACTATAACACATGTCATAGTAGTCTCAGCTGAAAGTTATCTCTCTTTATCACTTTTTTTTATATATATATCCTATTTGAGCTTGTTTCTTTTCATAACTCATTTTGTTTCATGCATCAAAAATATTACATATGCACATAATTGATTATATATATCTGTACTAAAATATATATGATCCAATTATATATTTATATTTAAACTACATTTGTACTACATTTACTAGTATTTCAAGTCATGCATTTATTGTAATCATTGATCTGAAAATAGTCATGTAAGATGTTCTCAATTAGCATAACAAATAAACTTTACAATTTAAACCTCCCAAACAATGAACAGATTTAGTACTGCTTCTTCTCCTACTACTAGCTTTATACAGGAAAGTTATTAACATTTCTTAACATTTTACGATATTCTCTCAGACGTTAATTTCACTGTTGGGCAAACTGACAGTATGCTTCAAGTGATTTCTATCGATTTTACTGAACAAAAAACTACAATCTTTTAAATAACTACCGTAGAAAGTCTTTAATTTTGTCGTCCAAATCAATTGGAAGTCTTTGATTTGATCGATCATGTTCAGCGGAAATAGAAAACACAGTGTTTGATTGATATTGAGTGGTAATTAACTGTCGTTAAGGTTTT
Source organism: Mytilus edulis (assembly GCA_019925275.1). NCBI lineage: Eukaryota > Metazoa > Mollusca > Bivalvia > Mytilida > Mytilidae > Mytilus > Mytilus edulis. Next base: position 82,138,524 of record CM034360.1, on the reverse strand, counting down.
TGTAAATAGTCTAGATGAGCCGTTTAGGAAAAGAAGATATAATTATTGACTATTGGAAAGACTTTTGTTAAACAATGTAATAATTAAGTTCAATTGGAAACATATATTGATTACTTAAGACAAAATTTGTATTTTTCTAATGATGTGATAAAATTTCAAATATGTTTTGGAATCATCATCAATATATCTACGGAGAAACATAGCGACAATCTTTCTCTAGCAATACTATAATGAAATTCTTCGCCAAGCACAGCCTGATAAGAACACAGTGATTGAACCCTGAACATTTGGTTCAAGTTTGGAAACAATAATCAAGTTTGATACTGTCTGAAATTGCAAATCAAATTACTCCATTTTTCTTATTTTCAAATGAAATTGTATCATTAAACAGAACACACCATGTGTTTTTTTTTTATTATTGAAAAATCAACCTTTTTTGCAATTTTAAAAACATTGCAACAAATACTAACTCAACAGTATTCTGCAACAAAATTGCCTCTAACATTTTAAATATGCAACAATAAATTTCTCCAAGATATACATGAGAAAGCAATTCAAATTTTAGATTAGTTTGCGGTCAACATGGTAAAAAACAATACTATTTTAGAACTTCAGATAATGCCAATATACAAGCTGCATTCACAAGTTCTCCTTTCTAGGACTTAAAAGATTCTACTATAACAACTTTGAAAACTTATATAGCTACATGTGTTTACCTAACTGCTGATTTAGGTATAGATCCATACAATAACACAGGTAAACCCCGATATAGTCCCCTAACTCCATAGTCATTAATTGTCACTTTTACACAATCGATTGGACCTTTATATCGTTTTGCCACACCGGCTCGCTCATCTAACTGTAATTGTGTTTTGACATATTCTGTTGGGAATGTTATACAGATTTCTAAACCACCAGTAACTCCACCTGAAAACAGATATAAATATATCTTGATTAAAAAAACATCAATAGAGGGATGGGGATCTGTTACCTATAAATATAATTCACATGCAAGGTACAACTATTTTGGAAAAATTGCATACATATTCTGCTTAATGAGGTATTATATATATAATCTTTTTACGTTTAGACAGAGAAAAATGGTTGTGTTTATACCACAAATTGAACTCAGAATACAGATCATCCTTTGAATCTAAAAATTTAAAGGCAAAGCAATACTAAGGTTTATAAAAATAAAAAGTCAAATGCATTTTGTTTCTCAGAATAAATTAAAACCTTTCCTGTATTTGCTGTGATTTTATTTTCAACTAGAAATACCAAAAACAATACCTGTCTGCAAAAACAGAAATTATATATTTAATTTTCTCCGCCTTAAATTACGGTAAGTATATAAAGAACATATTTGCAAAATGAATGCATTACAATTTGTATTGCACAAATCCTGAAAAATATACTAGTACTGACAAGATGGTAGAATCAAGATCAATTGGGGTCCAAATTAAAATCAAAATTTTTTTTAATCCTTTGCTCTTATAATTGACTTTCAAAAAATAAAAAGTGAAACTTGGGTCATTGCACACCGTTCTTGCTAGTACCAAAGAAAATAGATAAATCTTATAAAATTAATTTCTCTGAGTTATCTCCCCTTATATGAGTTTACTGAATTACTAAATCAAACAATAACTATTCTGTATTGGTTAACAGAGTTACCTCATTGGCACTATTATACCACATGTTCTTATTACTAGTTATTATAAAATGCATTAAACAATTTCTTCATTTCAATGAAAAGTCTTACACAAATGAATTGCAGTCCAGCTATCTCAAAATTTGTGTAGTACTGCATTATGAAGACAGACCCATTTTGTTCTGAAATTCCACAATCAAAGAGGACAATATAAAACTAGTTAATCCAAATATTGTCTTTCATTATCTTTAAAAAGTGAGCAAATACCAATTCTATAAGAGTAGTGATAATTTGTACCAAGACAAACATATATTTGTTTTGGTATTTATTCACTCTGGATTTCTCATTATTTAAGGTGGTACCTAACATTACAGGGAGATAACTCTGTAAAATCAGCAGAACGTTTTCATGATGTTGTGTTGATAAGGGAATATTAAGCTTCTGAATGATCAAAATGAGTGTTTGTCAAACTGCTATATAACTAGTGTAATTTTTCTGATAAACGGTTGGTAAAATTTTTTTGAAATTTTTATATTTTTGTCAAAGGGTCAAAGTAAATATTTTTTCAAGATTTTAAGAAAAATTAAACGAGCCAAATTAATTTTAGTTAAGGTGTTGGGTACCACCTTAATGGGTTTATTAATACCTCCTCTTTTTCATGGATTTTGTTGATAAAGATAAACCACCTAATCTAAAAGTGTTTGCTAAAATTAAGTACCCCCTCCTAGCTACCAAGAAAAAATCCTTTAAATCTCTGAAATTGGAAATTCTAAAAATGCATTTCCACTGACAAAATTTTGCTTTATAATTTGTTATTAATGTAGGAAATAGAACTGACTTTGTGTTTTGTTTTAAAAAAAAATTGATTTATCTTCATTTTTAATCATGTTAATAAAACTAAAAGAAGTAGTACTTCATCTATTGTGATAAATATTTCCCATTATTGGTTAAAATGTGCATCCTTCATTATAAAACAGGTTAAATTTTACATTATTATAATATAAAACAGGTTAAAATTTGCATTATTATGAAACAACAAACTTCAATATAAAAATTCCTGATTACAATTTATTTAACAATCTTTTTTTTATTATTTTTTGGCAAATTACATATTGCTTGTACACAAAATAATGTATAATTAAATCTTTCTTTCAAAATGTTCACCAACACTAAATCCTTCAATGTTCTCTGAACAAAAAAAATTTAAAGCATTTTGACTTCATGCAGCCTTGCATATTTTTAACCCTAGTTTTTATTGATTCCAATTCAGACAATCATGACAGTAGAAAAATTTCGACATTTAGTCTGATAAAGGTCAACATGTTCAACATATCTAGGACACATTCACATTGATGATATACATGTACTGAGAACTTACATTGTTTAAACAATACCCGAACTTATAAAGATTAAACATACTACCATATATGGAGATATGGAGTTAGGTCAACAGGACTTTAACCAAATGACATAATTTAAAAGATATTTTATAAAGTCTTTAACAAATGAAAGATGTCTATGTTATAATGATGATAATATTTTACATTGTTTGGTTCTCAACAGCAGCAAATGTGTTTATTAAATGTTTTTCTTATTGAGGCAAATTTGCAACAGCAACATTGTAATGCCAGTTCCATGGAGGAATCTGTAATTTCAGGCCACTTAAAAATCAATGGGTTTTCTTACCATGATGACTGTAACATCAAACTTTTGCATTCAAAATAGTCATGATTGTCATGATTGAAGCATATATTATTCTACCAAAATTCAGATTAATTATGAAGAAGAATAACAAAACAGACTTTGAAATATCAAAGTTAATGGATAACATAACACATTAACCAGTGTCAATTTCTCAAATGAAAATTCCAATCAATTTGACTCTTATTAGTGACCAAGAATTACAAAATGAACATCATTGGATTAGATTAAAAACATAATCAAGAGTCAAAGGAGTAAATCACAGAGTTCCCAAGACATGATTTATCATTGTCAGCGGTAATTACAAGACACGAAAACTGGCTGTATATTAGCTTATAAGGGAATCAATAAAAGACACTTAGAGGTTTAGACACTGCTCATTTAGACACATTCCATAAATCTGCTGGTTTTAGATGAAACTGGCAAGCTTTATTGATCCTCCCTGGAGAAAATGTGATATCCTCACAAAAATCACATTTTACGCTATGTCTGATTTTTTAAAAACTATTTTTGTATCAAGTTTTCCTTGGCAACATGATTTTACATTTCAAATCTTTAAAGATAGGTTTGTCAGTAAGTTTTCCAGACTTATAAAGGATTGATTCAAGATTAGCATATATATAATAATTCAGATAGACATACATCTGATATCATATTATAAACAATACATGTACGAGGGTTTGGATGGGGTTAAATGATTAAAGAATAATGCCCTTAAAAAATGAAGATTAGAGAATAACGGGCAAAAAAATTGAAGATTAGAGAAAAAAAAGGGGTTAATTTTTTGAAGATTAGAGAAAAAAGGGGTAATTTTTTGAAGATGAGGGAAAAAAGGGGTGAAAATTATATGTTTACAGAATAACAGACCCCCCATCCAGACCCTCATGTACAGGCAATATGAAAGGATGCATTCATGACATCTAATATATGATATGTCATTGATTTGAAAGGAAACTTAATTGATCTTTGAAAGTTGATCAATATTTCTTATTTACAGCATATTTATCTGTAAAATGTATTTTATCATTCCCTGGAAGATATAGAATTTTGTACTCTTTGCATTGATTGTCCTCTATTGTGGGTTCATTTTTTAAAACTAAATACAATAGAATTATTCAAAAAAGAAAATGGTAAGTGTCTAAATTTGATCATTTATGTAGTCAATGGTAGTAGGTCAGACTGCTGTTCCTTTGAAATAATAACTCACATTGACTTAAATTTATTAGAATGACTATGAGTACTTTAAATTATGAGACTTTACTCGAAGACATTTGTAAAAAAAAAATATTTTAAAAATCAATTTTGCAGTAAATTCAATTTATGCAGTAACACTGACCAAGGAAATAGAAAACAAGTTTATTACATCTCAGAACTTAAATAACTTGGATGTGTGACTTTAAAAATTTAACCTTCATTAAAGATCAATACATTCTTTGGGAGTGCAATTAGTTCAAAATTTTTATTTTAATTTCAAAATTCTTCCTTTTTCACCAGAAAGTATATTTATTCTCATTTGATTTCAAGTTTGATATTATATCATCATAATCATGATCATCTTATATTGTATTTACAAGGCCTAAATAAATACTGGTATGACATATTGTGGAATACCATGAAACTATATTCCTTGAAATGCAGTTATATACATTCTATTTATATATCTATTGAATTTGGAAATAAACATTTCAGACTGTATTGTCCTCAGATAGGTCAAATTACTGTTTCTTTTGTACATTTAACAATAATACATGTAGTTCAGGATTTAAATAATAATCAAAATCCCTTCCTGGTAAAATATTTAAATGACTGTTATTTAAATCTTTCAGTACAACCTAATTTGTCATTTCTATAATCAAAACAAACAAGAGATCAATGTATTTTTCAACACTGTTTAATAATACCATCCTACTAAATAATAAACAATATGAATAAGGAAGTAGATAAGCAATAGGGTGTCTTCAACCTATGCCAACATTTGATAAAAATATATTCAACCTATGCCTACAAATAAACACAATAGGTGTTGTTATAGCAATAATTAATTAATAAAAGGTAAAATACAGTCAGTATATTTAAGCCGGCGCGGGACGTTTGCGCTTTTTCATAGGACATTTGCGCTTTTTATTTTGGACATTTGCGCTTCAAATTATAGGACATTTGCGCTTTTAAAAAAAGGACATTTGCGCTTGTTACATAGGACATTTGCGCTTTTGCAATATTTTGTGTTTTAGATTTTCCTTCTCTTTTATCCGGGTTAGAGACCGGCAGGTTTGACCAGACAGAGATTTTGGATTTTAAAGGTCTGTAAGGATAACCTTCAAAAAGAGTGTGAAAATCTTCTCTTGACTTCGGCAAATTCGGTTGAGATTTTCTTCTTACTCTGTACATAACCTTTGATACATGCAGAATGAGACTGTAAATCCTTAGGATGGAAAGAATCTTCACCAACATCTTTTATGACTCAAACTATTAGTAGTCCCATAGTCCGTTTTAATTCTAGCATTACAATTTTTCAAGGAACATCTCCATGAAAGGTCTACATTTTTGAGGTTTTGATCAAAACGATATAAAAATCCATCATGATATATACATTTTTTTCCTATACTTTTCCCTATAACTTTAAACTCCATGTCTATGACTGTGTTAACGTGAACTTACTAATGACCAAAAAAAAAGTTGAATCTATTTACGTATCAATTAAAATTGCATGCAGGTAGACGACTATATAGGTAAAAAGCGCAAATGTCCGGTCAATTTAATACAGGTGAATCAAAATTTAAAGCGCAAATGTCCATACTATTAGAAGCGCAAATGTCCTATCGTTTTACAGGTAAAAAAGCGCAAACGTCCTGTGCCCATTTAAGCATTAAAATTTTACTCTTTGAAAATTAAGAAACTAAAATAAAGTGATTGCAAAATTGTGTTGTAGTAAAAAATGAATAATTAAAAAATATCTAAAAAGACAAAAACGGTTAAATAGAACCCTTGATACTAGCAAAATTTTGTTGAAAAAATATAAAATTCATAATAAAAAAATAGATTAAATTTTTTAAATTAAACACTTTTCCCAAAATATAGCAGTTTTACAAAATTGTTAAAATGTAAACTTTTAGTTATTCATTGGAAGTAGAATGCTTCTGCTCCATGAATATGGACTGTTTTTGCCAATACAATACACACATATCGGGCACTAGCTAGCATCATTAAGTCATGGTAAATTATTGAAATCTTCACAATTTTAGCATTTTAATTATATTTTAGACGGTTTCCGTCTTAAAAGAAAGTGGCTGCATTCGTGTTCATTCTTAATATTGAAATGTAAGTTGTATAAAGTAAAATCACAAAAATACTGAACTCAGAGGAAAATCAATTCGGAAAGTCTATAATCACATGGCATAAGTTGTATTTGATGATAATACATAACATATATAAAGATTGAGGATGAACCCACTTTCATTTTTGACAAAACCTATATTAAAAGTGACATCAGTTTTAGCCATATTTGATTGATTTTTCATATTTAAGCTTGAATCAGAGCTTATTTAATGACTAAATCAGTTTAAAACTTTCACACAGACTAATTGAATCAACTGAAATAGACACCTAACTGTTTAAAAAGTGTTCAAACTCATTACATAGATGAACCTGAAATGTGAGGCCAAATCGGCCCTTACCGGTTCTTTTTATGATAATTTTTGTTCATTATTTTGTTGTATTTAATATTTAAAATACTTCAACAAGCAACAAAATATACAAATATACCATGATACTTAACAGATGTTTTTTATAATCAAATTAATTTTGCAATATAAAATTTAAAATAAACATTAGATAGAATGATTTTTTGATTCATTTAAAGGCAGCGAATTTCCAGTCCACTGTTGGACAGTACATCCTTAATTTGCTTATTTTTTAGTTTAAACATTATAGTACTCTGTGTTTGTTTTTGTTTATTATATTGTGTTGTGTGATTTATAGTTACATTTTGTGTCTCTTATTTGGAACTTCATTATCCGAATTGATAATTTAGATATTAATAAGACTTACTTAAAAAAAAGTCCTTACTTTGTGACCAACTTTGGATAAAAATCCATAAAATTCTTTTTTTCCCCTCATTATTTCATTACATTAATTTTAAACTAATTCCTATATGAAATAGAAATCCTCAACACACACAATTTTTCCTACATTTTCACTTGTACTTGTAAAAGATTTTGTATATTGAGTACACTTTAACGGTAGGTTTAAACTGGTTGTAAATTGATTGGCCCCTAATTAATTTATGTTTTTATAACACTTAATCTATTACAAATTATTCAACCTATGCCAACATATTTTCATACAATTTTATACCTAAATTTCAAAATGTTGGCATAGGTCGAATGAACCAGCAATAGACATAATATATTTATTATCCTCTTCCAATATTAGCACAACTGCTATATTATAATAAGTATCATTGATTTTCCATTGATTAAGTTAATTAAAATCAACCTTAACACAGATCTATAAAAAGAAATGGTAACTGACTGAAAAAATTATAAGATTCAAAAGTTGATATTGATTAAAGTAATCTAGTTGAGTTTCTTTTATCTTTTTACAATTCATGCATACAGTTGTTGATTTGTTTTGTCGGTGTGTTTTGTTTGATATGTTTTTTTTTAGTTGTTTGTTTTTTGGGGGGAGGGGGTGGGGTCAAACTACAAAAAATAATTGTAAGTCCAATTCCAAAAAATGTGTTTCTTCTTAGTAATATAATAAATACCAATTGAGTGTAAAGACAGCTGTATAACAAAATGATTAAATATGTTTATGGAGTCTATAGATATGATAGAGGTTCTTTTTGGAATATTACATTTACAAGCATCAATTAATAGACCACTTTCGAGTTCATCCGTCACCGGCAAAAACTCGTCAATTATGCACGCCTTTATGACGTCATTTACCAGATAGAGGGGGTCGCCTGTATCCCTGCACTATTTACGTTCATCAAGCGTCTTAGTGATCGTCTTTGTGCAGGATAAACTAGAAATAATGGTTGCTCTGTAGGTACTTACTGACAATTCCCTAATGACAGCAGTGTTGATTGTCAATTTTGAGAATTCAATTTGCCGAATAATTCGTATAATATAGAATTATAGTTTTCCAACCACTCGCTCAACATTGGAAGGGAAGTGACGACGCCCCAAAACGCACAAATGACGGTGATGAAAGCGTGTATAATTGATGAGTTTTTTCCGGTGACGGATGAACTGGAAAGTGGTCTATTTGTTTTCTTCTCATCATGCTCATGATTATAAAACTAAAAAGTCATAACAAGAATCAAAAAAATAATAAGAAAATTTGTAAATTTGTTTTGAAAAAGATATTTCAACTTGCATCAGGCATGTCAGGTAGATGGTAAAATACACATTTTTTTTAAAACAACCACAATTGATATTAATCGTAAAATTCATTGCATTTACTACATTGTACAAGTTATTTACATAATAATTTTATCCCTTTTAAGTCATATAGGGACCAGTCAACTCTAAATATGAACTGGATCAATTTGGGGTTGGAATCACATGAAACTGGAATTTTCTTGTTAGTTTTATGACAATAATAAAAAAAACAACACACCATTAGAACAATAATATCTGGAAATCAAGTCTATTTTGTTATCAATTCTATGTGCATATTCTTGCAAAAAACCACACACAGTGATATTGAAACATTATAAGGAGATAAATGATATAACATTTTTCTAGGTCAAAGTTCAACTTAGTAACTTTACTTTATTTATCTTCTACTTGTAGGTCCAAGTTACATTATCTATAAAACGTGGGTCAATGTGACTCAAAGTGTCTTTAAGATAGGACAAATAATCAATTACAACGTGTCGTCTGTTTGTTCTTCATTCTGATGACACTCACAAAAATGTAAACAAATGGCATACTATACTATCATCAAACGACTCACCTGCAAAAATAGCTTTCAAACTATTTCCTGTAGAACGCTGCGGTGCTCCTTGTGCTGAAGCTACCATGTGTGGACACGGGCGGTAAAATGGAGACCTAAACTGTGGCCTGTCATTATCCATTTTTCAAATTGTGCGGTTTTTTACCATACGATATCGTTCGACTTCTAGCTTATCGACTGACTTGTCAGGTTACCGGAAGTGAAAATCTGTGACCTTGATGTGCAAAGGTGAAGGTGTGTGTCTCATACATCCAATCATAATGTTCGAGACAATATCCAATCACAGACAATAATGCATTTTGCGTTAGCAACGTTTGTTGCTAAGTCCACCATCACATTTGTGTGCTGTGTTGTCAAGTGAGAAAAATACATAGACTTTTTAGGCAGAAACTGTTTATTTATTATTTCATCACTGAAAAGGTAGGTCTTTGTAAAATATGTGATTAGATAAATGTATTGATATACTGTAAAATAATCCACCTTTGCTAAATTAAAAGTAAAAGAAGAAATAATTTAATTGACACTTTTTTCAACCTGGGGCAGCCTGGGTCATATGGATGATGCTGAATACTGTTCTTTGTAAACATGTACATGTGAATCAATTCTACCCTAGCCTAGCCTTTCGAACTGTTGATGTAATGGTCCTTATATTACTTTAACAGATTGCGGATCTATATGAAAAATGTGAGTCCATTGGCAACAAATTGACAAATACATTACAAAATATACATACCAGATAATTCCTTGAATATTGTTACATTACCAATCTCATGCTGTTTTTTAAATTAATAATGAGTAACACTGGTTTAACCTTAACATCATGTGTCTGTGATGTTGCAATTTTACAGGAAAGTGCAGGAATTCACAATGAAAATACATGTATGGATAACTAGTAGAGAATTTTGGGTCCTCTATGCCGGCCTTCAACTTTATACTTGTTTGGATTTATAACTATTTTGATCTGACTCTGAGCGATATACTGATGAGTCTTACATGTATGTAGACATTACACGTGTTTTGCGTATTAAATTATAATCCTGGTACCTTTGATAACTGTTCAAACCTTTTGACCAGTGGGATGTTGGATGCATGACTGTGAATCCCATACAAAATGTACCATGATACAGTTTTTTTTTCAGAGATGAAGGGTTTACCCTTACTCAAGTTATTGACTCTCAATTTCATTGAGGCTACCTAAAAATCTATTTCCCTCTTCATAATCCAATAAACTTAATGTATGAGAACAAATGGGAAGGACTAAAAAAAATTACATCATCAATTCTTTTAACTACAGAAAGCAGAATGGCTAAAGTAGTCACAGGACCAACCAGGTTTACACACCCAGAATGGACAACATCAAACCTGACTAAATATGCCAATGCAGAGGTTGAGCGTGCTGCTGCAGAGAGATTGGTTGATGAATCCAAACGTCTGGCTGATGAGACTGAAAAAACTACAGAAAAAACACAGAGAGATGTCAACAAAAAATTGGGTAATTTTTGCTTATAAATTGACTGGTTTATACAATACAATGCAGTGTTCTCCCCAGGATTTTTGGATAGCGCTGTGGTAAGCGCGTGATTTTCGACAATTCTCAGTAACTTTGTCGTGGTGCGCGGTTGGTTTGTAATTGATTTGTTATGTGTTTTTCTTATATAATGCTATTGATGTTTTCTCTTGTAATGATGTCCTCATCATGCTCATGGAAGTTACCCCTTTGTTTGCTAAAGTTATTGTCTGGATATAGACATGATAGAAGAAAAGTCTTTTTGTCTCCATTGTAAATACATATAATCCTCATATCATCTGTCTATAAAACCCAAGGAGTCAGTGCAATAGGACAGCGGGAAATTGAAATAGCGCTGAAAATCGCAGCGCTAAAACGGCCTGGGGAGAACACTGCCAATGTATGTACAATAAATGTCATTTTGCTAATGCTATGATCATGATGATAACAGTTTTTACCTGAAAAATTAACCCAATAGAAGGGAGGTTATTGTTAGTTAATTTAATCTATTGATTGTGGTAATTTTTTTTCTTTATTGGATTAAATTAAGTACAGATGTATATCACACTTATACATACATGTTTTAATTGGCATGATGTTAATTGGATTATTTTTGATGATGGATGAATTTTTTTCTCAATGAAATTTCATTTAATTTGTTAATCTATACAGGTTTTTGTTGTTGCATATAAAATCTTCCTATTATATATACTTTTGAAATCCACATTTTTACTTTGATTATGGTACATGTATATGTTGATTTTTTTTTAAATTGCAAAAAAATCATAGGAACAAAATAAGTTAATCACTGAACTACATGTAGCATGCATACTTGTTGAGGGGCCAGCTGAATGACGCCTCCGTGTACGGGAGTTTCTTGCTACATTGAAGACCCATTGGTGGCTGTCAGGTTGTTGTCACTTTGACATATTCCCCATTACCATTCTCAATTTTCATGCTCAAAACTGAAATTATATATTTACATGTACAAAGCAGGGAAACATTTGTTGTCTCATTGGCACTCATAACTCTTTTTCTTGTATCTACAAATTATGCTTATATTATCTATATAATTTTTCAGAACAAAGGCTGGATGATATAAAATATTGGAAGAAAGAATTGGACGATAAACTGAATGGTTTAGCAATTGAAATTGACAATCTTGAAGCATTTAAAACCAGAGTGGAGAAGGCACTAGAAGCCACAGCTGAACCTTTACATATAGCTAGACAGTGTCTTGCTAACAGGTAGAACTTCCTAATAACAAGTATCCTTAAGCATTGATAAGAGGGCAAACAATACTGACTTCTTTTTTCACTCAAAAATCTTACAATTAAGATTGATTATAATTTTAACTGAAATGTTCGTAATAACAAATATGTTTAGTTTTAAGATTTTCTCCTCATATTGGTACAAGGTTGCTATTATTTTTTTCATTTTAGAAAAAAATATCCTTATGAATTCAAGACCATTTCCCTAAAAGAGATTTCACATCTACCATTTTATATCCTGTTAGGAGTAATATGTCCTTAAAATGTCACATTACTCGCAAAATAATGTTTACACATTTTTGAGTGTTCAGGCTGTAAGACACTTGACATGATTTGAATATTGTTTGTAAAAAATATTTAAATAATGATAATTGTACTTCACACTGCAAAAGTAAGAAAAAATATAAATTTCTTATTTCTCTACAAATCACTTTTTAATACATATATATATATCAACTCTTGGAATTTATAGTTCAATGATTCTTTTCCAGGGAAAAAAGAACTGATATAGATTTAGTCCATGATGATGTCCAGAAACAACTGATTAAAGAAGTAGAAACTATTGAAGGTGTCCAGGCTCTGTTGAAGAGAACATTAGAACAGTCCATTGAACAAATTAGGTAAATTTCTGACTTCTGTTGAAATATGAATTGTAGTGACATTGTTTTTCAGGAATTAAGCTTGAAATGGAAATTGTATTAGTCATTTATATAGAGCAGGTTCTGCCTGATTTTATAAATTAACTTGAAAAAAAATTTCAAGTTAAATACCACTTAATTATTTTGTTTTTACTTCACAACATTAAACATACGACTGGCATTCACTTATAAGGGGGACTTATCCCAGATTAAAGAGTATGTTATTTCTCGTGTCCATCCAGACTTTGTTTCCTGTTTTTACACTAAATTATTTGACTTTCAAATGTCACACTTAAAAAAAAAATCAGCCAATAATGTGTCACACTTAGACACCAATGAGACCCACTTACATACATGAATAAAGGAAGCGCTACCAACATGAAATTTAGGAGACCTGTGGACAAGTGATTTTTTTTCAATATATTTGAAAAACCAGATGTCAGATTTTTTAGAAAATAAACTATGTACATTGTATGAAGTAATCAAATCCTGATTAATAAGGGTCCCGCCAAAGGCGGTCCCCTATAGTGATCAGTCTGTCCGTCCGTCCGTCTGTCCGTCCGTCCGTAACACTTTGTGTCCGCTCCATATCTAGAGAACCATTATGATTTCATACTTTATACTTTACATGTTTATTAACCACCACCAGAGGGCATGTCATGATGTATGTACAACTTCCTAGGTCAAAGGTCAAGGTAAAAAAACTTTGGTTTCAGTTGACAACCCTGTGTCCTGTGGTGAAGATCGTGTCCGCTCTATATCTTGAGAACCGTTATGATTTCAAAGTTTATACTTGACATGTATATGAACCAACACCAGAGGGTGTGTCATAATTTATGAACGACTGCCTAGGGCATAGTTCAAGGTCAAAAACTTTGGTTTCAGTTGACAACCCCATGTCCTATGGTAAAGATTGTGTCCGCTCTATATCTTGAGAACCGTTATCATTTCAAAGTTTATACTTGACATGTATAAAAAACCAACACCAAAGGGTGTGTCATAATTTATGTGCAACTTCCTAGGTCAAAGGTCAAGGTCAAAAACTTTGGTTTCAGTTGACAACCCCATGTCCTATGGTAAAGATCGTGTCCGCTCTATATCTTGAGAACCTTTATCATTTCAAAGTTTATACTTGACATGTTTATAAACCAACACCAAAGGGTGTGTCATAATTTATTTACAACTTCATAGGTCAAAGGTCAAGGTCAAAAACTTTGATTTCAGTTGACAAACCCATGTCCTATGGTAAAGATACAATTTTTTAATGCACATTATTCACAGCGGGGCCCACAGAGATGGCTCCCATCTCAATGATATCTAGTTTACACAAAATTCAAAAAAAAAAAAAAAAAAAAGCAAATGGGAGATAACTCAATTTTTTTTTTCTATTTCAGATTAAACAAAAAAGCCAAATATCAACTGGAAAAGGATTTGAAAGATAAATTTGAAGCAGTAAATATTGATGAATATTGTGCTGAACTAAGGAACAACTCTGCTGGTCTAGGATTCACACAGGGAGCTGCTAAAATTGAGGCAAAGTATGTTATTCACTTATTCCATTGCAATTTTATTTTTTCATTGTTTTTGTAAAACCAAGATAATGGTAATATTTGGCATTATTATTATTATTATGTAATATAAGCTGTGCTGTCAGTATATATATGTAACTCGGTTAATCTATTCAGACTGCATCAACAGATGTATTTAATTGAGTGTGACTTATTGTTAATTTATTCAGATATTGACATAAGCAATAAAACATATGTCATAGACTGCATTGTTCTATATATAAAACCACGAATATTTAGTCTGAAACAATCATAGTTTGTATATGAATATTTTGAGGTACTAGTTTTTTTTTATGCCACCAGAAATAGTGAATTTATAAGTTAAAAATCAGCATCTTTGTTTTAGAATAGATGCATGTATTTCATTCAAATTCATTGACCAACTACATGTAACTAAGTGACAGACACTCATGCACATCTAATGATTATTCATGTAGTAGGACATTGGTTGAAAAATAAAGGGCTTTTCTGGATTTACTTTCTTATACCAGAAACATTCAAACCTAAATATTTGAAATCCAGAAATGTGAAAATACATGTACGTAGCCATAATGACTGAAATGGAACCTAAATATCCAGACAAATTTATATTATAATTTCTAACCACTAACTTACTTCAATACTTAAATTTATTAACAACAAGTTTTTATATCATAATATTTTTTCTTTTATTTCAGTTCTGTGTGCCCTGAAGATTGGCAAGACTATTCTGATGCTAACATCAACAAGGCAGAACGTGAGCGCCAGAGTTCTGTTGACCTGAGATCATTGATTGACGGAATCCTACAACAGACAGCTAATGATATGAGAAAACAATGTAGTGAGGTCAACTTTTCCTTCCAGAAACGTATCAATGAGACAAAAGATTCCAAGAGCAAAATGGAAGATCATCTTAATAAGGTAGGTGTAATGAATGTTGCTAGTAATTTGTTGTTTGCTCAAAATTGAAATCTATTACATGTATCAAGAATGAATTACAAAATACATGTATTTTAAGAAACTGGTACAACTGTCATTCAAAGTTTAACTTTATATGTTGTTCTTTTTACATGACTTTATTATTCCTTTAGTATATTTGATGACAAGTAATGTTTTTGTGAGTTCCAAGATTTATCATATGAGTTGGGTGTGGGGTGTTAAAATGATTTTAAGCAAGATACTTTGAGTAATTATACAGAAAATTATCTTTTATAAAATTGAGAATGGAAATGGGGAATGTGTCAAATGAAAGGGTCAAATAAAAAAAGTTTTTTGGATCTGCCAACCCTTATTGCCTGCATTTATTTCTGGATCAGCCCTATACATATGTAAACATGAACAATAAATAAAATTTAAATAAAACACACAAGTTAACAAAAGAAGACATAACATCAGGAAAGAGCAAAACAGATCAAAACTGGGTAGAAAAGTAGACCTATGCTTGTTGGAAAGCCTAATATAGCACTTTTAATGAATGGTTTCTACATGTATCTAACATATAAAAATATGGAAAATACACTATTAATAATCAACAAATTCTAAAATTTATTGTTTTACTAATCTGTTCTCTTTTCTTCTAGGTACTTGGTCAAATCAAAGAAATTGAAGAAAACATTTCACGACTACAGAAAGCTATTGGTGATAAGGAACAACCAATGAAATTAGCTCAGACACGTCTGGATACCAGAACCAACAGACCAAATGTTGAACTCTGCAGGGATCCTGTTCAATATAAATTGATTGAAGAAGTTGGACAAATTGAAAATTCCGTCCTCAACCTTCAAGGCAGACTAGCCCAGACTGAAGATTCACTAAAAGGACTTATTCGTAATGAACTCGCTTTAGAAGAAGACATTGCTATCAAATCTAACACATTATTCATCGATGATGTAGAATGCATGGGAATGAGAAAAAGCATAAATATCCAGAATTTCTGAAGCAGTCAAACTTAAAAATAAACAATGTAAAATAAAAAATATTTATGATATGTGGATGGCGAAGTTGCAATCTATATATGCTTTATAAAAGACTGAAATCTTTTAAGGACATTTTCGCATTATTATGGAGATATTTAAGATGAAATACCTTTTGAACAGTATTTAAATTCCATTTTGGTAAAATTCTTAACAAGTAGAACTCTTTTTTAAAAACTTTTACTGCTTTATGTAGATTTGATAAGAACTTACTGCACACATATGCTGGACATTGAAATTTTTTTGATAATATATACTTCTTTTACTTATTATTACCAACTCATAATTAACCCCAGAAGCTTGGACACTTTCTGCACTGCCTATTGAAAAGGGAAGAAGTCAATTTTAAGATTTTTTTGGTTATTTAATATACAAAGTTGTTTTGTCTACATATTGTAACTTTTTGAACACATTTAACTTGTGACAGCAGCTTTTGTAATTTTAAATAAGTATTAATATATATGAACCAATAAAATATAAAATGTACATATTTTCTTTTTTATTTTTATACCATGAGATGTAGCTATATTAGCCCAACAGCATGGGTCACAAATAATTATATCACACCTCATAGAGATCAACATAATTACATTTAGTCAGACTTCAACAATGATTATAGACGAGAATCAATGTGTACAGTATGTTAGATTTATGTTACAATGACAAAAACTAACCATCATTTGTCATGTTTGTGCACACACATATGGTTTACCAAACAAAAATCAAACTTACCACAAAGAAGAATAAACAGCTGCGCCATGAGCGCATGATACGCCTGTCGTCTTGTGTGAAAGTTTTATGCAATAATCATAAATAGTTTCTGAGAAAGTTTTAAGCAATAACCATATATTGTTTTTGAGATACGAAGGGAAATATGAAACCCCCCTCTTTTTTTCTTCAAAACAACTAAATATCACTAAAATAAAATTTTGAATCAAAACCAAAAAGTATACATTTCTTTAGATTAATACAACAAAGAAGTGTGTAAAGTTTAAAGCAATAATCATTAATTGTTTTTGAGATACGGCACGACATGTAAAAAAGTCCCCCTTTTTTACAAAATACTAAATAACTGAAAAATAAAATTTTGAATCATCACCAAAAGTATACAGATGTTAAGATTAATATAACAAAGAAGTGTGTAAAGTTTTAAGCAATAATCATAAATCGTTTTTGAGATACGGCGCGACATGTAAAAAAACCCTTCCCCTTTTTTACAAAATACTCAATAACTCAAAAATGAAATTTTGAATCATCACCAAAAAGTATACAGATCTCAAGATTAATATAACTAAGAATTGTGTAAAGTTTTAAGCAATAATCAAAAATCGTTTTTGATATACAGTGCGACACGTGAAAAAAACACCCCCTTGTTTTAGTTACAAAGTGCCATAACTCAAAAAGTTTTAATCTTATTTTCACCAAAAAGTATACAGATCATTTGACCATCATAAGAAACAACTACAATAAGTTTCATGAAATTTGGATAAGTCGCTCTCAAGTTACAGTGCGACATGTTTACGCCAGACGGACGGACGGACAGACACAAGGACATTTGTATACCATAATACGTCCCGTCAAAATTTTGACGGGCGTATAAAAAAGAGCTGCTTAATTTAATTAGGTGCTGCTGTAGATTTCTTTTAGTTTCAACATAAATAGACAAAATTTTAATGTTCAAGAGGATTTACAAATAAAACTAGAGGCTCTAAAGAGCCTGTGTTGCTCACCTTGGTCTATGTGAATATTAAAGGAATCAGATGGATTCATGACAAAATTGAGTTTTGGTGATGGTGATGTGTTTGTACATCTTACTTTACTGAACATTCTTGCTGCTTACAATTATCTCTATCTATAATGAACTTGGCCCAGTAGTTTCAGTTGAAAATGTTAGTAAAAATTTACAAATTTTATGAAAATTGTTAAAAATTGACTATAAAGGACAATACCTCCTTAGGGGGTCAATTGACCATTTTGGTCATGTTGACTTATCTTTAGGTCTTACTTTGCTGTACATTATTGCTGTTTACAGTTTATCTCTATCTATAATAATATTCAATATAATAACAAAACACGGCAAAATTTCCTTAAAATTACCAATTCAGGGACAGCAACCCAACAACCAGTTGTCCAATCCATCTGAAAATTTCAGGGCAGATAGATCTTGACCTGATAAACAATTTAATCTGATCAGATTTGCTCTAAATGCTTTGTTTTTGAGTTATAAGCCAAAAACTGCATTTTACCCCCATGTTCTATTTTTAGCCATGGTGGCCATCTTGGTTTGTTGGCCGAGTGACCGGACACATTTTTTTAACTAGATACCCCAATGATGATTGTGGCCAAGTATGGTTAAATTTGACCAAGTAGTTTCAGAGGAGAAGATTTTTCTAAAAGATTACTAAGATTTACGAAAAATGGTTAAAAATTGACTATAAAGGGCAATAACTCCTAAAGTGGTCAATTGACCATTTTTGTCATGTTGACTTATTTGTAGATCTTACTTTGCTGAACATTATTGCTGTTTACAGTTTATCTCTATCTATAATAGATAATAACCAAAAACAGCAAAATTTCCTTAAAATTACCATTTCAGGGGCAGCAACCCAACAATGGAATGTCCGATTCATCTGAAAATTTCAGGGCAGATAGATCTTGACCTGAAACAATTTTACCCCAGTCAGATTTGCTCTAAATGCTTTGGTTTTTGAGTTATAAGCCAAAAACTGCATTTTACCCTTATGTTTTATTTTTAGCCATGGCGGCCATCTTGATTGGTTGGGCGGGGCACCGGACACATTTTTAAAACTACATACCCCAATGATGATTATGGCCAAGTTTGGTTAAATCTGGCCCAGTAGTTTCAGAGGAGAAGATTTTTCTAAAAGATTACTAAGATTTACGAAAAATGGTTAAAAATTGACTATAAAGGGCAATAACTCCTAAAGTGGTCAACTGACCATTATGGTCATGTTAACTTATTTGTAGATCTTACTTTGCTGAACATTATTGCTGTTTACAGTTTATCTCTATCTATAATAATATTCAAGATAATAACCAAAAACAGCAAAATTTCCTTAAAATTACCATTTCAGGGGCAGCAACCCAACAACGAAATGTCCAATTCATCTGAAAATTTCAGGGCAGATAGATCTTGACCTGATGAACAATATTACCCCATGTCAGATTTGCTCTAAATGCTTTGGTTTTGAGTTATAAGCCAAAAACTGCATTTTACCCCCATGTTCTATTTTTAGCCATGGTGGCCATCTTGGTTGGTTGGCCGGGTCACTGGACACATTTTTTAAACTAGATACCCCAATGATGATTGTGGCCAAGTTTGGTTAAATTTGGCCCAGTAGTTTCAGAGGAGAAGATTTTTGTAAAAGTTAACGCAGGACGTTGACGACGGACGACGACGGACGCCGGACGCCAAGTGATGAGAAAAGCTCACTTGGCCTTTCGGCCAGGTGAGCTAAAAAGTGTAGACTGACATACAAATGAACCAGAAGTACAGTCAGCAAAACTTACAAAATGATGAGTTTTCTATAAATTCAAACAAGTGAAACTGCGAGCTACTGCTCACTGATGATACCCCCGCCGCAAGTGGATAATATTAATAGTGTAAAAATATGCAAGTGTTAGGTAAACAGGAAGTTGTCGAGTGATGAATCTGAAAACGCATCACACGGTATAGCTGACTTATATAAATCCTGAAACCAAATTTCAGAAATCCTTGTATTGTAGTTCCTGAGAAAAATGTGACGAAAATTTTCAACTTGGCTATCATGTGTAAAATCATACAAGTGTTCGGTAAACAGGAAGTTGTCGAGTGATGAATCTGAAAACGCATCACACGGTATAACTGACTTATATAAATACTGAAACCAAATTTCAGAAATCCTTGTATTGTAGTTCCTGAGAAAAATGTGACGAAAATTTTCAACTTGGCTATCATGTGTAAAATCAGACAAGTGTTCGGTAAACAGGAAGTTGTCAAGTGATGAATCTGAAAACGCATCACACGGTATGGCTGACATATATAAATGTTGATACCAAATTACAGAAAGGGTGGATGTGTAGTTCCTGAGAAAAATGTGACGAAAGTTTCATGGGACGGACTGACTGACGGACGGACTGATGGACGGACTGATGGACTGATGGACGGACGGACAGACAGAGGTAAAACAGTATACCCCCCCTTTTTTAAAGCGGGGGTATAGGGTATTATAAGGGTTTTAGTTTTTTGGGTGCACAAAGCAAATCATGGTTGATAGCGATATTCTGCAATGGTTTCATAAATTCAAATCGAATCAGTTTAGGAGTGGTGGATACAAAATAGGTTCTTCAAAATAAAGCACTGGCAATAGCCCTATCAGTGCAGATCAATAGAGTTAATCATCAAATCATGATTATGGGTCTAGGAGAAGAAGCAGGTACTGAAGTGTCTTATGTGAACCAAAGAGTAGTGAATATGACAAAGTCTAAGTTCTGCCAAGGCTTAACAGAAATCTTTACAATGAAAAAATAAGACGTGCAATAAACATCATCCGAGTTATTTGAACATAAACAGTAAGATAAGAACAAACATGGATTCCCAAATTGCTTAATATATTGCCCTGCTTCAAAAGACTGGTTATTATGAAAATTCACTATGGTCACTTAACTAAGTGTCCATCATTGTGGTTGCTGTCACAAATATTTGTTTTCTATTGTATTATAAATAAGGATGTCAGTTTTCTTGGTTGAATTGTTTTCACCCTTTATATCTTACTTTGAGTAATGAAATTTTGCTCATTGTTGAAGGTTTTATGGTGATTTACAGTTGCTTATATCCAAATCCTTTGGATTGTTGGGGGATAGTTGTTTTAATGACAATCATATCAAATCTCCTGATTTTAAAAATGCATGTCATCCTATGGGTAAACAATATTGGCTATAGCTGGACGTTATGTATCTCTATATTTTTTGAAGTGAGGATTGGCTCAATTTTAAAAACAAGGCTCACCAAGAGTTTACAAAATTAAACTTAGAGAGTGGATGAATATCATATAAAAGATTTGGTGGTTGAATCTGTTTCTCTAATGATTTTTGAACAAAAAGATCTGTTTGCCTTTAATGTGATATGTCATCACACTTGGTCACCTTTTTTTTCATGACGTTTACAATAGGGATCGAATTCAAAGGGAAGCAAGAAAACTTGACGTCATATTCCAATTTTGACCAATGACAATTTGAGATAAAAAAAAACAATACATTGATTAAATTAAAATAATCAACAAGTCAGAAAAAGGATGAATCGTGTAAGATTAGAGAAATGGTTTTAACATTTTATTTGCAACAATGATTATCATGATTATCAAATTCATTAAATATATTTACATTGTAAATAAAATTGCTCTGATGCATATTAGTATTAACTGCAATTGATCTTTAAATACAAGTTTTTATGATTTCACATGAACATGATAATAAAATTTAACAAATGAATACTATAAATTCAGAAATTATTGTGAGCATTTATTATTACAAATATGTAATGACCAACAAAAATTTTGAGATAAATTATTTAATGGGATTGCAGGATAATCTGCATACAGATATATGTCTCACTATCAGATATCTTAACTCAAGTTCTTATTATTGCAATTCTCACCTTATCAAATTATCTACAGTTATAACATTAACAAGGATGCTCATCCCACACTATCATTATCTATATATGTTCAGTGGACCGTAAAATAAGGGTAAAAACTCTTATGCATTAATTATAAAAAGTCCATCTCATTAAGAAAATGTGTTCTAAGTTTCAAATTGATTGGATTCAGCTTCATCAAAATCTATCGTGACCAAAAACTTTAACCTGAAGCAGGGCAGACGAAAGAACGCACAGACTGAAAAACAGTAGGTGGGGCATATAAACCTTACAATAATTTCTGAATTAACAGTAATAAATTTAACAAATGAATATATACAATAACCATGGTAACAAACAATCCTAATCACTTTTATAAGTAGAAATAGTTATACCTGTAACATATACACATATATATTTCATTATCAATCTTGAGTACTTATTTTCAACTAGAAGTATTAGTGAAATATAAGCATTTACAAAGAAATAAAAATCCAACCAAAGAGCAGAAAACAGCATAAAACTTGCTTCGAATTTAAACTTTGAATGAAGTTTGCAAAAATAAATAAGTGATGAAACATGGTGATATAAAAAAAAGGTAACAAATTTTATGCAACAGACATGTAATGTTTACAAATGATGTTGTAAAATGATAATAGAGTCCAAAAAAGAAAAATATAATATCGATCTGAAGCCTAACCAATAGATGAAAATGGAAACAGATGGCAGTGATTCAACAATTAATTTGGCATCTTTAATACACAAATTACTGCAACAAAAAGCAGATTTAATTTTAACACCTCTTCCCTCCCTTCAACCCAAATTTTTTTTCAATGAATTCATTATTTAATAAAAATGTGGTAATCTATAAAAAAAAAAAATAATACCATTTTCAATTCTTTACTTAGGATCTGATTATAAATTGTATGAAATGTATGTAAATCTACAAATAACAGAGGTAGTAACATAATCAAAGAGCTGATAGCTCTGAAGTGGAAGAAGGTGAATAAAAGGTAACTTGAATTACCATAAAAGCAGCCCCACTAACCCAGGCTGCTTTGTTCCATTATCGTTATAATGTATTTTTTTTCTTCAAACAAGAAAAGGTCATAAGTACATGGATTTCCCATCCGTACAATCATTTTCTATATTCAGTTGACTATGAAAATTAGGTAAAATCTTTAATTTGGCAGTAAAATTAAGAAGATCATATCATAAGGAACACATGTGTACTAAGTTTCAAGTTGATTGGATTTCAACTTCATCAAAAACTACCTCGACCCTAAACTTTATAACCAGAAGCAGGACGGACGGACAGACTAGAAAACATATTGCCCACAAATGGAGCTTAAAAAAGTAAGGCTCGTTACATACCCGCCAACTTTTGAAAGTTCCCAATTCCCATGTGGGTTTTTCCTGCACACATTTTTTTTTAAAGGTTACAATTTTTAGCGATGTATTTTGCACGATCTTGATTGTCTAGAAAAAGTGTCATATTTGTATGTTTAACTTACATGCCTTTTTCTTAAGTCTGCATGATTCTAGTTTTAATTCGGTAGAAAAAATATACATGAAGCTGAGCAGACCAGGGTTTATTTTCCAGAGTAAGAATATTAGATGCTTGTTGAAATTTCCAATTTTAAATTATGCACAAAGATGGACCTTTAACAGGTTGGGAACAACACTCCAAATGAGATTAACCTAACTGGAAGATCAGTATAACCCACTGTAAAAAATGAGCACCAAAAAAGTCATTTATATTCATATTATTTGATGAAACTTTACCCCAAGAACTATGCATCTATAAAGTACTGAATAGTCAAAACATGTCAAAAGAATTTTCTGTTGTTTCTAAACTTATATCTTTTTAATAATTTGACCCCTCATTTAGAAAAGTTGTTCCAAATATGAATTTTCCCACTTTTGATTTTAATAAAAATCTTCAAAATGTACTTTATTTTTTTTCAACAGTAAAATGACCCCTTTTTTTAGGGACAGTCCCTCATTTAAGGGACACCACTCATAATTGGGGTGGGGGTGGGGTGGGGGGTCCCAACCTAAATACAAAAATAAAATATGTTACAACCAGTATTATGTCAATAAATTGTCAATAAATTAGTGAAAAAATACTATTTACTATCTTTATCATGTTTTTGGTAGTACAGTAGACTCCGGCCAATGGGATACCCAGATTGTCAGCTAAAAATATCTGATTACCCGATATATTCAATAGGACGATGAATGTATATTCATTAAATATTCTACAATAATGAGTAGATCTATTGCTTAATATGTGAAAGGGCTGGAGGATTGATGGAGTGATTTTTATCAATAACATCACCACGATGTTTGTGAAATAAAATTATCAGCTGATTATGTAGCTAATGATTAAATTTGTTTCCACTTGCAGTTTTTAAATCCTATATTTATTAAAATCAATTAAATGTCCTGAAGTATTTATGTAAATTATTATCTTCCATCCATAGTTTGTCTTTACTTGTTTAGTAAACAAATTATTTACATTTTCACACAGGTAAACTAATTTGGCTATAAATAGATTAAAGCATGTCTGTGTAGAATCTCTTATCAAAAATCGTAATTGTTATAATTTTATTTCTTTAAATAATCAAATTTAAATTTATGAAAATATTCATGATTGATAAAATAGTATTGCTTGAAGTTTACGCTTTCAGAGACTATTTATGTTTAGGTCATGGTTCTTCACATAGTTGTAAACAAACCAATATGGCCGACACACGTGATTACCTTTGCACATGTGAAAAAAATATTTCTGACAAAAGTCAGATTTCTCTTGTCAAAAGGAATTTATATTTGTATTGCAATACATTCTTCAGAAGGAGGTACATTGAGTTTCAATTATATTTCTTTTTCTATGAGCTTAGATTTTAATCACATTCTCCAAACAGCAACGTATTGCTCTTGTCAACTGAGTCTTGAATAATTTTATAAATAGATTCAAACCATTTGGAGTAGAAGGGCATCTAATTCACATGACAAAGGAAAACAATGAATTAAGACAACAATTTAATAAGAAATATATCCTTTTTATTTACAAAAAAACAAAATCTTCTTGTCTGCAGGATTGCAAATTCGTAACTTCAAGGGCGAACTTGTAAACAGGGCGAGTTGTCCCGATACCAAATTCACACATGCGTAGTACAAATATCTACAGTTAAAACATCCTGTGACAAGTAAACAAATAACGTTCATGTGGATGAAATCTGATAATTTACATAAATAAAAGGGTCATATTTACGATAGTGATTGTTTTTCAATCCTAATTTACAAATTAAATGATTCAGATGCCTAATCATGTGTAAAAATCGGTGTCAGGAATCTTAAGTTGTTATGAAATTGTAATACACGAAACGAATGCGGCATACGGAGGCTCAATGCCAAAGGTCAGCCCCTTAAGTCTTCAGAAGACTTGACGTCTTCTTCCACTAAAAATTATCCTGTTCACTATTCCCTATTCCATCAGAAAAGAATATACATGAAGTTTTGAAAATGCACAAAGAGCATATATCAAAATCTGTATTTTATCAGAATAAATATTAATACATGATACAATTGAGACTCATGGATTTGGTAAAACTTAAACCAAGTTTTTTTCTGTACATTTTTCAATTTTAATGGGAAATCGAGGTGTAACATTTAGTGAAAGAAGTATTCAACCCCATCACCAAAGTTTAATCATTAGTTTTTGGCAAATTGCCATATACTAAGTTTAATAGAACTTATCATGATTTTAAAATATTTTCAAAAGAAAAGCCATTGTAAAACTTAAATCAACCAACAATTATCACAGCTCTTACATTTAATTAAAAAATGTCATTGTCCGTAGAACTCCTCCACACTGTTACGAAGACAATGCGTCCATATCTGTTGCCTTCTCTGCGTCTGAATTTAAAAGTTTATGTACAATTTCCATGTCACCTGGATATTCTGAAAGTTTTTCGTTATTTGGGATATAATGATTTCCAGCAAACTCATGGAAGTATTTCCCAACTTCTGGATGTGCTATTTCTGGAACGGAATCTGGAATTTCCAAATTTTCTGCAAAACAATAAAAAATATATAAACAGAGTTGATGACACTAAGAGTAAATTTAAATGTTTGAAAATTTCTTAACCAAATCTGTCAGCTGACTCTATATAGAAAAACTTAGCACTCTTGTAACTACAGTTTGCCAAATTGATCATCAAGAAAATCATATACAGTCACCTTGGCATGGTGGCTAACAATTCAAGTATTAAAATTAGTGAATTTTTAAGAAACTAAAAAAATTCAAACGTTTACAACAGACAAATAAATCCAAAAAGAATACACCTTTGAATTTTTTTTACTTGAAATATTTATCTTGATTTTCTGGCTGTGTTGAAGACCAATTTGTAGCCTCGGACTGTTTTATGATCTTTGGTCGGGTTGTTGTCTCTTTAACACATTCCCCATTTCCATTCTCAATTTTATATCATATTTTTTTATATTTGTTAATATAATTATGTGACCTATTGATGTACCACTTACCCTGAGCTGCATATCTATTGCTACCATCATCTACAAGGACATTGTAAAATGGCTGTTTGTCTTTCTTAGGGAGATGGTTGACTCCCATTTGATAAATCCATTCCTGACTCGCCTGACATTTTGAGTCCCAACCATATATGGCACACATATAGTTATATCTGAATAGCAAAAAATAAAAACATGGTGATTATAGTCAAAGATTGATATCATTTTTATCAGATGAAATGAAAACGAAGATATAGCATATCTATTCATATAAAAGGTCCCATGACAAATGTTAAACAAGAATGTGTCAATAGTACATGGATGCCCCATCCACACTATCATTTTCCATGTTCAGTGGACTATAAAAATGGGGTAAAAACTCGAATTTGACATCAAAATTAGTAAAATCATATCATAGGGAACATTTGTACTAAGTTTCACTTTGATTGAACTTCAACTTCATCATAAACTACCACGACCAAAAATATGAACAAAATTTTTGTCCCTATCTAATATATCCTCATTTTCCAGTGGCAGTCCAAATTTCCCAGACTATCATCCCAAATGGCCTCTATTATGACAAGACCTACCTATTGTATTTATTGTGAACTTGTTCTCGTCCTGAATATGCATGAAATATTTGCCACTGGGCGTTAAGCAACTAAAAATCAATCAATCAATCCTAGCTGTTCTTCAACTCAAAATTACATTCAATCTTCAAAATAGCAAAATTTCAGTAATTGCTGCTATAATTCATTGAAAGAGCCAATTGTAAAATCATTTTTCTGGGAACTCAATAAAAGATGCGGTGAACCAGGGACATACAATGGTAACATTGGGGGCTTATGTTGTTGTTTTTTTGTCTGAAGTAAATGTACCAAATTATTGAAAGCCTCTTTTGGAAATTTTTATTAAAGGAATTATGCAAGAGTGAAGAAATTGCAAAATGCAAAATAGTTAAATCTTACACTGTTTTGTATGTATGTAAAAGGAAATGTGGGATATACCCAAAACAAAAATATTATACCTTCTATGTCTCATCACCATGCCAACAGCAAATGCTACATTTGGATTATCACTTCTTTGTTTCACTTTTCTCTGAAATAAATTAAAACTATAATGTTAATTTTAATTATTTTTCTTTATTATATTTTATTTTTCAAATTACAATATCCAGTAAGTATGCAAAAAAATAAATTCTTTATCTGTGCTTTCCTCACAATGATATGACAATAATTTTTTCTACTTTCTGTTTGAGAGACAATTTGGGATAATCTGGTTTTGTTGTAATAATAGCCAGCTATGGGTGTGGGATTTTCTTGCTGTGATGGAGACTCATTGATAGCCTTTTGGTTGTTTTCACTGAATTGGTCAGGTTGTTTTCTCTTTGACACATTCCCCATTTCCATTCTCAATTTTACCTTCAAAAATTTGAAATCTGAAATTCCATTGGCTGATGTAATGATAACCAGGGTAGAAAGAAGAACAGAATGTTACCAGAGTGTTTACACAGGATCAGATTGGCAAGATTCTTACATTACTATATGATTAAACACATTTTTTCTAGAGGTTATTGATGTGTAAACCGGAGCGATTAACTCACAAACTGAATAAAAGTCCAAAGGACTTTTATGTAAAGTTTGTGGGTAAGAGCCCCGGTTTAATCCTTATAATTCTGAAGACAAATATTCTCGATATTTATTAACATTTTTTGTGTAAAAGGCTACTGTAATCACCATCACATGCCTCAAAACAGACAGGTCGTAACTAAGGAGTTGGCCGCCATATTGACTTTCAAAAATCCATCAATGTTCGATAAATGCAACGAAATCTAAAATAAAATAGCACCTACCTCCAAAACTACATTAGATGAGATATAATCCGAATTTAAAGCGTACACGTAACGAAATAAGCATTCCCTTTAAAGATTTCATTCATATATGACGTCGTTTTTTGCCATGACGTAAATTCGCCAAATCCTTCATGGAGTTTTGCGGAATTTTATTTTGATTTTATTTTTATACATTTTTGAAGCTTTAGTGCATTTATTTTAGTTATGTTTTGTTATATATGCATTAGAATAGAAACAACTGTTATGCATTTATTTTTTAAAATCTCAATTTGCAGAAAATCCCAGTATCCCTGCAAAATGTGTATCGCGCATGAATAGATTACGAAAGTAGTTTCGGAAACATGGTTTATCAAAGTGTAAACTAAGAGAAAAATCCTAATTGACCATTTATAGATCTGCAAATCATATAAGAATTATTGTAAATTAACTAAATATATTTAATAGATGCAGGAAATGAGATATTAGAGTATGCCTCAATGGGACAGCAAACCAATGACACCAAAAAAATGTACCCATCTGGTATGGACATTTATAAGGTATCACCAAACTTATCAGTGATAGACAAGGGAAATATTACTGCCCCATTGTATACAAACTTTTTTCTTTCTTTCACTCTCATAATTTAACATCTGTCGTCTAGCCTCCTCTAAGAGATGTGCCACTAAAGCCTGCCTGTTGTCAAAACTCTCAGTTCTCTGTAAATTATCTATCACCTAAAAAACAAAACGAAGAGCATTATTTTCTATCCAGTCATTATTCTTATTTCTATCTCATTTCAATTGACTTTTGTTTACTGTAAATTCAGAAATTCAGAAATTGTTGCGATGTTTTAATTATTGCTAAAGGGTTTTAATTGCAATAATTTAAACTCACATTATGAAATAATTCATATGAATAAAAACAGGATTTTTCTCAATATCGCAAAAAATTAAAACCGCATTTTAGTCTAATATGACAAAATTGCAATCATAAATGCACGCAATAATTTCTGCATTAACAGTACATAAAAATATCTCAAAGTATTTTTATTTGTATTTACAATTGGCCTTTTTAAACTTTTTTAATCAATGTCAACCAACTAAATGTTTATTGCAGATGTCTGACAGCTGTAGTTAATTTCTTAACATCTTTTTAACATTTGGGGTGACTGAGAGCTTGACATATTGTATGCAAACACAGGGTCTATTTCTGGATTCTTTTTAGTTACAAGCCTTGCTGTACGTCTTACCCTGAGTTCATCCCATATTTCTCTTCGATTTGGATGAGTTCCTGTTTTTCTACGGTAAATAGTTGATCATTATGATGGAAAATTCAATGCAAAATTTTCTCAGATGCATTAGACATAATGAGCTAAGGAGAACCAGATTGAAATGTTTTAAATACCAGTAATTTAAGAGCACTTATTGGAGTTAACAATTTTATTCTCGCTTTTTAAAAAGTTTAATGTATATCAAGAAATGTCAATTCAAAAAGATGCTTGTATAATGTACTGGAACATGAATTATTTTGAGATTATCAGTTGTAATGGGCTCTATATATTAATGTAAATTCAGAAATTATTGCGTGCATTTATTATTGGGGTTTTAATTTTAGTGATATTGTGAAAAAATTCCTGTTAAATTAATTTAGCTTGACCATCTGGCAGAAAGTACAAAATTTGTCTCATAGTATTTTAAATGTAACATCAAAAGACTTTTTGATGTAACTTACATCTGTCAAATCCACATTAAGATGGAGATTGACTCTAGCTTGTAACATGAGAACTTCTGCATCATCAGGGAGATAACTAGATACAACTCCATGGCATTTCTCAATCCTAGTAATTGTCCTTGTCCAAAACCTTGCTGTCGTCCAATGATTATCAAGTTTCTTGTCATTCTCTGATACACCTGTAGAAAATTAATTAAGTATAGTTACCAGTACAATAGTTTCATGACAAGTTTGGTTGAATTTGGTCAAACAGTTTCAGAGGTGAAGATTTTTGTAAAAGTTAATGATGATGACAGTCGCCAGGCAAAGAAAAAAGCTCACTTAGTTATCATTATGGTTTATAGCTGTTTCTTAAGAAAATAAAGCTATTTTGTTGTGGTCTATTATCTATTTCCTAAAGAAAGATATTACTGGTATCCCACTGAATAGGGTGTGATATTTAAAAAGATATGAAAAATGTGCTAATGTGTTGGCCTATCTGGTAAATGCGTTAAGAAACTGTGACATTTTCATTGGCTTTTCATTAGGTCTTTCATGACTTTCAAAGGTCACAACAGAATACTCTTCCTCATTGGCAAAGTCAGAAAATTTTAAATTAATGATATATTTATGGAGGTAGATGAAAACTCTTCCTGTTTTAAAATACCATGCATACTAATTTTGAATGAAAATTTAAGAAATAAACAGAATTTTAAAGTGTAAATTGGAAAATTACCTCCCTTTTGGCTTTATGAAAACCCCTAACAGACTTTAACCCTACAAAGGATACAAATCGAAGCAATATTGGTACATTGCAGATAGTTCTGAAACAGTGGAGAAGCTAGGGGCAAAGGGGAGATAATAATACACATAGCTTCTATCAAATATTACCATAACAGGAGGCACAGATCTGCACAGCTCTGCTAGATTAGCCATTTCTTCTGGTAGTCCTATTCTTGTTGATAATTCAGCCTGTGTTAAAAATCTGCCCTTTTCATAAGCATCAATATATGTGTACTGACTTTCTGGAGTTCCCCTAAAAGCAAAATATATAAAGAATAAATTTTCACAGTTTCACTGCAGCAGACATTACTTTTCTATTTAAAATCCATGTAAATATACTAAATTATGCTCCTTGAGTTCCTTGTAAACCTTGCAGAAGCTGCCTACCTTAGTATATATATCAAGAACAGTGTTAATCTTGGAATATGTTTAATATAGCCTTTTTTAAGCAAGTCTTTGATAACATTTGAATATTATTGAAAGGGCAATATCATTTCTTCCTTTTAAATACTATACTCATTTTATTGAAAAGTTGTAATTTGATAGAAATGTTTATAAAAGTTAATAAAAAAATACAAATCTTGTCATTGAAAACTTTCTGGTAATTCAGTAAATTAATGAAGTTGTAAAGGATGTATAACTAGTTTATAAGTGAAACAACAAAAAGTGCATATTACTTACTCTCACAAAAGAGAATTGAAAGGGTGGTAATGAAATCAAATTATATAAGTTATCTAGGCATTTTAATTTTTAAAACATAACATTTAAAATGAAACTTTTTTCCATTTATGTGAAAGCATATGTATAACAAATGCAGGTCTTTATATATTTAATATAATATAAACAACATGGTAGTTATATACAAATGTAACATTATGTAAAAATAGTGAATGAATCCAACATCGTGCGCTTACCACAGCGCTATCAGAAAATCCTGGGGAGAACACTGTAATAGAAGCTATGAGCTACATTTATATTTATGGAAACAAAATATGCATCATATCTGTTCAGTGAATTTATGACTCTTTACAGTTATTCATCTAAACATTTGTTGAAGGTCTTTTTAAAATATGTACTAGAAAGTTCATACCACATGTTACACCATAATAGATGTTCACTAATATATAATACTCTAAATTCAGAAATTATTGCATGCATTTATTATAGGGATTCATGAAGAGTAAACATAAATACCAGATTTATTATTGCTATTTCAGGTAAAGCTGCTTACAGATATAGGTATTAGATATCAGCTCACTCAATTACATTAATTTAAGTATTTTCTGAATATACGTATAGATTCCACAACACCAACAAGTGTATAACGATATTTCTCCACTTGAGACAGTTAAATTTCTATATTTAAAGCATGAGGCTTACCAAGCTTTTTAAATAATTACAATTTAACTGTTGAGAGTAGAGAAATATCGCAATACACGAGTTACAGTGATGGAATCTGTTTCTCTTATGATTTTTATCCTTCCTTTTCAAAGAATTGAGGAAAGTTGTGTACTTTTGATGTGACGTCATCAGGTATGGTTGCCTTTTTTCATGACATCACAATAAGAAATTTCAGAAGAAAACAAGAAAATTTAACGTCACAATTAAATTTCAACCAATCATTTGCTGAGAACGGATTTTTCACTAGTGAGGAGAAATATTTTTCTCACACCGGTCAGGAAATGTGAAAATAGCATAAAAATTAGAGAAAGTACTATAAAGCTCTACTTCTTGATATTCATTGATAAAATGTTCATGCAGGAACAAAACTAGTAATCAAATAATTTATACAATTACCACTGAGATCTATTCAAATATAATTTTTGTCCTTGAAATACATGTCAGCATTAATCTTATATGGAACTTTAGACAGAAATCAGTTGAAAAGACAGATACTTTTGTCTGTTTCTATGACAACTTACATTGGATGTTCCCTCCATTTGATCAGAAAATGTGATGGGAAGTTAACAGGATGCAGTTCTATACCTAGTCGCTTAGCAACACTGATGTAAACAATGGAAAGAGTGATTGGAATACCAGACTTCAAATTCAATACCTGTCAATGGAAAAAAAATGTACATTTTCTTTTTTAAAATAAATTAGGCCGTTAATTTTCTCATTCGCTTTGTTTTACATTTGTCATTTCGGGGCCTTTTATAGCCGACTATATGGTATGGGCTTTGCTCACAGTTGAAGGCCATAAGGTGACCTACGGTTTATTTCTGTGTCATTTGGTCTCTTTTGGAGAGTTGTCTCATTGGCAATCATACCACATTTTCTTTTTTTTTTATTATATATAAACCATATATTACTAAGAAAACATTTCAGCTATTACAATAGTTATTTTTTAAATAAAATTTATTAAGAACAAATTATCAAAGACTTACAAATAAGAAATAAAGAAGAGGGCAATGTACTGGTAAACAAAATCAGTTATTTTCACAAATATTTAAAGAAATTGAATGATATAAATGGGAGATAACTAAAATGTATTTTAAGCTCGCTAGCTCTATATCATACATTGGTGGTTTGATGGTCGCAAAATAAGCTTACTGGCATCAGTGGAGCCAGTTAACTGGTATTTGTGACCATTAATTAAATCACAAATTGCTGCTGTCCTAAAACTACAATTTTGTTATCTTTATTCTATTGAAACTGACAGAAAAAAACGTAATATCAATTATATTTAAAACTGATAACTTTATAGCTGTATGAAAAATAGAATATACCTGATTTATATATGAATTCTTCTCATTATAATAATCTTCAGAGTTACCATGGAAACCAATGTCATAATACAAAACTTGATTAACATTCTCAAGCACTGTTCTTTGTTGGGGTGGTGTGAGTTCACATGTTCTACCTGTAAATGGATGTTGAGAACATATGTTAGCTTAGTTTTATTGTTATGACAAAAAACAAATTGTATAATGACAGATTTAATTTGGATTTTAAATACAAAGTGCAATATCTAAAATTATGTGTTGAAACAAGTTTGCAGGAACAATGGTGAAAAATAATGTGTTCTATCAAAATAAGGAGCTGTGGTATTTACTAATAAGATCTTCTGTAGCTACATACACAGAACTGGTTTGATTTGCTGAGAAAATATATGAATCCACATTTTATGTATTATTGAACTATTTATCGTCCAGAATTTAATGTTAGATATTAAGCAGTCATTAATGATATCAATCTATCAGTTTCAACATACCACTGTTTATTTTCTCAGCTATCACTGGAGGACATTGTGTTACCACTTTTGCAGCAATAACATCAAGCTGGTCTGATATTTCATTTTCTGTGATAGACAGGCTTGGCTGGCACCATTGGGCTAACATCACTGCACCTGAAATAAGAAAATATAATAAGAATCTTTGGCTATATCTTATCTTTCTTAATAGTCTATTTGTAGATTCAAACCTAGGGAACTTTGGAACTTATATTGCCTTATAAATTCACCCCCAACCTCCGGTTATCATGGTTATAGGCGGTTAAGTTGAGTTTTCCTTTGTTCTAGATCTTGTCAGATAGATTACAAGAAAAGAGCAAACTAGCATGGTAGTGTTCATAGCAAATTTATCTGTAGACAATTTCTCCTTTAAGGGAGATCTTCAACTTTTGGAGGTTAGAAAATTGACACTTATGAATTTAACACTTTACATACCTGTCTCCAATGACTGTTGATCTACAGGTAACTGTATATGTTCTTTCCATTTTGTTGTCAGATGTTTCAACGTAATATGGCGAATCACTTTGGTTGCATAGAACTTTCGTGTTAAGTTCTTATGTCTACAGAAGAAAAGAAATTAATTAATGTATTGATCATTGTAGGTTGCTTAATTTTAGTGGGAAATCAAATAAAAAATCAAACAATCATCTATTATAATGTTATATG
This sequence comes from Mytilus edulis, assembly GCA_019925275.1. NCBI lineage: Eukaryota > Metazoa > Mollusca > Bivalvia > Mytilida > Mytilidae > Mytilus > Mytilus edulis. Next base: position 82,103,888 of record CM034360.1, on the reverse strand, counting down.
AATCGAACTAACACAGTCATAAATATATATGTTTAAACATTGGAAATAATTACATTACCAAGAGCTATAGCACTACATATATATTTTAAAAGCTAACTTTTCAGACATAAAAACACAAATACTGGTCATTTAGCATGTGTTTAGATTAAATTCTTTGATGTGACTCCATGAAACATGTTAGAAGGTTTGTTGTGGTCACTTTTTTGCTTTCTTTAGAGCAGGTATAAAAGCCACCAGCTGTGGCTACAGTGGCTAGCTAACTTCCTGTAGTAGGGAGCATATTTTGTACATAGATTTCAAATTATGTGCTGTCTTTTATTTCCTTGCTCAAGTTAGAGGTCAACTAGGGTGTGTCCCATAAAATAACAAACAAACCTACCACTAAATTCTTATAACAATTTACTATTAAAGAAAAGGAAAAAAATCCAAAATGTCATTTATCATTAATACAATCATGAAAATGTCTTTTAAAAATCTTTTAAAAAATGAGTCATTTCCCTTTGAATAGAAATCTAGTAATTAATAATATTTTATCAAAAAATCTAATTCTAGGTTAACTTATGGGAAAAGGCTTTAACTGAACAAGGAGAAAAGCTAAACTCTTGAAAATTAGTTTGACCTGTAACTTTTCATATAAAACAGTCAGGGGTAATACTTGTACAAGTATTTTTTATTTACTTGAAGAAGTGAAAAGAAATATACACATATAAGTTAATTATAATGTTTGAATAATCTCCCCTTAATTTTTCTCAAAAATTCACTTGTACAAGTAAATTTTTCTTACAATCCCACAAAAATTATCAAGTTTTGAGATGTAAAATCATGCCTTTAATTATTTTTCTCAGCTTAGCTCATAATTTTTCATTATTGTTCAATGTTTCATCTTATTAATTCAACAAAGAAACTGATTGCGCAAAGATCTTTAAGTATTTGCGCAAGGCCTTAAAAAGTTTCTCTTTGGGGGCTTGTAAATGAGCTGTGTTCTGAAGATAACAGACAAATAGGATTTTTATTGTCCATGAAATTACACTTAAATGGTTAGTAAAGACATCTGCAAAGGGCACACACTTTAAAATTCTATTTGAGCAAAGAATCCGAAGAATTCAAGAAAAGAAGATAGGATGACTTTTTTACTTGTACAAGTAAAAAATCTGAATGTCTAAGGGACATAACTAAGCTAATTTTTTTTTACCTATACAAGTAAATAAAATTCACTTGTACAAGTATCCTACAAATTAACTTATATGTGTATATTTATTTTTACTTCCTCAAGTAAATAAAAATTACTTGTATAAGTAGTACCCCTGACTGTTAAACAATAAACCAAATATCAAATCAATATCTTCAAGCATGAAGAAAAATATCTGGAAAACTGATTTGCTGGACTGACAGATGGACAGAGAGACAGAGCTAGGGCAAACCTGAAGCCCTTCGACTTCGTCAATAGGGGACTAAAAACATGTTACTTTCATGCTGACATACTTGTCTATTTCACTATTAACAATGTCCAGTAGTGTGTCAAGAATGATGGGACCTGCTTCATTTTCCTCCAACAAGACTACAAACTCAGAAAAACCCTCCTTGGACACCTCGTCAACTTGATAATAGGCTGGAGATAACTGGTCTACCATGGCAGCAACCTTTGTTGGTGTCACATGACATATTTTATACTCCTTCAACCAATCATGTGACTTTGTTCTGGAGTATCTTTTAAGGAGATTTGGCCATCTGTAAAATAAACAAATGTGCTATAATATAATAATAATCCATTAAACATTATGTTAAACAAGAATGTGTCCATAGTACACAGATGCCCATTTGCACTATCATTTTCTATGTTCATTGGACCGTGAAATTGGGGTCAAAACTTTAATTTGGAATTATAATTAGAAAGATCATATCATAGGGAACATGTGTACTAAGTTTCAAGTTGATGTAACTTTAACTTCATCAAAAACTACCTTGACCAAAAACTTTAACCTGAACTTCGCACTATCATTTTCTATGTTCAGTGGACCATGAAATTGGGGTCAAAACTATAATTTGGCATTAAAATTAGAAAGATCATATCATTGGGAACATGTGTACTAAGTTTCAAGTTGATTGGACTTCAACTTCTTCAAAAACTACCTTGACCAAAATCTTTAACCTGAAGCGAACGGACGGACGCACAGACGAACGGACGCACAGACCAGAAAATATAATGCCCCTCTACTATCGTAGGTGGGGCGGCCGTACAAGAATATGGACAGATTTTGAAAATGACCCCTATACATCATGTACATGGTAAAATACAGTTTTTATCATGTTTATCATAAATGGAAAATGGTAAAAGCAAAAAGATACTGGAATATAAAAAAAATAAAACAAATTGGATAAATACTGCATTATACATGTTATATCTCAGTTGGTGTATCCCATTATATTTCAAATGGTGGATTATACCTGAATTTAGGTATAATATGCCAGTTCTGGGATACGATTTTCAGACGAATCTGTCATGTGACTTCCATCACCACCTGACAAAATGTATGCATTATCATTTCCAGCACATGTTAAGCAAACAAATGTAGAAAAAATTGTCACAGGAAAAAAATTCACAGAAAAAAAATCATGGAAAAAAAGTTACAGGAAGCCATACCATTGAAATACAACTTGGGATCATCATTAATATATGTCACAAACTGTAAAGTTTATATGGCAATAAAACTTTGAAAAAAACTTTGAATTAAATAAATGGAAATCATGATCTTTCCCTGTTAGTTAAAAAGTCAGTTTTGAAGAAAAATATAATTGATCTGATACATATTATGACTCTTTTCTATGCATATAAAACCTCCAGTTAAATTATTTATACATGCGCATAGTGACTATTTTGTGTGCATTTCATCATACTTCATTTGTTTATACTTCTGATAAATAATTGTACACAAAAATATATTGTTACTTTTTTTTTACTGCACAAAATTATTGGGAAATTTAAATCCAACAAGATGGTCAAACATCCTCAGTTGACGGTAATCAAGATTACGTACTAACGGAACATAAATTATTTCTATGCTACTCTACAGAATGATGATTATGAATGTGCTGGAACCTTAAAATAGTGCATGGATACAGGCGCCTTCTATCTGGTAAATGATGTAATAAACTTAAAAGGGGTGTTTTCCCATTTTTATTTCACGTGCAACCGAGCAAAAGGTTTATTATTCGCAGTGTTTCATGAAATTAGTTAAAAAAATCAATGTGCAAGACATTTTTAATTGGTTGTTCATAGTGAAATGGAAATTTTATTTCGTGTTTTCATTGCAGATACCGCCCCTTTTGTTTACACCTCTCTTAGTCTTAACATGTTATTGTTCAGAATACACCTTATCGCTAATCCCACCTGACATGGCAGCTTGAACTTTTGACGCATACAACAAAAACTTTTCCATTGTGGCGGCAGATTTTTTTTTTATGACGTCGGGAACATGTGTGATATCCAGTATATTGCTGAAAAATAGCGATAAGGTGTATATGCATTAAATTTGGCAGCTGGATGTTAAACAGTCATCTATCATCATCATCATCCAAATTGTTGTTTTATTGTATTATTATTTAATTAAAAAATTGTGAAAGTTGAATAAACCTCAGCTGTAACTGTCTCCTCCATAATTCGTTGCTTTGACACAAAGTCCGTAAACGCAGGCACGTAGAGGATATATTGGTAATATCTCTACATTCTAGATCATTATCGTGAAGGATAAGTTCTATTATTTCATTCGGGAGAGAAAGGAAATTGTTTTCCAAATCTGTTGTGGATGCTGCCATGTTTGTTTACAAAATATGACATGCTAAAAGAATGAATACAGTCCCGACCTTGTCACCTAATTTAAGGTAAAAAATAAAATATCATAAATACCAAGCTCCATTGAAAATTCAAATTGAAAAGTCCTTTATCAAATGGCAAATGTTTGGAACAGATTTCCATACCTGATCATGGCTGATGCATATTCCAAATAGCATGTGATTGAATATTCAGATATTCTTTTTAAACGGTTGACCTTGTTTTTTTCTCTTCTTGCCACTTGTCATCCCAGCTCAGTACCTACTCACGGCGCTTTTGGAAACGTGGTTACTTTGCCGTTTTATAGTGATTATTTGATAACCTGACAAAATATTTCGTGATTATTTAATAATCTAAGAATGTATTTATGTTTATTTGATTATCATGTTTAAAAAAATAATTAGTGGTGTAACATAAATTTATAACATTAACTTCGTTTTTACCACTGATGTTTTGATTACTAGTATTTTATTTTTTTTTATTTGAAAAAACACAAATATTGGTTTCTGTTTATACATTTTGGATAATGCAATGACTCGCTTATTTTCTTCATGCAAATAAAGTCATTAATTGCAAATCTGTCTCAAAATTTGCAGATTTAGACAATGAACTAGAACACTGAATTGTCTAGTTGTAATTGTACACTTCAAGATGGCGGTATAAATGGAATCTGCCATTTAGTTTTCTGTCAAGTTCTCATTATTGTGGTACTTTACAATCATTTTTTTTTGTAAAAATGTTCATTTTTCGCTATCCTGTAACCCCAAAAACTTTACGTGCGCACAAATAAACATGATAAATATACATTCAAAAGTATGCAGTTGTAATGCATACACATTTGCAACGATGTACGTTCATTTCATTTTCATTTATAATTGTGTTACATATTAAATCCCGAAAGTCCTTCGGTACCTCAAATTTTATAAAAGGTTCCGTGTTCAATATATTAGTTTCTTGATATGTTTTACAATACGGACATTAGTAATTATGATTGCTGTTCTGAAATTCGTTTTCTTATTAAATCTCCCGCCTTCAGTAGTATTTTATGTACAAGTCGGTATAAAAAAAATCCCTCACATTATATGATTGATTGTTTGTAGATTACTCAAAATGAAATTAATCTCTATATGGATGTTGTTTTTTCAATGAATCATTTCATTTTTTTTTTCAGCTTGTATAATTTGATTATATATATATATATGTCTTTTAGATATGACTTTTCCTCTTTATTTTACTTTCATATTTCATGTATACTTTTCACAAAATTTCAGGGTTGGAATCACAGTCACTTGTTTCTATCCATGTGGAGTTCGACTCTCCATATAAATTGAAGATCTTCTATTTTTATGGATAGTCGACCTTCCCATGGATAGAAACAAGTGCCTGTGGTTGGAATGCATAAAACTAAAAAGATAAGATTTATTCCAAACGGATGTAATTTTCTTCATGCATTTATATTCTACGATAAATTGGTATTACGATTGGTTATCTTAATATACTAACTTAAGCAGTTTTTATTCATACCAACCTAGATGCTCCTAATATATTGAATGTATACAATTTCTAGCAATATATGGCATAATATCTCTCGTCGTTAGTTAGACCTAAAAAGTATATGAATAACCTTGTCCATGTTGATTGATTTCTCTTAATTATCTGTGATATTCTGTCTAAATAATAATGCTTCTAAATTTAGTTGAATATCTGGAACATGTTGTCCTCCCTTTTCCGTATATAATTTTATAACTGTTTTTTTTTTTATAAACTGTAGTTTTAAATTATTCCAGAGAAAATGATAAACAACAGTAATGCTTAGTTATCTTTTTTTTCATAACTAAACATCTTCAATAGGTGGAATTAACCTTGCTGTATATAAAATCTTACTAACATATACACCTGTTGATTATCAAAACCTTTCTTTGAAAACTGATTTGATGGCATTTCCATTTGTATGGGCATTTAATTTCTTTCTCCAGTTTAGAGCCACCAATAGTTGGAATTTTCTTTAAACAAAAAGTCTATGTTTTGAAAGTTTGGTGTCTCCGAATCCCTATTTCGAGTAATTTGGTTTCGGTTATTATATTTTACTTCGAGATGCTAGTCCAAAAAATCGTCAAACTCTTTTTAAAAACAATAAATCCTAGTACAGTGAAACCTAGCTAAACCGAATTCTGCATTAACCGAATACCTGTATAAACCAAACATGTTCTTGTGCACTCCTTAACATCGGTCAAAACCGAACCAAATTTAAAGTTCCCAAGAGGTTCGGTTTACACAGGTTTCATTGTATTTTTCGATATCATTGAACAGTCGTCGGCATGTTAGAAAAAGTTTTTTTTTTCTCACTATGATTGCTCGTAGTTTCTCACCTAGGGCTTCAATAACAATTGCATATATGCTAATACAAAGTGGACATCCTTGTCTTATAGATCTCGTTACAATTATCTCATCACAAATTAATATTAACACTTTACCTTTTTATGTTTTTGTAGATTATTTCAATTCATCTTATAAATATTGGAGGGAAGTTCATGTTTTTCAATATTTCTATCATATCATGGAGCATTTACCTTGGGGGGGGGGGGGGGGGGGGATATAGCCTACTGATTGAATACGAAAGAGAAGATAATTACCAAAAAACATTTTGAACTTTGCGAATGTTTATAATTATAATAATCCAAAGTCATATATATATATAGCAAAAATGTAGGTTAAAATAATCTTTTATACAATTTTTATATTAGACATTCGAGTCAATTATTTTTCGTTCTTCAAGAAAGCAATGTCAAACTGCTGATATATAAAGCAAAGGATTTTTTCTAGAGAAAAACACAAAACATGCATATTCACCTCAAAAAAGTAAGCTTCTGATGTTGAAAGGTCGTAATTCAAATACTAATAGAGTGAGTTTTATAATTATAAAAAAATATACAAATTTCAAAAAAGCAGATTTATATATAATATTGTGTGGTTATTCGAATTTTAAGGGTGTTATTTTATTTAATAACCTTTTATGAGATATTAAGTTTTATATGAAAAGATAAATGGGTTTTAGTGAGGTTTTTGTTTTACCTTGAATTGTATTGAAAATAACAAGAAGTCCGAAAATCTTACACAAATTCCAAAACCTCACCTCAGAACATCCTTAAAGTATATAAGTATTAAATTTTACCTGAAGTAGAAGAAAAACTCAAATGTTCAAACAATTTATCCATTTTGTTCTCACAAGCTATGTCAGTACTATTTTATTCCATCCATTGAAATTATCAATACCTATGTTATACATTCACTTTATTATAAAAAGTGAATTTTTATTTAGGTTTGAATATTGCAATGGGAGAGGATAATTTTGTAAGGTCACTCAAAAGTGTGAACATGTAAGTTAATACTTGGTCATGTTTTATGAAGATTTAAAACCCTCGGCTACGCATTGGGCTTTAAATCTTCATTAACATGATCAAGTATTGTCTAACCCATGCAAAAATTGACACTGGCTATTTTGAAATAAAAAGCTGTGTCTCAAATTAAATGAAATAGTTTGTAATTAGTTTCCAGTTATAAGTATCCCATGAGGACATACGCGGTGTGCTAGTGTTAGATTCCCCGATGACTTGATAGTTAGTCTTTTCCGTATAAATATATTGTGGAGTTAAAAATGTTACAGACGATAGGAAAGCATGTAGAACAAAGAAACTCACGCAAGGGTGATCTGGTAGGGGTTATCCGGTTCAGGTTCCCCCGGTAGAACAAAGGAGCTGGGCTGTAACATTTTTTTTAAATATCCTGCTATTAACATCTTTGGATATAACAAATTTAGTCCGTTAGTTTTCTGCTTTTAATTGTACGAAATTTGTCATGCATGTCACTCGGGACCTTTAGTGACTTGTTATGCGTTATATGTGTAAGCTCATTGTTGAATGCCACACGATTACCCTACGTTATTTGGTATCTGATGTAGTGTTGTCTCCATGGCGATCATATGTACAACACATATTTTTATTTATAAAATGAACATGTGACGAGGTTTAATTTGTTTCAACCCTCATTAATTTATTTTGATATAGAACATACATAGGTGTTGTTTTCTAACTTTTGAAATCGTGTTAACAAGGTCAACAAGATCCGCTTGTTCATCTATGTCCCTGTAGTATGAACCTATTTTTATTTTAGGATTTTCCTTAACCTCCACATTTTTACATTAATACCTATTATACACTTGCTATAACTTAACGTAGACGTATAAGTGTGATATATAATACTTTATTTACATGTATATACTTGCACATAGATGAATGCAAGCCTTTTTTCTTGAGTGGAATAAAGGACATGGAAATTGCCAGCCGTATGGTAAGAAATTTGAAAACAATCACTTTGAAGTAGTTCTTATCCTAGAAAGGTAAAAAACAGATTGTTTTTGTTTTGTTTTGGAATACCACTTTTCGTGAATCAAATACTGATTTTTGCATCAAATATTGAAATGTAAGATCCAACAGTTGTCGGCAACGTTATATCTCCGACCAGGACCGTCGAACGATAGTACGTCAACAACTGGTTCGTTCGATTAAACGTTATTCGATTTGCCCGTGACTAACTCTATCAATCAATGATTTGCTAGTATAGTTATATCAATTCATCATGCAGATTGTGGTTATTGGTCGAGTTACCTCGCTTCCAAACGTCTTGATACTTTGCAAAAAGTAAAATAACAAAAATACTGAACTCCGGGAAATTCAAAACGGAAAGTCCCTATAATGTCCCGGAATCCTCTAAGCAATATTAACAAATTATAATTCATAGTTTACTTTTAATCTCCGGGGCGATAGATTATTAAAACGAAATATATCACAAACGTAACACATAAAACAATTGATTGAACAAACTAAAGTGCTTTATTGGACGAATTTAAGGAGGTAGACCTAGGTTAAGGGAAATAACTCTTAAAATCATCAGTACGTTTGTGTCAACCGTTTTCATAAATATATTCTAAGCTTCTAGGTTACATAGATTATTTCCAATCTGTTTCAGGTAAATGCTTGAAAAACATTGATGAAACTTGACTTTAACAAACACATAACTGATTTAAAGAGTTATCTCCCTGAACCAAGGTCTACCACCTTAAGAGGAGAAAATGACGGCTGAAGAAACTAAGGTAAAATAACAATAATACCATACTCAAAAATTCAAAACGGAAAGTGTCTAGTAATCAAATGGCAAAATCAAGAACTCTAACACATCAAACGAATTGAAAACAACTGTCATTTTCCAGACTTGTAAATTATGTTTGATAACAGAAAATAATAACATAATTATGATGGTTAATACATTTCGAAAACTGGAAATTCAGTAAAACATAGAATAAAAAATACAAACTAATATTGATATATATACCCAACATGAAATACATATAAAAAAACCTAAGATAACTGTCATTTTCGTCACAATATATACATTATCAACTTCCTGGATATGGACTTACTGTAAAATGTTAATGTCCACCAAACTGTAGCTTAATGATATTATAGTTATTTGTCAGATAATCGGAATCCTCTAATTTTATCCGTGTAGTGCCAATTCAAAAATTGTCCGCTTACCTTTAGTTTCTTTTCTTTTTTTCTTTTTATAATTTTAGAACAAAACATAGTTTGAATAGCATTGTTTTGAAAATCTTATTGAATCCTTGTTATTTTTTCATAGTTAAGTCTAAAGGTGTCAATGTTGAATGTATGAAAAATCAAGAGAGAGTCATTTACCGCCCCAATTTTCAGTTGATTATATCTGAAAAAAATAAAAATAAAAAAAAATAAACCCAAACTAACAAGGTCACGGAACTTTTCATTTTGTTCTGCTTTTTAAGTTTTGTAATTCCAATTCTCTCAATTTATAATTATCGTTTAAAAAGAATTTTTATTGAAATAGAGGAGCGAGAATCCTTTAAAGCACGTTTTGACTACCAAAGTTTGATTAATAGTGATTCCGGGTTGGTTATTTTTTTGCAACATCCTGACTGGTGTGGATTGTTAAATTTGATATGCTTTTTGTGCATCTTTTTAAAATATTTGTTTGTTTTTATTCTAATTGAGATTGTGACACAGCGATGGCTGCTGTACCCCTATTATGACATTTTTTTCCTATTATGTCTGTTTTATTCATACATCGTTGTAAGTAAAATGGAATTTGATGCGACTGTCATACAAGTGAGAGGTATAAAACCAGGTCCAATCCACAATTTTCTACATTTGAAAATGCCTGTACCAAGTCAGGAATATGACAGTTGTTGTCCATTCGTTTGATGTGTTTTATCATTTGATTTAGCCTTTTGATAAGTGACTTTCCGTTTTGAATTTTTCTCGAAGTTGCGGAGGGTATAATGTTTTTGACCCGTCCGTCCGTCCGTCAGTTCGTCAGTCTGTCCGTCAGTCCTGTTTCTTGTCATCGCAACTCCTCTCAAACCACACAACAGAATTTCACGAAACCTTTTCAGATAATAAGGACATACTATGTAGTTGTGCATATCGACGGGAAATTGCGATTCAATTTTTTTTCTAGGAGTTACGCCTCTTTGAACTTATTTACTTTAATGTACTACTGCAACAGTTTGTCATCGCAACTCCTCTCAAACCACACAACAGAATTTCACGAAGCTTTTTCAGATAATAAGGACATACTATGTAGTTGTGCATATCGACAGGAAATTGCGATTCAATTTTTTTTCTAGGAGTTACGCCCCTTTGAACTTATTTACTTTAATGTACTACTGCAACAGTTTGTCATCGCAACTCCTCTCAAACCACACAACAGAGTTTCACGAAACCTTTTCAGATAATAAGGACACACTATGTAGTTGTGCATATCGACGGGAAATTGCGATTCAATTTTTTCTAGGAGCTACGCCCCTTTGAACTTATTTACTTTAATGTACTACTGCAACAGTTTGTCATCGCAACTCCTCTCAAACCACACAACAGAGTTTCACGAAACCTTTTCAGATAATAAGGACACACTATGTAGTTGTGCATATCGACGGGAAATTGCGATTCAATTTTTTTTCTAGGAGTTACGCCCCTTTGAACTTATTTACTTTAATGTCCTACTGCAACAGTTTGTCATCGCAACTCCTCTGAAAACACACAGCAGAATGTCATGAAATTTTGTAGATAATAGGACATACTATGTATATTGACAGGAAATTATTATTCAATATTTTTTCTGATACAATTTTTTTTCTTATACTTATTTAATTTCTCCAATGACAATGTGGGGACGTGGGGTATGTGAGCGTGCTCACTACGGTTCTTTAATTTGTTGTTGGGATGGTCAAGTACCCGTCCACGTCCACTTGTATTTTTTTATCATCTGATGAGTTAAGCCTTTTTTAACTGATTTTTATAGTTCATTAATATGTTGTTCTGTTATACCACTGTCCCGGGTTAGTGGGAGGGTTGAGATCCCGCTAACATGTTTAACCCCGCCACGTTCTTTATGTATGTGCCTGTCCCAAGAAGGAGCCTGTAATTCAGTGGTTGTCGTTTGTTTATGTGTTTCTTATTTGTTTTTCGTTTTTACATTTATAGATGTTTAATTTGCTTCAATTATTTGGAAGCAAGTACTAGAATGGGTAATTGCAGTTTTGCAATCGCTTCGGTGGAAGTAAAAGAGAACACAAGGGATTGCAGATAGGAGCAGTTTTAACAATGATTATTATTTTTTTCACCGAATTAAGAAAAGGGGGACGCTTACGACTAACTGAACATGTCAGATTGAATTTTGAGCATGCGGCTTAGCTTCATGAAAGATAACCATTGATCAATGAAATGAAATCCACTTTGAAAACGAGGACAAACATTTTCCCAAATAATTCACATGTAGGCATGATAAATAAAAAAAGACGGTTAACAACTATGAAAACTACAAACATATAACATCAAGAAAATAGCATCTATGATACAATGATAAAAACCATATGCAGGTAAATATGATACATACATTGCATAAAGAAAACTACTAGACGTTTATCATCGGAAATTTAAATACAATTCGCTTAAAGATATAAAAAAAATAACCAATCAAGAATATATATGTTGTGTACAAGTTGTAATGTTGTACAAAAATAATTTGTACAGATATTTTGTACAAGTTATTATTTTTTTTATGAACTGCTTAACACAAATGGATGATTCAAGCAAACAGTCTTTTGTTGAATATTTCTGTCATATTTGATACAATCTAATACTGAGCATTGACACAAAAAACGTTATCAGACCACAAAAAAGACTTTTTATGGATATGATTATGGTATCAGGAGAAAAAATAAAATTTGAATTTAAACCATTCAGGTATCCTCATTTCCAGTTGGATGACAAGTAAAATAGCACTAAATGTTAGGTTGAAGTATATAAATTTGAATTAAAAACATTAAACTAGTACATTTTAAAACTGTATCACCTGGTGCAAGAAGGCATGTGTCAAAAAACGTATAACTTGTACAAAAACTCTGTACAAATTATAATTTGTACAAACTTACATCTTGTACACAACATATATATACTATGAATGAATGAACAAAACAATCAATAAATCAATCAATCAGAAATAGATAGGAATATCAAAATGATTACGAATGAAATCAAAATCAGCCAATAGAAGATATAAAATCAATCAATCAATTAAATTGTCTTTTCCTTAGATTTCAAACACATCCTCATGGCATGTAGTGGAAATAACCAGTCAATATTAGATACTTGGAAAAGACCAGATATGGGAGGGGACATCAACAACATTAACGACTCATGTACCAATCGACACCTTAGAAGTACAATGATTGACTACTGGGATGGGTTATTCATTGATCAAATATGCATTTAAAACAGTACATATTCAAATGACCTATGAATTTATATATATTATCTATTCAATAATAAAGATAATGTCTGGTTTATAAAAATACAAGTTTTGACGTTCAGGAAGTGACAATCCAGTGGCGGTTCAGGCGGAGGGGTCCGGGGATAAGACTCACCCTTTTTTTTTTGGATCAATGCATTTGGATGGGGGCATTATAGTCAGACCCCCTTTTGTCCTTGGTTAGGACCCCACCATTTATAAATGCAATCAAATACAAAGTTGAAGAAACATAAACTACTTATCTATTGACAATGTATCATTTTAATTTCAGGTAAAAGTTGAGCTATTTAAAGATAAACAACCGGCCGTAGAAATGTTTTTTGATGGTCGAGGTTCAACCAGTGAAAACTGGTTTTCCAGGCATCGACTGCAGTTCAATCCTTTTAAAGACCTGTCGCAAAAGTCAAAGTTCATTTTTTTTTCAATGGATGGGTAAGTTATCTGAAAATAACATGGACATATTGATAAAAAATGTCCATCGGACATATATTGCATAACATCTAGACAATTCAGAAACAATATGAGGTTAAAGAGGTTCAGGTTTGTCCTTAAGTATTATGTACCCTTGTGTTGATTTCATGGTAAATTTAACATATGGAAATTTTATAGAAAATCCAAACTCTTATACTCACATATTTGGTAATTCGGTACTTGAAAGATAGAGGATTATTGCATGCAGTGCTGGCAATTATTTCCTTAAAACAAGTTTTTAAATTTAGATATTGGTTTTTGTTTTTGATATGGACCAATTCAAGTACACCTTTAAGTGTGTGCTTGACTTAAGTGACTCAGCACGATTTTTTTTGGAACTTATAGGTTGTGCAGGACTTTTGATAAAACATAAAAATAAACGCTAGCACATCATTGAAAAAAAAGTGACTAATCTATGTTTAAAATTATATAACAAAAAAATCTGAAAAAAAGTCTGTGGATTTTCTACAAACATGTAGGTTTTATTTGCCACGAAATTCCCTTTTTCTATTAAACGCTTTGAAAAATTTCATCATTTACATGGCTACGGAAGGGTTATAAACCTTAAGTTGTTAAATCGGGCAACTATATGGCTAACAATTACAAAGGCGTCTAGCATATATGAATCCCAATTTCAACTCTATTATCAAAAGGTAACCTAGGTGACGTTACAATAAATAACGACAGCCAGAACATTATGTTTATGTGTTACTTCCAATAAGGTCTGTCGTGAATTTATTTGGAAGGAAATTCTTTCAGAGGCAAAGACTACTACAAAATAAAATATATTCCTCTTATTTTCATAGGACTATCGATTAACGGTCATGTAACTGATTTAAAAGCAAGTTATTTTGTCCTATTTTTCTTTATAAAGTGACCAAAGCAACGATCGCCATTTTTTCATCCATCACAACTATGGATTTTGTCCAAACGACAAAGGCTGGATGGTAGTAGTTGACACTGCAGATGCTGATTATCGCCCTTGCAAGTTTGATAAGTTACCAGGAAAGGTTTACCCTTACATACTATATGGGCCTGATCGGCAAATGGCTCAATATGACATTGGTAGGTCAGAAAATATATTACTTTGAACACTGTCAAATAAATAATTGCCTTTAAGCATATAAAAAATAGCTTGATACCAACAAAACACAAAATACATAAAAACATTTTACACAACAAATATTTTAACAATAAGGAAATATAGCCCAAAGAAGATATGGTTGTGTATATATGATGAGACATTCACCAAATACTCAAAACACATTAATACTAGACAAAGTATACTTTTCCCGCTTTTTGTATGGATGAGACCGTTGCTTTTCCCGTTTCTAGTAATTTTTTTCAAGACGATTTCATAACGGTTTTAACCAATTTTATAAACTGTCTATACAACTTAATGTACATCTATTTAAAAACAGACAGTCGTGCAATACTGCAATAATATTTCAGACATAGCGATACTAATTAATTGACAGTTCTTAGTTTCACCTAACGCAGGAGTAATCAAAATTTGATACAACTTAATGTACATCTATTTAAAAACAGACAGTCGTACAATACTGCAATAATATTTCAGACATAGCGATACTAACTAGTGCATTATTTCAATTGACAGTTCTTAGTTTCACCTAACGCGCGCAGGAGTAATAAAATTTTGAAACAACTTAATGTACATCTATTTAAAAACAGACAGTCGTGCAATACTGCAATAATATTTCAGACATAGCGATACTAATTAATTGACAGTTCTTAGTTTCACCTAACGCAGGAGTAATCAAAATTTGATACAACTTAATGTACATCTATTTAAAAACAGACAGTCGTACAATACTGCAATAATATTTCAGACATAGCGATACTAGTTAGTGCATTATTTCAATTGACAGTTCTTAGTTTCACCTAACGCAGGAATAATCAAAGTTTGATAAAAATATGTTACACCACCCATTGATTGTAACTCGACCTGAAGCACTGCATCGTGACAAAGCGCGTGGCTAAATATAAACCGAGTCATGCATGTATAACAGGATTTGATTTAGTCTAATTATATCCATTATAAAGGTGCCTCCGAATATTTTTTATGTTTTGTCTATTTACTCTTTTACTTATTCGTATTTGAAGGGACTTCAATTAAGTTCTGGATATCAAAGCTGTTTATTTGAATCTTATCAATTGGTTTTCAGTGAGTATTTTTTATGTATCTTATCAAACCGCGGGTAAATTATCCCGTTGTGATTGGTTAAACGCCGTACCGTGGTGACCTCCTATGAGGCCGTAGAGGGCAAGTATATTTCATAGGGGGTTTATGACGCGTTAATGGTGACGTCATCTATTAATGTTGTTGTGTTTCATAGTTTTTTTTCTTCAACACAACGAAGCTGAAAAAGTCCAGCGTGCGATAAATTTGTTAAACGGTTAACTACTGACCCCTCCGGCCTCACCCCCTACGGATTTTACTTACCTCTACGAATCCTTAAGGGGTCAGTAGCGAATCGTATAACTGTTATGAATGTGTATTATACCACAATTTATAGATTTTAAAAGGTAAAGTAAATTACTTTTCATAAAATACAAAACCAATTATTTTCAAAATTCAACTGATATTACAAATCTTGAATATGACATTAATACTTTAATTCTTAGACTGATTTATTTCTTATTATTTAAAGATTTTAAACCATGATCATTGAAAGTCAATTACAATATAAGAATTATTAAAAACATCTACTCAATATAATCTCATAATTCGTTTTTAATATTTTTGTTTTCATTTTAGGAAAGTATGCAGTGGCCGACATGATGATTATATCCATTTCGACATGAGATGAAGATGAAACGTCGTGCTGCAAAAACGTGAAAATATTTACTCCGCAATAAAATAACATAAGACCTATTAGTTTGTTCAGTTTCATTTGTCTATTGAAAGTGAGTCATGCTTCATCTTAGTTCCTGTGCTGTTACGTTTTGCAGTTTGTTCTTTAAAAGCACGTATGATGTATGCAGGCAGCTTTACGTGGATTTAAACTTACCCAGTCAGATATGATAGGCAACTAAAAGACAAAATGTTTAAACTATTCAAACGAACACAAATATGCCAGACAACAACCAACAACTACATGCCCCTGATTTGGAACAGGCACATATATAGAATGTAGCGAAGCTAAACTGTTTCTTGAATTGATATTTAATATATTAAAGGTTTTTAAGAAATCGGTTAACTTAGCTGTATTTGGCAAAACCTTTTGGATGTGTGGGTCTTAATGCTATTTAAATTCGTACTTTCATAAATTTTTTCTAAAACTTTTTGGGATTCGAGTGTCACTGATAATTCTTTAGAAGACGATACGCGTGTCTGGCGTACTCAATTATAAGACTGGTATCAACGATGAGTTTATTGAACTGATATCTTTAAAGAACTCTTTGAAATATACCCATAATGATATTACTAGGTTTCTTCATTTTTGCAAATTTTGAACCGTAAAACAAACATATTTTCATTCTTGATTTGTCGTCATTTGTGCTTACAAAAAACGTTTTTGAAAGATAATGTTTTAAGTCCACGGACTAAGTTTCTATTTCAATTTGATGAACTCAATATAGATCAGGAGCCAAGTGTGAAATGTTGTACCACGAAAAATATATGTCATTTTTGTCCAAGGTATACAAAGTACAATGTTCCAGTTCTTGTTTGTTGTTATCAATCAAGATTTCTCAATCCATCGAAATAGATATAATCATCATGTCAGCTACAGCATAGCTTTCCAAAAAAAAAAGAAACAAAAAATTATTAAAACAAAAGTAATTATGGGCAATATTTTGAAGTAATCAAACGTTTGTCCCATCACCAAAGTACATTTTTATTACCGAGTAATTTATAAAACTTATTCACAGTTTGTTGCGTTCTGAGTTTTTTCCAATATCAACCTTAACCGGAAACGCATAGAGTCAAGCAATTTCAATACAAGACCTATGAAAACACAGAGTGCTGTATCCATAAAAACGAGACACAAACACGATTCAGCTACACTGTCTAAATGACTTTTGCGTCCGGTATTGGCAAAATGTAAAACAATTAAGAAAAAAACCTAACAGTCTGACTTATGTACAGAACAATAAACGAAAATCACATTTGATATGCAGCAACAAACGACAACTACTGAATAACATGCACCTGACTTTGGATAGGCACATACATAATGTGAAGGATTAAACGTTTCGGAGTGTAATCACACCTTTCACAAAAAATTAGATTGTTAGTTTTCTTGGTTGAATTTATTAACACTGTTATTTCGGGGCCTTTTATTGCTGACTATGCGGTATGGGCTTTGTTCATTGTTAAAGGCCGTACGGTGACCTACAGTTGTTAATTTCTGTCTTATTTGGTCTCTTGTGGAGAGTTGTCTCATTGGCAATCATACCACATCTTCTTAATTATATTGTCACATAAGTTGGCATATACAAAAGGGCAACGCAATGTTCCAATGTCTTGAACTGATAGCATAGGTTCAGCGTTATCAAACTTTAGTTAGAGAATTCTAATGAAATACTGTAAATTCATAAATTATTGCAATGTTTTTATTATTGCAAAAAAAGCAACATGGTTATAATCCAAACAATTTGAACTCGCATTTTGATTTTTTTTTAATATGAATTGAACATGATTTTTTTCAAAATCGCAAAAATTAAAATCGCATTTTTATCTCAAATGACAAAATCGCAATAATAAATGCTTCCAATAATTTTTGAATTTACAGTAAAAATAAGGTTTCCAATGAGACTAACATTATATGCAGGGCCATATGCGTGAGAATCTAATAATCATACGTAAGCCACTTTAAATTCTACGAAGGCCTAGTTTGATTCTTGAATACCATGGTGGGTCGCTTGAACAAACGGTTAAAACTAAGTGCGTCTACAGGTTAAGGATATCCTGATGAGCATTTTTACGAACGAAATATGAACTATTTTGTCGACATTGACAATACTATCTTAGTATATATAACTCTTAACGGAGTGGACCATATTTTCTGAATGGTAAGCATCTCATGCAAATATGACGTGATATAGCCAATAAGTCTGACAATGACGTTAAACACCATCAATCAGTCAATCAATTGTAGCGAAAATAAAGGGTTGATTATAAATATACCTATCCTAATCAAAATGTGATTTTTGTGTGGTCTATTGTTAAATAAAGGCAACAGTAGTATACCGCTGTTCAAAACTCATAAATCCATGGACAAAAAACAAAATCTGGGTAACAAACTAACATCATTTAAGATGATCCTGGGGACACCTGATAAAATCAGTGTTGTTGTGTTCTTGACAACAGCCGATTGACACCTTTTTATCCTGGTTAAATATTACTTAACCATGCATATGTCTAACATTATAAAAAAATACCTAAGAACTTGTTAACATTATTGTACAAATAAAGAATTCAAATTGTTATATCTTCTTCAGCCATGCATCGATGAATCTAAAACAGTATAACAACAAAAATAACGAACTTCAAAAATCAATGAAACAAGTGGAAAGAAAAATATACCATATAACACTAAAAAAATGATTTACGTTATGTAGTATTTTAATTATATAACATTATATCGTCTGACTTACCACTGTTAAATTTAGTCAGCTGCTGATCGGGCCCATATAAAATGTATGCGTAGGCTTTTTCAGGTAGCCTATCATAATTACAAGAACGGTTATTTGATTCAGATGTGTCAATTACTGCCATCCAAGCACGGTCTTTAGCACAACCATCATATTTTTGACTAATAAAAAAATGTCGTGCACCACAGGTATTGTCACTATATCAACAAAATAAAGAAAAACTTGAAATTAAACCTTTTTTGAATCAAGTGTATTGTGAACAAAACAGTCATTTAGAAGTCTGAATCAAATTGTGTATTTTTTCTGTTTTTTTTCTGTTTGAAATGTTCTATTATTTGATAATCATATATTATAAAAACACAATAATAACATCATCTTATTGGGCGACCTTCAAAAATGAGTAAATCCATACAGATTAGTAAGCCTTAAAAGGCCCGGTATGAAAACGCTTTAAATATGACAATATCAACGAACAAATGAACCAGAAAAAAATTTAGTCACCTACTAGATAACAGGATTAAAACCGTTTCAACCCCAAAAACTAATTTATTCATGTAACAACACAGCATACTGGGGATTTATTTATTTTCGTGGGTACCAATTTTCGTGGATTCAGGAAAACACGCATTTTCGTGGATATTTGATTTTATGATTGTGCCAAAGTCTGCATATAACCTTTTAGAAAATTTGTAATTCGATGCACACTTAATTTCGTGGTTCATCTGCACCCATGAAAATCACGGCTAATATCCGATTGCTACATGGATCGATATGCTATAGGCAGCTATATGGCGCATAATTATTCGAGTTACGAATACATTAAAAACTTGCTAGTGAGATAGTAAACAATCCCATTACGAGGAATAATAGCAGAAAAGGTGTCATAATCACAATCCATAGATCTCTATAATAAATTGTCAAAATGTAGTTTTTAAGTTGCCTTTATCCAAATATAATAAAAAAGTATGGGTCACATGACGTTTTTCCAGATACAGGTTGTTCAAAATTGTCAGATTTTGTATAGATTATACATAGAAAATCCAATTTTGTGCATTAAGAAGAAAACAACACCATATAATTGTTTTTCTCTTTGTCTCCGTGTTTTGTTGTACGAGGTTTGTCTTATGTTTTGAATTAATTACCCCTCCACTGAGAAGACATTAAAAGCCGATATTTGATTCAGATCGTTGAAAGTACTAGAACAAAGTCGTTCCTTGGTGAACCAATCATTATTTGTGGAACCTCGACCATCAAAATAAATTTCTACAGCTAGTTCATCATTTCTGAATAGCTCAACTTTCACCTGAAATGAATATGTCATTGTAACTTTTCTATGTGCATTGATTATTGTGATTGTTTGGCTATGAACAAAAATGCGAGGTTAATTCATTTAAAATGATTTTGTTTGAAACTTGCACTCTATGTTTCCTAGGCCTTCATGTATTTGAAATCCAGACGATCCTGTCAACTTTCATCCAAAAAATCTGTATTTAGTCTATGTGAGGTATAAAAGGCAACGCTTCAAAAGAATACCAAGACAAAAGTAGTTATAATTAACTCTCTTACTTGTCCTTTCATCAACTTGAAAAAATAATTAACTTAAAAAATGGACCTAATAGTCACGCTAAATATAGCACTTGCGGAGCATACCCTTTTTATGCTCAACCCTAGATGTCCTACTTTGCTTAACTGGAATACGCTTGTATTACGCTACACTATATGAACAAAGTGTAGTAGTCAGCCGCGAACCAGTTTACTACTTTGCAGAACCTGCATAATTTAATTTTGTGTGATATGTTCTCGTTATGAATTCGCATGCATTTATTTCCACAAACGTTTATAAAAAAACTAACAATAAACTTGGAAACGAAAAAGAACGAAATTTAAAAATTCTGCGATAAAAACAACCTATTAAATATCTCCACTATCAGTCTAATTGCTAGCAGACAATGAAATGAATATGGTTTTTTTAACAAACGAGTTTATAATATATAAATGTCCGTAGTATAGGAACATTGTCATGCACAGCGTTATCGGTACATGTTCTGCGGTATTAGATATATATGTGGTAAGAGGGCCAATAGGACAACTGTCCATCCAAATAACAATTATACCCAGATCTGATAATTATATGCTTAATACAACATGCTAATAAAGCAACCTTCTCTCTTAAAAAAAGTATTTTAGTTGTTCCTTGGCGTTGTTGATAAGTTATTGAAATATATTCATAAATCTACTTATACAAAATATTCAAATGTTAATAAGGCGTATATAAATACTTAACTTGAGTTACAAACTTATAATGTCCAACAAGTATGCACGGGTAACCTTTAATTTCACATCCATGTAAAACATGTTCTGAAACCTGTTTAACTGAAGTAAGTAGCGTACGTTATCTTCCATGTATCGAGTGTCATTTCCATGTGAAAGGTGAATGATCAAACCGGCTATGTACCTCTACAAAATATAAGTTATAAACTAGTGTACCTGGTCAATGAGAGATCCATTCCATTTGTCAATTAAAGTACTCCTCAGGTGTCGATTGGTACACAAGTTTTCAAAGTCAATGTCTCCTCCCAAACACGCATCTTTCCAAGTATCCAATACTGATTGTTGATTTCCAGAGCATGCAACAAATATCTTTTTGAAATCTTTAGAAAGGAAGAGACATAGTTATTTCTTCCATTTGATGTTTTATCTATTATAAGTATTGATATATTTATAAAGAATAGAGATTTGAGATAATTGTTCTTTAAACAGAAATAAAAAGGAATAGGAACTCTATTTTAACGAACTCACATAAATCATTAACATGAAAATGTTTATATTTTCATTACAACCGTTATTTTATTTTTTTGCGGATTGATGATTACTTCACGTTCAGCGGTGCTCATATTTTAAGCCATTATCATCTCATATTTACTTATTCAGGTTCACCAGAAGACTAATATATGTTCTTACGGGAAGACTATCCGATATTCGAATTAAGTCACTTCGGGGTTACGTCTGTGTTTCGTTGGTCCACGCTTTAACGTATGAATTTAACTCTCATTTCATCTGCGATTGGTCAGTGAGATATGATTAATGAGTACAATTTTTTTTCTTTGAAGTTGATTCAAGCAAATGCTAATTTATGTCATTTTAGCAATTTTACTTGACGCTCTTCGAGGGTTTTTAAGAGTGGATATTCCTGACTAACTATATATCGTGAAAAGCATTACACTAAATCCATTGGATGTTGGATGTGAACTAATTGATAATTCGGTCTTAGATGCATGTTTTTTTTGTTAGTTGCTTTGAACTAGCTGTCAGTAATTGTAAGTACTTGAAGTCCTGCACTTAGTTTCTTTTTGTTGTTGGGATATACAATTACCCGGCCACGTCCACTCTTTATTTTTGTTATATGCATTTGTATTTGTATCCTTCTAATGAGTTCAGCCTTTTTTCAACTGATTTTTAAAATTTGAAATAATAACGTTTAACAATGTAACATGTGTTGCATTTAAAAATGTGATTCGCTTTTCCATGTTTAGATTAAATTGTATATGACATTTCATGTCATTAATCGCTAAATATAATTTTAGCATGTCAATCTTGTAATCACATCTACAAAATACTGGTGAGCTCCATATTATAAGCTCTGATTAACAATCTCTCTCAATTTTAAGTGTCTACCCAGATTCAATAATGCAATATGTTGTAAGAAAACTAATTTCACTGACAGCAACATAAATATCTGCGACCTGTTCATACTAGAAAATAACAAGCGTTTTAAAGCTAGTGTTTAACTCGTCAAACTTGTATTGATGGTCAAGTTGTGCTGACAGAACAAATAAATGATCTCAAAGTTACTTACTATTTTCATGCGACCTTGTAAACCATGGGAAGCAGCTGTAAGTCGTTTTCTTTGGCATACACACTTCATTTAGTTTACAGTCAGGACCTTTACATGGACAAGCTAGTTCCTGAAAATTCAAACGAAACTAAATTAAGGTTAATGCAATTAGACCTCATATACTTCTTAATTGTTACAAGTAAAACAACAGCAAATAATAGCAATTATCGCTATTTTGCAAAATTTTCCCTAGATCTTTCTGACTGATTATTTCTATTCCCAGTGTCGAGTGATATGAATAATTATCGCTAGCCAAACTAAAGGGGCACATGGCATTGTCAATGAAATTGACCTAAAAATTGACAATGTCGTCATAGATAACAGTTATTAAATGTACAAGGCTTATAATTTGATACGCCAGACGCGCTAAGACTCACCAGTGACTCTGAAATCCAAACAAGTAAAAAATATGAAGAGCATTGGGTACCCAAAATTCCCAAAAAGTTGTGCCAAATACGGCTAAGGTAATATGTGCCTGAGATAAGAATACCCTTAGTATTTCTAATAATTTATACTTTTGCAAACAGTGAATTTATATAAAAAAGGACATATAATTGATATTCATGTCAACATCGAAGTGATGACTACTGGCTGGTGATACCTCGGGTACCAAACGTCAATAAGCAGTGGCATAAAAAGACTTATTAGACACTCTTTGTGCAGGCAGATATAAACTGCTGCAATGATAGCTCGTACTGCTAAATTTAATTTCTGTCATTACTGATGACATTTTAGCCTCTAAATGTTTTCAAATCAAGCTAGATAATAAAACCCAAACTCTAAAGTTAAGTCAGCTCTCCGATGGTTCTATTGCATTTGGTAATTCAAAACAAGCAGTTTAAACTACATTGAATATAATCGAAAATTTTGGATCACTTTGAAATTCTGGCCTTAAACTAAATAGAAATAAAACAGAAGGAATATTACTCGAAATTTGAAGTTGCATATAAAAAAAAGTTGAAAATATCTGACGGAAAAACAGAACGATGAAGGCATAAGACACATATTTTGGAATGAATAAAAATCAATGTATGAAAATTTATCTTCAATAATGGTAATACAAGAAATTTGAAAAAAAATATCAATGATTGCAAGAAAAGAATCTCAACAATGTTAAAAAGATAACACTTGTCCTACAAAATATCACTAATGTTGCATCAGTCAATCAGTTGATAATCAATACCTGGCAAAATAACAAAAAGTTATTCATAATTTGATATAGAACTATTCAGAATATTATTACATTAAGATATATAATTGAGAAGGTGGGCCCAAAATGATCGATATAGATAGATATATTGATTCTAATAATATTAATTGATTCACATCGAAATAAATGGAAAATATCTTTTCTTGAAAAATTGGATAACAAGTGAAGTTCTATTTAATTGAAGATAATGGGTATATCAATCAAAATATGAAATTAAATAAGGTGTCTTTGCATGTTAATTGGCTTTCAGAGTACTTAAAATTTTGAAAGCAATTGCAAATCATTGGTTTCATGAACTAAAAAAATCAATTTAAACAATAGTTCTGAGTTTAATTTTCAAATAAGGGAAGGTAAAAAGATACCAATAATACAAAAATTGTCGTATATTTATCTTTCCCTCTTTGACATATATTGTGAGAAAGAAATAGGGTTTGAAATATTGGACAGGCATATTGTTATTGACTAAACAAACAGCAGAGAACATATGCTCTATTTCATTTTCAATAATTTACAAGACAACAAGTTGACAAGGTAAAGTATT
Organism: Mytilus edulis; assembly: GCA_019925275.1. Taxonomy (NCBI): domain Eukaryota; kingdom Metazoa; phylum Mollusca; class Bivalvia; order Mytilida; family Mytilidae; genus Mytilus; species Mytilus edulis. The sequence goes on along the minus strand of CM034360.1, from coordinate 82,079,425 downwards.
AGTTCCTACATTACATATTTCGATCATAACATCTACTATTCTTCTTTAGAAGAATACCTGGTGTCATATATATAATGTTATTAACGATTTTGAACATCTTTTAACATGCAAATATTTGGTATTATTTTTGGGATAAAATAAAAATGTTACTAGAAAAAATTATAATTTGATATCATACTTTATCAATAAACACTCTTTTTGTATGAATACAAGTTAAATGATAGAAGTTATTATATGGTATTAATGATTTTCTGACTATTTTACTTTTTACTGCATATATTATATGTCACTCGAAAACGTTTAAGTGTAAACTCTTAGAAGTTCACGGCATATAAAAGTTCAGTTGCCGCACAGCCCCATATTTTGACCTTTAAATAAGATAATAGTGCATATCAATTGTCCGTTCTGGGATATAGTTTTTTCACGAAACTTCGCACAGATCTGGCCGCAAATGGAGTTTCTATTGGAAATTACATTGTTAGTCTATATTAACAGAAGTGCAACATTTATCTCTCTGCTTATCTTCATTTATAACAAATAACCCTTTGTAGTCGAAAGGAAAATTACAAGTTTCGATTATTCTTTTTTTTTTAAAAGATGAAGAGATGCCTTTTTAGCTACGCTGTTTCAAAATAACAAGCTGTTATAAATTGATAGCTTATTAATAAAGGAACTGAAAAAAATGAAAGGTCGGTGTGCTTGTTTTCGAGATATAAGCCAATGAAAATTTTCTAGAGAATTAAAAAAGGGTACAATTTGTCAAATAACGTCATTAAAGCAAATACTTCCTATAAAGGATTCATTTTATGATAAACACATTTTTCACAGATGACGGTAGACATGCTACCAGTTGTCGTAACTTCAATCCCTTTCTATTTTCTCTGAATGCGACCAAACGGATAAGACTTATCACCAGGGTTTCGTTGCATGATCAGCACGTCATGTAGAGCAGGATCTGCTGATCCTTCTGGAGCACATGAGATAGGGTTTGTGTTGCTCAGTGTTTACTTTTGAATGTTGTGTTTAGCATGTTTAGTTAACTGTTGTCTGTTTTTTTTTAACTTTTTCTTTTTTCGCCATGGCGTTTATTCTTTCTTTATAAGTTTGAATGTCCTTTTGGTATCTTTTCCTTCTCTTTTTACCAATGGTGGTGATGTTGGATGATAAGCAGGAACAAAATAAATAAATAAAAAGTTAACCTGACATCATGGTTGAAATTGGTCAGGTAATTTCAGAGGAGAAGATATGTTATATTGATAACAACGACGACGATGACGGACGCCAAGTAATCGCAAAATCTTCCATGTCCTATAGGTCAAGGTGGTCTGATAATACGATATAAATTTATTTATATATATATAACTACCAACAATATCAGCACAACAATGTAAAATGTGCATATTTGCGGACGCAAATATTTGTTCTTCCTTCGTCAAGATTCGAACTCATGCTTTTGGGATATCGAGATAAAACCGCCTGCACTGTGTCCTTCGCTCTTGACTACTCGGCACTCTAGACTGAACTTAAAAAATTCAGCTTTCGGTGGCCTAGTTTTACCATTGCTCGTAGGTAGAATCTGGAGTTGTAACACAGTACATGATATATTAGGCATGAAGATGGAATATGCATATCTGTCTAAAGGTTTACACAACGGTACTAATATATTATGGTAATATACAATGATATATTTATAATGTTGTCATATACATATATATGATATATAACTATAGTACTGGGTATCATTGATAAAACAATAAGATTATATTTTTTAATTAAGGAATGACTAATATTTTTTCTGTCTATGAAGAAATAACATAAAAAAAAATTGGTGCACACTGAATAACGCGCGTAGCGGGTTTTTTGACAGTGTGCACCGCATTTTTTATGTTATTTCGAATAGACAGAAAAAATGTTACAGTCATTTCTTATAATTTAATTCTAAATTCCATTTTAAACCGTAGAAAACCATGAAAAAACGTTGATGACGTCACGGTCTCATGACTTAATTATGTCATTGGGCTGATAACAAAATAACGTCAGCCAATCAAAAGACGCGTTACATCCAAAATTAAATTATTACATTTATAAAGTTATTGTCCGTATCATTGGGGGAATATTTTGACATAGTTTTTTTGAAGAAAACTAAACTATATCAGTGTATATTGTATTCACCTGTGGAAAAGTCGAGGCTGCAGCAAAGCTATTCCCAACATTCTCAGTAAGTTCATCACTACACTCCCCTGGTTCATCATAGTTTATCTGGCAAGTTTTGTTCAATGCAATAAAATTAATAGATTTACACGCTTGTACTCTAGAGCAATACTGGGCACACATTGACCACATCGGCATTGATACCTCAAACAGTACATGATTTTCATATATTTTGTCCGTTTGTGTTTTTATAACAACTATTTCACATAAAATCCAAACAAAAAGGAAAGTAAATGAGAAGATTAGACGGTACATTTTGTAGCAATTGAACTTCCTTGAATTTGCTTCTTCGTGTAATCATACAGGCTGTGTTCATAACATCAAATAAACTCATTATAGATACCAGAATTACAAGTTTGATTACCAAACATGCTTGATTGCGCCGATTTATGTGTTTTGGAACTGGCTTCTAAAAATGTTTAATGAGATCAGACGACAATGATGTGTAGTTCATCATGTTTATCTTCATTTTGATCAAGTAATTATTGATATGCGTCTCTGAAGCAAAAATACACTGTATGTAATTTCAGATTCACCCACATGACAAAGACCAACAACTATTTACAAAGTCCAATTTATAATAAAATTTATGAACAATTAAAAACAAAACGTTGTCTTAACTTCGTATTTTTTAATTCGTTTGAAGAGCAAATACTAATTACATACACATGTATTATTCAGGTGATAGAGCAATAAAAATTCACTGGTCTTTTTATATTTCCTGTTTGTTTACAAATATGAAATGAGAATGATTCTTATCAATAATAAAAATTTAAAAAAACCTTATTAAAACAAAAGTTAGAAGTCCCTTGAGACTAGTAACACGTACATTGAGTCGTTTATATATCACGGCCATACTTCCAATGCTTGGAAATTATTTAATAGATAAGTGAGTACAAAATATAATTGTATTTCTGTTTTAGTTTAAAAAGTTCATCTTTCATTACAATAATATCATCAATATATGAATATGTCAATTGCAAAATCTGCACTTGTTTCAAATCGGTCAATATGAATATGAATTAGACCTTTCAATAAAATACACTTAAGAAGGCAAATAAACCCGGTTGAAAATTATTATTTTCCCACTCTATTTACTACACTTCTACATGATCTGATCAACAATATGTTTTCCAAATCGATAAAATGCATGGTATGGGTTAACTATCTGTTGCAGTCGTAATATTTCCTTAAAGTAATAAATCTTGATTAAGGAATTAGTTTTTTCTTGATAATAATTATGTTAAGTTCGAGGTTAAGAATATGGCAAAATGAATAGTATTGCGATGGGAAAATACGTTGTTGCATATTGCATATTTATTCCGGAACTATTAAAATTAGAAGCAACAGTGGTTTAATTTATTGATGTTCAATTCAATCAAAAAGATAAAAAAAATCGGGTTAAAAATAGCATGACGTGCACAAGTGCCGTTTTGCCTACCTGGTGAAAAAATACCCACTCTGCTAAATTAAATGTGAACTTATGTATGCTCATACTAGCCAATCTGCAAACAAAATAACTTGAAATCCAGTCTAGGACAAATCACCCAAAAGCAGGTTATCAAATTTAGATGGATCTTATCAGGCTGGTAATTTTTGCAAGGTTTTTAATTTTTACCTAGCTGCTAACAATAAAGCGGCTGGACTGATTTAAAAAAAATTTCAGGGCTGATAAATCGTGCTGTGCTGATTATTTTTGACTTTCAAACTTTTAAACCTACTCTAAAATGAATTTTAGTCTTCAACGTTTTTTTTTTTATCTTAACAACATCTGAAAAGTCTAAACGATAAATGTTGAATCATTTTCAGTCTGTCAGTCAAATATTTCTCAACTGGGGTAAATTTATTACTGTTCTGCCAATTCGCTTGCTGTCAGTTAAGATCAGTTCAGTCAATGTTTATACTGTTTAGTAGTCGTAATGTACCTGTACATATAGACAATATGCTTATGTATCTGAAAAGCTACTGAACAGAATTGATTTCAATGAAAGTGAATGATCTTAACAGAATAGAATCAACAGCTTGTGATTAGACTGAAGAAAACTGAACAGGGCTTGTTAAACCTTTTCAGAAAGACCAATTAAGACCAAATTTCATTTACTAGCTTTAGCCCTATGTTTTCACAGTAACAGCCAAAAACTGCAAACATGTCTTATTTTAGGAGCAAACACTCCAAAAACAAGTTGACAGGTTTTCTTAAATTTTCAGGGTAGTCATCTATCGTCATTTGATCCTTTTTGTATCTTACAATTTTAAGTTATTTCAGAGGCAACAACTACAAGAAAATGAAGTAAAAAATTTCTCCAATCAAAATGAAAATTGGTAAACACTTACTTTTCAGAAGGTATTCAGGTTTTTCTGAAAATTTTAAGGTATATAGAACTTGTCATTTTGATCTTTTTTGCAATTTAAATGTCAACCAAAACTATCCAACTTTGCTTGAGTTTTAGAAATGCATGTTATGAATCATAATGGTGGAAAAACACTGAATATTTTGCTGAAGTTACTCTTTGAGTATCGACCTAGTGCTAGATAATAACACAGTACTTTGAAAGTGTTTGCTCAAATCCAAATAGTTCAAATTAAGAGTGTAGAAATACGTGCACAACGTTAATGTTTGTTATAAATCAGGTCAGTGCATTGCATTGTTCACATAACACACATTAACTTTCGTTAAGTTTTCGAGAATATTTCCTGATGGGATTCTATCCATCTGGAGCCAAAACAATAGTCCCTCAGTGCAAAATAACCTACCTGTAGGTATGTCAAATATAGCACGTACTATTCAAACATACGTTGAAATGTCCTGCTTGTTTTACTGACCATTGATTTTATGTTAAAAGTCATAAAATTAAAGATTTTACTAAAAAGGAAACATTTTAAAAAATCTATGACAATGAAATAAAGGTTAGATAAATTGTACCAGGCAGACATATACACCTAACAATTACAAAATAGAAAAAAACCCAACCAAAACTTAACATTGACCAATGAACCATGAAAATGAGGTCAGGATCAGACAATACCTCAGACGATAAACATCTTACAATCTTTCCACATACCGATATCAAATATAGTTCAACTATTGCTTACAGTACTTGAAAAATAGAAATAAAACACAAAAGCTTAACATTGACCGAATAACTATAAAAATTAGGTCAAGGTCAGATGAAACCTGCTAAACTGACATGTATCCATTACAATTATTCCATACTTCAAATATAGTTGACATACTGCTAAAAGTTTTTGAGAAACGGACCTTATCACTTAACTTAATCTTAAAATTGAGAATGGAAAAGGGAATGTATCAAAGAGACAACAACCCGACCACAGAGTAGACAACAGCAGAAGGTCATCAACAGCTCTTCAATGCAGCGAGATATTCCCTCACCTGGAAGCGTCCTTCAGCTGGCCACGAAACAAATATATATACTAGTTCAGTGATAATGAACGCCATACTAAACTCCAAATTGTACACAAGAAACTAAAACTAAAAAAAATACAAGAATCACAAAAGCCAGAGGCTCCTCACTGATAGAACAATTATAGATCTTCATATTTGATTTTAAATTTGAGATAACTTCGCTCTTTGTTACCACCACGAATAATATTGAAGAGACATCGTTGTTGTTTTAATGAAAATGGATATGTTTCATAAACCGTCTTCCCTTTTTAGAGTCATATTTTGTTAAGTATCCTTATATGGCAAACTAGATCCCTGTTTATAGAGAGCACCAATTAGAACGTGTTTCCCCATTTAGAATGACATTAGCTACATTGAGTCAAACAATTTAAATACATGTACGAGGCACTTTTGATTTAAGTATTAATAAAAGCGGAATTATGAAATAATATTTGTTACAAGCAGTCAGTTTTGCCCAAATTAGTCAACATCACCTCAAAAACATTGCTGATGTATTATTGACTTGCAAGTCAATAAGTTAATTAATCTCTTTACACGTATTCATGTGATTTTTAATTTAACCCCTTATCTGGAGATGGTTCACACATGTTGAAGACGTGTTTATAACTACCAAAAGGAAAAGGATGTTAACATTGAAAGGGACATGGAAGAATCATTTCGTTAACTGATTTCATTCACACAAAAAACATTCCTATACAGGTAAAAAGGTTGATTAACACAAGTGTAAGTTTGTTTAAATCTATAACATGGAATCAGACAGACCTTGAAAATTCCAATTGCACGCTATTTTAGTCAAATCGGTGAACATGAAATTGACAGCTAATTCTCGCTATGTATTTATATTCATATTTATATCGGGTTGTATGACCTACGGCAGTTTTCGGAGATCATCTCAATGTTTAGTAAGATGGCGTTTAGACTAAACACACACGACAGGTTGATACATATAGTAGAGTCCCTGTATTGTTAATTATTTATTTTATTTTGGATATACATTTAACATGTTTAAGTATGTAATAAATAAAATATGAGAATTTGAGTCAATTCAGTGAACAAGAATTTGACAACTGATGTCCCTTCAAAGAAGACGATGATGCACGCCAAAATTGATTTCCTCGACTGTTCCGTTTATGTATATTCAAACATTATTTGCTTACCGGGTATACATAATTAAACGGTTTTAATTTACAAGAAATGATGAAAGATGCAGTTTTGAATTCGATCATTTAAATTTATTTAATTGACAACATATTTGTCGAATTTTGAGGTTTGGTCTTAAACAGACTATTAGAATCCCAAATGGGATCCAATTGCACTACTTTTTTTGCAGATTTGTTTTAGTATTCCTATGAAGCAGAATTTATCCAAAGGCTTGTACAGAAAGGAGAAAAGAAATTAGCCCAGTCTTTTAATTTCACCTTTCGGTATATTGATGATGTATTGTCTCTTAATAATAATAGATTCAGTGATCACTTACATTTAATATATCCAAGTGAACTTGAAATTAAAGATACTACCGACACAGATAAATCTGCTTCATATCTAGACCTTTTTCTCGAAATGACTACAAATGATAGGTTAAATACCAAAATTTATGACAAACACGATGATTTTAATTTTCCTATAGTCAACTTTCCATTTCTGTGTAGCAACATCCCAGCGGCACCAGCATATGAAGTATAAGTTTCTCAATTGATACGTTACTCTAGAGCTAGCTCAAAGTACGTTGATTTTGTTGAACGAGGAATACTGCTTTCTCAAAAGTTGCTAAGACAGGGGTATGAATCAATCAAATAAAGGGTATTGATCACTCAAGAAATTTTAAGGTTGCAATCATGAGCTGATTGGCCATTATGACAATACTGTGTCAGAAATCATATACGATATTCTTCCTCAGTCATAATAACCTTCCATCATTACCGAACTGTAAAAAAGAAATAACACGATGGGTGCCGTATACGGTAGAAGAAATGCTAACCCTTTCGGAGCACCTGATTTCACTCCCGGTTTTAAGTGGAGTTTGTGTTGTTTCTGATTTATTATTTATTACTGTTGATGTAAGTATCTTTTGGTTTTGTGAGTCTTTATTTACTCCTTGGTTTTGATTGTTATTATATCTCATGGTATTTCCTCAATATTTCATATTTAATTAAAGCTAATACTGACAATGCACACTGCCCTTTCCTGGATCTCGATATCTATATTCTTAAGGAAATGTTATACTACATTATACGATGAAAAGGACGATTTTTCATTTCCTAATGGTAATTGTCCATTTTGAGATGGTGACTTTTCCTATGCACAATTCTATGGCGTTTATATATATTTTGTTCGATTTGCTCGTGTATGTAACAATGTATTTGATTTGAACGACAGAAATCTTTGTATTACTGAAAATGATTATACCAGGGTTTTTGATATCACAAACTAGTCAAATATTTAAATTACTTAATTGAATCATCGGTACAAGAATACTATTCGTACGTATATATCAACCTGGTATTTCATTTCCCATCTTTTATGGTAATATTCTATACAAAGCACAAAAATATCGCCATTCTCTTCAAAAGCTAACCAAACCTTTAAACAAGACTATTCAGAAGGTATATAGTTACGATACTGTTGTCAGGTTATTAAAGAGGGAATTTTTTGGAATTAATATTTATTCACTCTTATTATCTTTGCATCGGGAAACAACATATTTATTCTAAAACCAGTTGTTGGCATAACACGCGTTGTATTCTCGAATATTTCATGTTGGTATGATACTTTTAAAACACCTAACGGTAGGGATTGTGCCATATTTTCATACTATTTCAATCAGTTTAATTGAGGTCTGGAGTTGGCATGTCAGTAAATGTTAGTAGTCCAGATGCCTTTGTTAATTTGTATTGATTATTGTCATTTTGATAAGTTTCTTCGGTTTCATATTCTTTATAGGACTCGGAATTTGAACTGAATTTTACTATGCGTACGCGTATTGTTGTACGTTTGTTTATTCCACATTGGCTAGATGTACAGGGGAGGGGTTAATATCTCCCAAAACAGATTTAATCCCGTCGCATTTTTGCGCATGTCCCTAGTCAGGAACATCTGCACAGGAACATCTTAGTCATGGATGTTTTTTTTTTAATTTTTGGTTCATTTATATGTTTATGAGTTTAGTGTGGCGTGCATTTTCGCTAGACATATTGGTTTAGGGACCAGCTGAAGGCAACCTCCAGGTGATTGAATTTCGAGCGAGGTAGACTGATAGATAGACATGAGAGGTTCTCTACTCTTTGGTCGGGTTGTCTCTTTGACCCATTCCTCGTTTCCGTTTTCACTTCTATAAACGTCAATGAAATTACACTCTAATTCAATTTTCTTATTTTGTTAATTTTGAATGGATTATAACACAGGACGAGAAAAACCTACAAACAAATAGGTTCTACACAGAATAGAAAAACAATCGAGCAACCTTTGAGAAGCCACGAAAATTTAGATGGAATGCATGCATTCTAGACCACAGAAGTCTTTTTCGCCTTTAAAATAAACAGGATTAGACTATAAAAACTAAGTATGATAAAAGAGGATGTCGAAATAAATCTTTAACAATAACTAAGACACGGAATGAGTAAATTATAATCTATTCAAAACAAAAAGAGAGATAAAGAAAAAAAATATGTTATATTATGTATAGTCATTACTTCAATGAGAAATCTTTAGGAATTTTTATTTTTTTATAACATTCCCATCTTAAATATCCGACTAAACTTGGGGATATAATAAAAGATATTAAAGAGAAGACATTTCTTTTTTTTCATTTATAGTTCTGTATCTAAAAATTTTCACAGAATTATGACTTGAAATTCAGGTTAACTAGGATTCAGTTTTCAATAACAAGTAACATACATTAAGTGTCAGTCTATGGTGACTAAAAAGCTTATGTTCATCCTTTCTATGATCCTCATTCACAAAAAGATGTGTACAGTCGAGAATTTACAAAAGTAACCGAGAATAAATCACCAAAATTTACATCTAGGAGATAACTGTAGTATATTGTAAACTTATCCTTCGTGACAAGTAGATTTTACTGTAACAAACTGAGTTTACTTAGCATCGCATGGATTGGAAATATAAGCATTATCTGATTTATCTTTGGAAACATAGACGAAGTGACATGTCCAATGATATTTTATTTAGTAGTAAAAATGTTCACTTTTTAGCATGATACTCCATCTCAACCTAAATACGAAATTGATATAACCATCGTGTCGGCCTCTGCATACAGTCCTAAAATGGAAAAAAAATATATATCAAAATAAATTATAAGGAGTAAAACATTCTACAAATTTAGCTTTTATCCTATTTTGATCAAAACATTTATAAGAGGAACACAGGATGAACATATATTATAAAATATAAAAGGAAGGATATGTGGTATGATTGCCAATGAGACAACTATCCGCCAAAGTTCAAATAACGTGTGTAAGCCGTACGGCCTTCAATAATGAGAAAACCCAATACCGTATAGTCGGTTATACAAGGTTCCGACACAAAAAATATGAAAACTCTCTTTTTTGTTTGTCTTTTTATTTATAGCCATGGCGTTGTCAGTTTACTTTCTATCTATGAGTTTGACTCTCCCTCTGGTATCTTTCGTCCCTCTTCTACAACAACTAATAAAAAAGTCATGCATCTAACGGACTAATATAGCAATCAGTACAAATCAAACATCCAATAGTTCAGTATAAAGATGTCATCAACAGCAGATTAAAATATGACCCTGTGCAATGCTCAGATACAGGTTTTTACTGAAAGTAGAGCCATGGTTGACACACATATATATATATATATATTATTTTTTTATATATTAAGTTTGATTTTAATTAACTGATAATTAACAAAATCAATAAATATATATATACCAATAAAGCAATATTCCAATATCTAATAACAGTGTTGAATTGGTAACCTTTCAGAATAAATTTACTTAAGGGTTGATAAATTAACCCGCATGATATCTAAGTTCCCGGGTTCTGTAAACAACATCTCCATAAACATTAGAATATTATAACCCGTTTGAAATATGTTTTCTACATTTATTACGTTCATTAAAACAAACACTTTACTACAGACGCGACCAAAGCAAATTATATGTGACCTATAAACACCTTAAGATAGTGCCAAAGGAACATCACCGCAAGTATTGTAAATCAACATTGAGAATAACCATCACACCTTCAGTGTATAAACTTGATTTTGCTCCCCAAGAAACCTACTTTAAATCTTTATAATAATGCAAAATAAATCTGCAAAGTGAATTAAAATCAAAATTTAAAAGTATCATATTCAATTGTTACAATCCATGACAGTTAAATTTGGTTCCCAATCTTCCAGTTTCGTTCTTGTTAAGTAAATTGTTTCACATTTTTATATACATTGTGGATAAATTTCAAAGACAACGACCCATAAAATCCACTTGACAAGAAAGTTTCGATTAATAGCATGGTGGTCGAGTGATTTAAGTATTTGAACCACTAGCACGAGGCAGGTGTGTTCAACTAATTGATTGACTAGGATTGTAAGTTTCAATGCCGACCAAAGGCCGGTGCTTCTCTTCGAGCTCTCCTTCTTAACATTGTGCAAACTAAAATATTTTCTAACTTGCCATGTTCATAATTAGCCAGTTGCTGATCAGGGCCATGCAGTATATATGGGTAATCCTTTCCAGGTAACTTGTCATACTTGCAGGGTCGGTTATTTGCATACGCTGTGTCAATCACTACCATCCATCCTTTGTCGTTTGGACAGCCTCCATAGTCACGATTGATGAAGAAATGGCGGTCTAAGAGTTGGTCACTAGAATGCAAAGTACTAAATATTGACCCTATTGCAGACAATGCTATTAATTCATCAAAATAACAAACAATCTCAGGTCCATTTTAATTAGATATCGAAGGTACCAAAACAAATTTGTGCTTTCGTACGGTGACCTATAGTTTTTATATTGCGTGACATTTTAGTTTCGTGTCATTTTTTAGATTAATTACCCATCCATTGAGAACAAGTTGAAGGTAGTCATTCGCGTCAGGTCATTAAAAGAATTATAACGTAGTCGATTCTTGGTGAACCAATTAGAACTTGTTGAATCTCGACCATCAACAAACATCTCTACAGCTAATTGTTCATTCCTAAATAGCTCAACTTTCACCTAAAAATGAAAATGATATCTTACAGTGGCATATAATGGTGCACTATCTATCCAAATTGATAAAAAATACAAGATTTGCATAAAAATCCTCAATGATCAAATGTTTACTATCTACACCGGTTCCCTGTTTATTAATATTATTACGGTTTACTCACATGTTTGTTTTGTTCACACATTGTTGTCAATAATGGAATTTTATGCGATTGTCATACTAGTGAGAGGTTTAGCTAGCTATTAAACCAGGTTTAATCAACAATTTTCAATATAAGAAAATGCCTGAACGAAATCAGAAATATGTCAGTAATGACCATTCATTTGAATTGTTTGACCTTTGGATAAGGGACTTTCCGTATTCAATTTCCTTGGAGTGCGGAATTTTTGTTATTTTACTTTTTATCAAAATTTGGAAATAAATCATTATTCAACAACCAAATTATATTAATATATATATTCAAACCATTGTCGTGACCCCAGTGTATTCATTTACCTTGGATTCTTTTCCTAGATCAACGCTCCCTAATATTGAAAACAGCGAAGTGCTCTTGATCAATGCAAGTGTAGAATTTAGTATTTCTGAATTGTGAAAAATTAATGTTAACATGTTCTAGGTAAGGCGTTATCCGATTATTTAGACCTACTTACAGTTCAAAATAAAGATTGTCTATGAATGAGTCACAACTGCCTGAAGCACATTTATCCGATTCACAGGAATATTAATAATATTGAAAGTTAAATTAAAAAAATATACCAAAAAAAAAAATAAAAAAAAAAAAATAAAAGATTCTTATCACTTGTGCAGTATATTCGGTACTATGTATGTTAATGTTAATGTTATAACCTAAATATTTAGAAATTCAAAATTATAAAAAAGCATTATCAAGGCAATGTAAAGATAGAATTAAAATAAATCTAAGATCAAATTTAACCTTAATCTTTAGCTAATATGCTCACCAAAACTCCGACTACAGTTCCCACATCTAGTAGGAATAATCATTTCTAATATACTGGTACACACATGAAATCGAATTAACTTTTGAATTTAATAAAACAACACATTTTCTGTTAAGTTTTGAATCAGGCAGTATTTGCTTGAAAATTGCTAGTGGATTGCAATTAGGTTGTAACTCTGAATTTGAATTTATCAATATGAACTTTAAAGAAACAAAAAAAGTAATTCCTCATCAAATTATTACATAATTTACCGTCATACTCATAAATACGAAACTTATACAATTTCTACCATTTCATTGTACCAGTGTGTCAACCAATGTCTAAAACATTATTTAGTAGAATTTCCCATACTAAAAATAAGTCCTCATATCACTAAGACTAAGATAAGAATAAAATAAATACAAAGGGAGCCTTCCATTATTTATAAACATTGCACTGACAATGAAACAAATTCTTGAATAAAACCGTAAATATTACAAAGATGCAACATAAAAATGTTTTTTAGTTGATTGTACGTTCATTTAAGTAAAACATTGTATTGTTTCAAATTTATACTTGATCAATAAGTGATCCATTCCAGTTGTCAATCATTGTACTCCTAAGGTGTCGATTGGTACACGATTCTTTAATGTTGCTGATGTCCCCTCCCATTTTTGACTTTTTCCAAGTGTCTAATATTGACTGCTTATTTCCACTACATGCCTTGAATATTGGTTTGAAATCTAAAGAAAATACAATTTGATTGGCTGATTAATTGATTGATTTTGTATATATTATTGACTGATTTTAATTTCAGTCCATATTGATTTGTTATTCCTATCTATTGATTCATTTGTTTATTCATTTTTTCATACATTCATATTTGATATTTTCTTGCTATTTTTTTCTGGTGGATTTTAAAACAAAATTTATTTGAATTTACAATGGTATACATCTAGTAGTTTAGTTCATGTAATACACATATCAATTTTACAATGTGGTATTGTTGTTTTTCAGCTTCCATTTTCTAAATGTTTTGTTTGTAGTTTTCGTAGGTGTTTACTTCCTTTTTTATTTATCAGACCTAGAGATCTGATGTTTTGAACTATATTTCTGTTCATTTTCAAAGTGTATTTCATTTGATTTGTCAACAGTTAACTTTCATGAAGCCAAGGTGACAGCTCATCGTTCGACCATCACATGTTAAGAATGGTCTTGAGGGTCACCTTTTTCTTTAGTTAACTGAAGATATTTGTAATTGTAACAACTGTTCCAATCTGCAACCTTTTATATTCTCTAACACTTCTTTCAGAAAGATCGCAGAACTGTCTTGTAAACACCCATTATAGTAGGCGTGTCAAGTAATTGTAGTTAATTTAACATCAAGTTTCTAAATATAAACGAATAGTTAGGATATGCATTAAACATATTACGTAATTGTTTGTGTTAAGGTTCCGATCAGTTCAATCCAATTCGTTATGAACATAAATTTATATATATTATGGTGGTAGCCCTGTGTAAAGACGTGTTATCAGGGGAGAATGTCTGTCATAAAAGAGGGGCGAAAGATACCAGTGGGACGGTCAAACTCATAGATTACCATGGCTTAAAAAAGAAAACGACAAACAGACAAATAATAGAATAAAACACACGACATAGAAAACTAAAGACAAAGCAACACGAACCCCACCAAAAACTTGGGGTGATCTCAGGTGCTCCGCAAGGGTAAGCAGATCCTGTTCCACATGTGACACCCGTTGTGTTGCTCATGTTGTTACAAACCCAGTAAATATTCTAATTCGGTAGGTCATATTCGTGAAAAGGGAAGGGGGTTGTAGATACGACATAAGAAACATATCCCATATGATAATGATAATCGATGAAACGGTTATTCCATAACGGTCAACCAACTGGTGATGGCGTCCGTAAAATTCACGAAGGCATGATTTCAACTTCATCATTTAAAACTCTTAGTTTAATTGCTTCCTTGTGATCAGCAACCCTCTATTAAGGAAATCATGATATGACATACAAGCAGGTGAATATCGTATAAATTGGGAGATATGTTTCCAAAGGATTAAATGAGTTGTCACATGTTTCGACAGGCAGAGATATATAAATTCGAATATGTAACGGACCGTTTACAATATACGATAGTTCACAAAATGGAAAAGTGATTAATGTCTAAAGATGTATACAATGATACTGATAGAAGAAAGTTATATACGAAGAAATATGAGTATACATAAATATATCTTAATAACATAATGTCCTTCGTCAGTAATAATCTGTTTTGCCAGCGCAATAATTCAATTTATACATGTTATATAACACTAGCAAACAATTCTAAGTCTGAAACAGGCATTATGAACTTTTTTTTTTGTAATTTATTTTTATTTCATCTGAAAACACACCAAGCATTGTGATACAAATAGATTCTACCACTGCGTCGTGTGTTATACGATATTTTTCTACTCGAGATAGTTAAATTTTCAAATTAAAAACGCGAGGCTTGCCGAGCGTTTTAAATATTTAAAATTTAACTGTCGAGAGTGGATAAATACCGTTTTACACGAGATTTGGTGATAACATCTGTTTCTCTAATGATTTTCAAACGATACGCTGGCAAACTTATTCCTTCTTTGCGACTGATCTGCAAAAAGAAGTGTTCTTTCTATATGACGTCATCAGGCATGGTCGCCTTTTTTCGTGCCTTCACAATAGGAAATTCAGAGGAAAACAAGAAAATTCGACGTCATAATCGGATTTTAACCAATGGACTGAGATCAAACGAACCACACGTTGATTAAATTTTTTTATACAATGGGTGCAGAGAGGGATATATTGACGAAGAATTAGAGAAATAAATATATAGATAATTCATAATACATGTATTCAAGCAGACTTCTTATACGTTCAGGTATTTCACATCCAATGTTTTATGGAAATATTCTTTATAAAGCACAAACATGTCAGTATTTACCTCAGAAACTAACAAAACATTTAAATAGACTTATTAAGAAGGGATATAGTTACGATACTGTTGTCAGGTCATTAAAGATTGCATATTTAGACGTTAATATTGATTCACTTATAGGGTCTTTGCATCGGAACAAAACACATTTATTCAAAAACCAGTTGTTGGCATGACACGGGTTATGTTCTTCTCATATATGTTATGATGGTATGATACTAAACACCCCTAACGGGAAGGATTGTGCCTGATATTCATATGATGAAATCATAATCTTTAAATCAGTTTAATTGAAGTCTGGAGCTGGCATGTCAGTTAACTGCTAGTAGTCTGTTGTTATTTATGTATTATTGTCATTTCGTTTATTTTTTTTTTTTTGTTACATCTTCTAACATCAGACTCGGACTTCTCTTGAACTGAATTTTAGATGTGCGTATTGTTATGCGTTTACCTTTCTACATTGGCTAGAGGTATAGGGGGAGGGTTGAGATCGCATAAACATGTTTAACCCCTTCGCATTTTTGCGCCTGTCCCAAGTCAGAAGCATCTGGCCTTTGTTAGTCTTGTATTATTTTAATTTTAGTTTCTTGTGTACAATTTGGAAATTAGTATGGCGATCATTATCACTGAACTAGTATATATTTGTTTAGGGGCCAGCTGAAGGGACGCCTCCGGGTGCGGGAATTTCTCGCTACATTGAAGACCTGTTGGTGACCTTCTGCTGTTGTTTTTTATATGGTCGGGTTGTTGTCTCTTTGACACATTCCCCATTTCCATTCTAAATGTTATTGATATTAAATTTTTCAATAACTCTCTAAAATTAAAAAATTAAGAATAAAATTCAAATTATTTTCAACAAGAAGCAATTTCAATATAAGTGTTTGAACAAAAACTGATGTTCCGTAAATAGTATAATGTTTTACTAAGTTACCGTTAAAATGTTTCCCCCAAACAAATGTTATATCTAATTTGTAGTTTCAAACCTTTTTTCTCTGCTTTTGTTGATAATAATTGCTTCATGTCTTTAATTTCATCTACAAGTTTCCTTTCCAAAGCGAGAGCTAAAAATAAACTTTACATTTACAATTGTTGTAACGAAATGAAGAAAAACTTGTTTTTTGTTTTTGTTTGTTTGTATCTAATGTTCATGTCCTCGTTGTATTTAACATGTTTAACTACCCCTCTGAATCATGTCCTTTAAGTACTCCGTCAGAATTCATTTAATCATTTTGAAACCCATCACATTTTTCTGGTGTGAAGAGTATGGTTAACTCTGTTCGTTTGGATGTGATTGTTATATGAATACACAATCACAACCACATCCGGTCGGAATATTGACATTATTTCTGATGTCTCCTACAGGGGTAGTTTGTCGCTGTCTGCACGTTAAAGAACCGTTGCAACAACTCTGTGATGAGGTCGTTTGCCGGGATGACGGTTCGACCTTCTCCATCCTACTTTCACTTCAGTACTATTCATAATTTCTTTCATCTCCTTTGATTGTACCTATTTAACTGAACCTACACATGAATTAGTTATTTATTCTGATCTTGACTTTTCATACACGCTTTGTCACCTGAAGTTAAGCACATTACTTTATTTTGTATCTCAATAAATAATTAACGAATGATGCAAAAAACAGATTAAAAAAATAAGAAATATTTTTCTCATTTTATTTTTACTTTTGATAATAATCTATCGAATGTTTGATGTGTTTTATCTATTGCTGTAAGTCGCCAGAATCGGACATAAGCATTCTCTAATTAAAAAACGCTGGACATAATTACTGGACAAACCGACATTAACACGAAATGTGCATGATGAGCTACTTTTCCGTTTCCTGATACCACCCCAAAAATGGTGTATTTTTATTTTGTCTATAGAATCATCTGAAATGTCTAAATAACTCTTCGTATACTCTATCTGAGATCTTATGTATAAGTATATGTCTACCCACATAAAAGTCATTGATAAATAGCTTCACGAAAATAATTGTAAACATTGAGTGTTTTGATAAAACAATATATAATTGCCAGATCATCACGGTTACAGAAAATGAACTTGAATTCAAAAGTTATATGAACACAGCTTGAACATGAAATGAAAGTCAAAATCCTTCAAATTATCTCGCCAATAATATTTTATAAGCGATGATGGCATCGTATAATCCACCAGTAACTTAATTATGCAAAATACATATAGATGTCTTCATACAGTCACTGTAATGTCTAAACCAAATCGTAACATACAAAACTAACTTCCTGACTTATCAACATGATCAACGATATAGACTTTTTTTTAGATATTTTTTAACCGACATCAGCGATATATTTATGCCATTTGTTAACGGACTTTAATTTTTTTTAAATTCGTTATGAAGTTCGGCATGTTGGTTATTTCCCCTTTTTTTTAATGATTATTGAATTTGAAATTATTGGCCTGATCAATATGCATATGTTCTATGAATTCATTACATAGTGCTATATATTTTTGTAGTACTTATTCATGTTATTATTTACGTGTGCAAAAGGGAAAGAAAAATGAGTGAAATATCAAGCAGGTATGTTCCGGCAGGTACTAAGAAGTAAAATAATTCATGGAAAATCAATAATTGACGTCACACTAGATTTTACGACTTCTATCTGATGACTGTTTTGTATATCAACTTCCCCAGCAAATTAATCGAATAAGCCAATTCAACGGTTTTACTTTTGTATCAGTTTATATCAATGCAAAAGTTTAAAAAAACCGTGCTTAAATAGTGTTTTCTGTCAATAATTAAACAAGTGGCAGAATTGGAACTGGTGGATATTTAGCGGAGAAGAATTGTGTAAATTCTTCATCCGACATAAGCCAAATGATAAGGAAAGCTCACTTGCCAAGTGATGAGAAAACAACCAAAAACTGCAAAATTTTCATAATTAAATTTACCAATTCCGGGGCAGCAGCCCAACAACGGCTTGTCTGATTTGTATGAAAAATCAGATAGATCTTAATCTGATGAACATTTTTACCCTGTCAGATTTGCTGTAGTTTTACAAACAAAAAGAAAAAGATTAGACCTTATTCATCTTCAGTTTAAGTAGTTTAAGTGTCATGTATGGTAAATATTATTAATCAAATAAATAATCTTATTCCAGGCATCTCGATTTTTATATAAAAGCCAGGGTTTGTGCAAAAGAGCAGCAACAGCGTGCAAAGCCTTCCTATGTGAAATTTAAATATGAAGTCTTATTTGATAATTCAATAAAATCTTTACCGTAATATTGATAACTTAACACGTTTGAAGTGGAAATTTGAGAATTTTTCAACAAAGACTAAACTTATAATATAGCACCGAACCTTTTTCATTTGACTTGAGTAGTTGATTTTCTACGTCAGTAAGTTTCTTTGTCTCTGCTTTTGTAGATAATGATTGCTTCAACTTTTCTATTTGGACCTCTTTACTTTTAGCTACCATCATTAATACACCGAGCTCCTTTTCTATTATAGAAGTTGCATATCATGTTATATTTTAAAGACATCAATTTGGAAGAGTTAAAAAAAATCACAAAATAGAGTTAATAGATATAAAGCAAATGTAGGGCATAGAACAATGAGACAGCAATCCGAAGACCAAAATATTAAATCATATTTGATATTTTGTTTCAACTGTAAATAGGTAAATGTTTTGTAAATTAGTGAAAATAACACTTGTTAAATCTCCTCGATCCTACTCGCTTGGTAGATATACCTTTAACGTGAATGCTCAAACCAAATCACATGAAAGCCAGAGATGTAAAATGACCTAAACATTACAGCCACTGAGTATTTATGTTAACTTTGCAATTGTTAAACAAACTACTATCGTTTCATGTATGTTTTCTTTACCTTTAAGGAAGTCGTTAGCGTAATACAAAGTCCTCTTTTCGTTTTACTTCTCGTTACCTGTTTGATCCTGCTTAGTCGACATTTTCTTCAGGGTTCTTTCATTTTCATACACGTACATAGCCATCAAAGCTACAACAATAGCATTTACGAATACTTGCAAATAGCTCATGTCCTTAATCATAGAATTCATCAATTACACTAGTAATGTCATAAACCAAACGGTCGAGTTATGAGTTCAAAAACTATGAATAAGATAGAACAACGGGGGATAATTAAAATATAATAAATAAGCAGTCCGGTAAGACGAAGAACGTTGTGAACATTTAACATGTTAAAACCTACCGTGTATACACAAATAATTAAAGAGATTCAACATTGTAGTACTTAAGTTATTTATAAAACGAAAATTGAAATCATTCATTAAAAAGTTTAAATAACCCTGTTTTGGTATTTATATTTGTCTGCATTCAAGCAACAGAACAGGTCCGGCGAGTGGAAGTTGAAAAGATTTAAATGTAAATGTATTCGTAATTGCAATAACAGTACACATATTTATAAATAATTTCTGTACTGACAAAGTAAAAATTCAAAAAAATATATTTTACGGATATACCCTACGGGAAGATTCTTCAGTAAAAAAAAATAATAAACACTTTCAAAGCATATTTTCTGTTTATTGTCAAAATTTCCACCAAAACCAAGTACAAAGTTCCACAATCATGGCTTTTGGAAATCAGTAACTTCATCATTAATTGATTTTTTCTATTAATTTATAGCTCATTATTGTGTCCTTTGCAAAGAAGTGAGTTTGACAAACCTTTGATAGTCTGTGAATTAATATATTAATTATTTTATTTTGATTTTGTTGATTTCTCTGAGCTCTTGTGCATTAATTCTTTTTATTATGCATCCAAATAAGAATAATCTGTCTTTTTTAATTGCGATTTGTAAAACTATAAAATTGGCAAAGCGTTTGCAAATACGTTTAAATACACGTGGATTTACGTGAGAGGTATATTGGAACATCAATTATTATATATATCTCGGTATAGATACATCGATAATTTTATAACGGTGCTGTTTACAAAGCAAAAGAGGCACGTCATATAAGGAATGAATTTGACAACAGTTCAATATTTTTACGATTTAGAGCTTGATTCAATGGGAAGAGGTTAGATTAATGATTCAACTGGTATATTGACTTGTTCTTGTCTTTTGTAGTGTTATATTTTTAGGAGTATTATCTCTTCCTTTTTTTATTTATTGTCTTAACAAAAATACAGTATACCACACATGATAATTTATCAGTAGAATACTAAAAAAGTATCCAAAGTATGGAGATCGAATAGGTACTTTTACGACACATATGTATATCCTGTATAAAAGGATATACAATAACGTGAAGAGCGTGACCGTCAATATACATCAGTACCGAGTTAGGGATATTAAAATACACCTTACTTTACAAGTTGTAATCCTAATGATACGTGTTTCATAAATATCCAAATGCAAAGCCAAAAATACTAAACTATACACTATATATCTTACAGTGAATTTGTATAATCAGGGGTTATGTAGAATCCCTGATTTTTCAGGGATTATGTAGAATCACGTAAATTATAAGTGATTATATAGAATCCCTGAAAATGACCAGTGATTTAACAATTATTTTAATAATTATTCTACAAATTTCCTAATATGATTTCAGGGATTATCAATAATTCAAACATCCTTTGTTTGATAAACGAAAATTAAATACAAACAAATTATCATTTTTTTTTATTCATTAGAAGTTTATAAGTGAACAGTACTCAGCATTTAAATTGTTTCCTACCATCTCTTATATTTCATACAGATTAATCTCTTCACATAACCATACATTTACATAGGATGGGGGCTGGTGGACATGGATTTAAAAAACTTATAAATCTTAAATATCTGACGAAAAATATATTTTGTGAATAGCAAAAGTTATAACTAGATATACAGAAATAAAAGGACTATGTGTCATATGTACATTTACGATTAGTATCTCATAAGTATACTATATTATGATCAGGTTTTGGGACTTGTTAAACCTATAGTTAGCAAACAATGCAATTCACGTGGACACATTGATTTAGTTGATATGCAATCTAACTAATTTTAAGTCCACCATAGTTTACCAAGACCATATGACAAAAATGTTCTAGTTGTAAATCCACAGTGCATGTTATTTGTGGTAAAATAAATGTCGAAGAAGGTAATGGAACATCTTTTTTGTGTATTTTGTGTTCAACTGAACAAGCAATTCAAACTGAGAGAACTGATGCACCTAATTGTACAGGCAAACAGTATGATTGGTAGATCGAATAATATTTTAGAGTCGACATAGGGTGTTATGTTCTCATACCTATTCCACATGTTGATAGAAAAAAAAGTATCAAGAAAAAAATCTACACATAAGTGAATTATTTCCTGTACAAAGAAATGTTCTACATTTTAAAAGATTTATTGGTAATTTCTGTAAACATTTCAAAAGTCCTCTGCTTTTGGTTAAATTACGGCCTCAGTTATTATAAGGGTTTCTGTTATGATTTTATTCTTTTCATGATTTCCAAAACCAAAGCAGAATCTGGAGAGCGACGCAGGCTCTTGAGAGAGCATCTAATTTTGGTAAAAGCAGAAGTGAATCAATACGATGTGCCCGTAGAAAAGCAGGCAAATGTGCAATAGTTTATGTCATTCAAATTTAGTTTGAAAAATAATGATGATTGTTTTTGAAAAATTTTAGCATATCGTTCCTAACAGTTTAATATGTTTATGTCTAACATTTTATTGTATTGAGGTTATCATTTTGCTATTTTGGTGTTAACAGTTTACAATTTGTGTTAATACTGATGTTTTAATTTGATTTTATAAAATGAATTATTTAACGTTTATTCATTTTCTATACATTTTAAATAGAACAATTTCTTCACTTCAGTTATCATGTATAATTCCTGACATTTTTTCTAGTGATATG
This sequence comes from Mytilus edulis, assembly GCA_019925275.1. Lineage (NCBI taxonomy): Eukaryota > Metazoa > Mollusca > Bivalvia > Mytilida > Mytilidae > Mytilus > Mytilus edulis. The sequence goes on along the minus strand of CM034360.1, from coordinate 82,056,816 downwards.
ATTTTAAGAACAAAATTAAATAAATTGATTGATTGTTGCTTAAACAAGTTTAGTGGCAAGGATTTTACTGATCAAAACGAGAAACTATAAACAATATATACAATTAGGAGATAACTGTATTGTATTTTAAGCTCCGACGGCATCAATTGGGAATTTGATGACCAGTCGAAAATTAAGTTTACTGGCGACGCGTAAGCGGAGACAGTACACGGGTATTTGCGACCATCAAATCCCCAATTGATGCCGTCGGAGCTTAAAATACAATATTGTTATCTCCATTCTAATGAAACTAACAGAAAACAACGTTAAAACATGTATTTAAAATCTGTCAGATGCCGTCTGCGCTTGCGCGTACGTCCCATAGCATCAATTGTCAATTGATGCCATGTAAATAAATGACGTGATCCAATCAAATGAACGTTACAAACGTTGTTGCATTAGAATAGAGAGTTTCTGCAAGCTTTGACGACACCAAAGGCACTAGAAAATAATAGAATATTTGATGAGATTGATTGATTGTTGGTTGATTATCGTCCAGTAGTAAATATTTCAAAAAAAGGCAGTGTTCCGGTAGGGTAAGCAGATCATGATATAATCTATGTAAATATATAACCGAAGGATAATATATTCACATTCCGGGCGGGTTTCTGATATTAAGACTTTTTGATCTCCTTTGTGGAAAAAACTTATAAAATAAATGGCACCAATGTTTCTACACCAGATGCGTATATCAACAATCAATGTCTGTCAAGTAGTGCTCGAGGACAAAATATTTGACTATCCAAAGCTTATTAAAAGAATGAAACTAGCTATAAACCAAACGGACAACAAAGCAAAGACAAAGCCGGGCAAGGAATCTTAGCTTTGTACGAGGGAGATACATTTCTTAATTTTAAATAATTACAAATATTTTGAAACACAAAACTATAATTACAAAAAAATCTGTATTTTCCTGCCAGAATCAGCAAAATCCTCGACCGAGTGGTAGTAATAACATAAATGGTTTTTAGTTTAAAAGTGAATTATCTGTTTTAACAAAGCTTTTTTTGTTTTTGTTAAAAGTTTGTCAAGAACTAATACTGCCTATGCATGTGGACATATCGGGTACGGATATGTAGGTCCTGTCATAAGAACATCTGAAGCGGACACTGACGTTCACTGTACACTTATTTGCCTCACAAATATACCCTGTTCTGCTGCAGAGTATGACAAAAAAAACACATGTCTGTTTACTGAAAGGTGAATGTACGAATGGAACATAGTCATAAATGTTCCAAGACAACAAAAATTATGTAATTTTCATTCAATAGAACATCTAATGTTCACAAGATCTGAATTAACATTGTATACACTCTTGCATCAAGTTTGGTAAACCAACAGTTTCAAGAAGTTCAAGATAATAAAAAAATTTTGTATTCCAACCATATAATTGATTAAAAAAAACAAAACAATAAATACTAAATTAATATAACTCGTGGCACATGAAGTTTTTTTTTTACAGGAATAGAGTTTGACTGTCCATTTCTGGTCTTTCGCCTCTCTTTTGTGACTTACACGTGAATCAGATAAATCTTTTGAGGCCTTAGACCACTTATAAAGTATGAATATGTCAAAGTATAATATTAATTTGTTGTAAACAAGCTCTTGTTACGGTCAAGTTACGAAAGTCGGTAAAAGGGGAAAAATTGAAAGAATACTGGAGAGTTTATATATTTCAGACATAAACTTGTGATATGTATAATCTGTTTAGGTGATCGGTGAATTATTTGTTGTATGCTTAACTGTTAACGTCAAGTGGTTCATCTGTGTATGTTGTCGGTGATATATTTGTTATATGCTCGTTTGAATTGTTTTACATTGTCTTATCGGGGCCTGTTATAGCTGACTATGCGGTATGGGCTTTGCTCATTGTTGAAAGCCGTACGGTGACCTATAGTTGTTAACGTCTCTGTCATTTTGTTTTTTTGTGGATAGTTGTCTCATTGGCAATCATACCACATCTTTTTTTATATAAACGTCTAGCGACTAATATTTAATGCAAATTCAGAGCAGCTTTATATCTGATTTAGATATCCTAAAAGGAAATACGTAAACAATTGCATGAATAATTTTCTTAAATGTCTAAAATATCTTTCTCTCTAATACTCTCATTCAGTGTCTACAAACAGACACCATATTCTGTCAACTGGCCCATTTCTATTGTCAGCATCACTATAACATGTATAAGGTTTCAAACCATTAATTCATAGCAAGATTGCTTCCGAAGTTTTGCAATTTCAAGCATCAGAGGCTACTTCGTCTTAAGGCCAAACTAAGTTGTGATTATTTGATGTCAAGGCTAAACCTTATCCTCGCTTGTGCCAAAAAAGATCAAATTAGAGTGTACTATTTCCCGTAGGATTGATAGTACAAATACAGTTTTTTCCGATCTGTACAACAGACAAATGTACCCTCCCATCAATTGTATCTACTTCTTCATCATTCAAAAGATTCTTTAATAATGGTTCTGTAGTGATCAAAAGTCATCAGGCTTTTATTTGATATCAAAACTACGAGACTTCTTCGTCTTTTGACAAAGATATGCATTTATGAGTCAGAACTACTTTGTATAAATATAAGGTACTTTCTTGTATATTCTTTGGATCTGGCTTAAATTTGTGGTTTTTAACCATAAGTTGATTTGTCTCAATTGTATTTTTTTAAATCTTTTTTTTCTTTCCTTCAATGTTGACTTGCTTTGTTGAATGTCGACAATCACCTTAATTTTCAAGCGTCTGGTCAATAGAACAGTCAACTTCAAGACTTTAACCGATGAAATGTTCAGGATTGTCTTTAACGAACACGTTTTCTTTAAGATCCGACGCAAGAGAGCCATATTATGATCTATACATCAACACGGTGCTCCATAATAATTTTTCAGCTGACTCATTGTATATTCATTACTCTTCTTTGAATGTGAACAGTAAAACCATAACCAATCAGCAAATATCTGTTTACGGCTACATAGTATGTACCATCTGGCTTGATTAAGAGTATGATACATTTGAAAAAGTATAAAAATAAAAATGTCGTAATGCCAGTCTTGTATTATTTTTAATTTAGTTTCTTGTGTATAATTTGGAGTTTAGTATGACCTCCATTATCACTGAACTAGTCTACATATTTGTGTAGGGGCCAGCTGAAGGACGCCTACGGGTGCGGGAATTTCTCGCTGCATTTAAGACCTATTAGTGAATTTCTGCTGTTGTCTGCTCTATGGTCGGGTTTTTGTCTCTTTGACACATTCCCCAATTCCATTCTCAATTTTATTTCAATATGTGACAAGAACTGTTACATAAAAATACTTCTGCTAGGAGTTTTCTATATTTTTTTTATGCTAAAGAACATTCAAATTCTCATTGTTGCGATCCTTATTATGAAAAGTGTCTGGCAATCTATAGCTAATACTCATCTTGTCCTGATTTAAACTTGTAATTGACATTCTTGTTATTTTACACTTTATGATGTAGAAAGAAAACGTAAACAATGTAGATATCAATCCTTCAATATAACAAAAAAAGGCTATGAATGTCATGCAATTTTCTACCATCAGGAACCCGCAACGCCGAAAACTTTCTAGCCAAGAATGTATACTCACCTAAACATTTGAAGAGCTATATGACATAAAACAACATGAAAGTAAAGGCAAATTTACCTTAGGTCAACTGTGCGTGATGAAGTAGAAACCTTGGTTTCTTTTATACACCTTGAAAGAATTTAAGAAACACCTAACTGTTTTGTCTCTTTTTGTTGTTTTAAAATCATACTTGATAATGCTTTTTTTCAATACATTTCGTTCATTCGTGTATAGATTTATTTCCTATGTATCTTAAAACAAGCAGCTCTTTTACAACAACAATCAATTCATAAGTTTCATGCAATAAATGTTAGACGTTTCACGTGCTGATTTCCTAGTTAACAAACCAATCATAGATATCAGGATTAAATTTTGTATTTACGTCAGACGCGCGTTTTTTCCTACAAAAGACTCATCTATGACGCTCGATCCAAAAAAGTAAAACGGTCAAATAAAGAACGAAGTTGTTTACGATGAATATTTTGTTAATGAAGAACCTCATAGATAAGCTATCAATTGGAGCTCGGAGTTCGGAGTACAGCAATTGAAGTTCCATCAGACACTTGTTGAAAACAAGAAGATCAAAGAAGCCAGATTATTTTATTTCACTTGCAGAAATACTGATAATATTCTTTCCATTAAGGAGGCTCGAGGTACAAAAAAATCATCCAAATTGAAACATTTGTTTTTTCATTACAAATTTTATTTATTAAACTGGGGCTTTTCTACCTCAGGAATAGACTACCTTAGCTATTTTGACAAAACTTTTAGGAATTTTTTATCCTCAATGCTCTTCAACTTCGTACTTTATTTGTCCTTTTAAACAATTTTTGATCTGATGAGTGATTTGTAGACGAAACGCGCGTCTGGAGCAAATATACAAGATTGTAATCCTGGTATCTATGATGAGTATATTTACACTATTAGTTGCTACTTTATGATATTGTACAAACATCAACCAATAAAAAGTCAATTTGTTTTGGCCCCAGATGACTTTTAAAAGCTTATATCATTGAAAAACCTCCAAATTATCTTTGGCAAAAAAAGGAGATTTTTTAGCATAAAAGTTGAAATAACATTTTTAACTCATCGGTGACCAATATTTTTTTATTATTTTTTTCAAATGAACTGATCTTAAACTAAACTATTGTTACATTTAAGCGATTTCTGTAATTTAGTTTTTTTTTTATTTCGATTTGACCTTTTTTTTTATTATTGGTTGAACAGAAAAAAAAGTACCGTGACAAAATTGCAAGCTTCTTTCAAAGGTAGATTGTGAGCTTAATTGAACGGTGACATCATGTTTTTATTCAATAGTTCTATTAAGTTTACGATAAAATTTATTTATAGACAAAAATAGCAAAATCTTATATTTTAAAAAATAAAATAATTTAGACCCGTGAACCTCCTTAACGATCCAAACTGACTGTGTTCCCTTAATATATCCCCCAGGAATAGAAATAACCGAAACAACAGACATGGCTTTCTCCGTCTCATCTTTAAACTTATACCTCGAATTTGAGACAATCATCTCAGTACCAGAATCTATGATAAACGAGATAATTTTGATTTTGAAATTATCAATTCCCCCCATCTTAGTAGCAATATACCAACTACACCTTCATGTTTGATATACATTTCCTAACTTATTCGATATTCAAGAGCTTGCAACTTCTACTCAGACTTTGTGATACGTCACCAGCGTCTGCCTAGAAAGTTGATGACCCCGTGGTATGTCAAAGAACGTCTCGTTCTTTTTCTAAAAAAAATATTCATCGGAGGGTACCAAGACCGTGTTAATAAATATTCCGTATCAACTTCACAAAAAATACATGATGGTGTTAATGTATAGGTTATGCGTACTGCTTATCATCTGTATAATGTGTTTTATTGGTATTTTATTAGTTCTATTATTAATACTACTTTTACTGTTTAGTCTGTTTTCTGTGATATGCATTTGATGTAGCTCGGAATTTCTACATCCTGTCAATGTGTTTTATTATCTTTTTGTGTTTCTGTGGTTCATATGACGTGACTCTGTACTTTTAAAGATCATGTCGCTATGTTATTGTTCTTTATGTCATTATGTTATTGTTCTATTATATGTTCGATTCGACGATGACGAGCCAAAAATATCGCGATATCATCGGTGTGTTATACAGTGACAATCTAAACTAGATCAATATTCAAGGACGATAATGCAAGGCCACACAAAGCACGCATTGTGTCCGATTTTCACGTCTGGAGGTGACACTATTTCTTTGTCAGCGATGAAACCGGATACAAATCCTTTTGATTATGATTGGGATGATACTGGTCGACAAATCATCAACACAATTCAAGATTATCAAAATTCATTGATATCATTATATAATCTTTTATTGATTTTCACGAAACAATATCTTTCGTCAAAGAACGTAATAGAGAACCAGACCATCCGTAACAAGTACTGCATACTTTAAGTCTTATTGTTTTCATAACTTTCTAAAGTTGCTTTGATAAAACTAAGAATCCTAAAACATTCATCTCTAAATTATTTCAAAACGGGATATTATATTTGATATTGTAATTGTTTAGTATTGTTATATTTGTAAGGTTTGTATCAGCGCCAAAATCAAAGCATTTAACTTTCAGTGAACCACATTTTATGCAAGAATTAATTCATATATAATAATGTTGATAATCTTGACTTACATCTAGAAATTGACAATGAGGGTCGGTTGAAAACAAAACTTTACCACAAAAGAGATGATTTCAGCTTTCCAATTGTGAACTTTCCATTTCTAAGTAGCAACATTTCAGCAGCACCTGCATGTGGGGTATACATCTCCCCATTGAAACGATATTCCCGTGATTCCATTTACTAGCATGATTTTCTTGACAGAGGGTTGCTGCTCAAAAGAAATCTATTAAACCAAGTGTTCAAAATGGAAAGTTGAAATCATCCCTTCCTAAATTTTACGGACGCCATCACGAGTTAGTTGACCGTTATGGAATAGCAGTTTCACAAATGATATCGGATATGTGCCTTACGTAATAACTACTATCCCCTTTCCTTTCATGAATGTGACCTACCGAATTAGACAATTTACCGGATTTTTATTACCTAAGCAACATGACGGGTGCTACATGTAGGGTTTGGTCTGCTTACCCTTCCTGAGCACCTGAGACCACCCTTTGTGTTTGGTTAGGGTTCGTGTTACTTATTCTTTAGTTTTCTATGTTGTGTTGTGGGTAATATTGTTTGTCTATTTGTCCTTTTCATTTTAAGCCATGGCGTTGTCAGTTAATTTTCGATATATGAGTTTGACTGTCCCTTTCGTATCTTTCGTTCCTCTTTTCTAATAATAAAGAAAAATATGAATCTTATTTTCGATACAGAAAGAAAACAAACTGACTCTGCAGTTACTTGAAATATTAAAACTTACAGAATTTACCATTGCACTGTTAAAATGTTTTTACACATTTTTTTTTCACAAACAAAAAAATGAAATCTCTATACATGTTGCAAGGATTGTCCACTATTGAATAAAAAATACATTTTTATCGTTATCTTGGACCAAAGACGCTTGAGTTCCACCTGTGCATTCACCTTTCAGTGTACAAACATTTGTGTTCTTGTCATACTCTGCCACAGTACAGGCTGTATTTGTGAAGCATATTAGTGTACAGTGAATGCCACTGTGCGCTACAGATGTTCCTATGACAGGACCTACATATCCGTACCCGACATATCCACATGCATGAGCAGTGATTGACAAACCTAAAATAGAAATGTTTATCAATTGTTAACGTAGATCATAGGTATATGTTACTTGAGATATAATTTTCTTATACTCTACTAAGATGAAGACTTGACTATGCTCGACAACCCTAAAGCTCACTTATGATATACATTATTGTACATTGTTGATTGCTTTTAACTGATCTGTTAGAATATTTCATATAATTCTGTTAATTTATAATGCATTGTTATGTGAATCTATAAATGTACTGTATAAAACTTAAGATGTACAATACGAATCTGTAGTAAACGAAGATTTGTTGCAAACAACCTTTTAGTTTATTTACGGATGTCGATTGAATCTGGAACAAGAAACAACATTGGCGAGTTTATTAACTATTGGAATATATGATACATCTATTGTAAATGTATTAAAATATTTATTCTCACTCAAGATGCAAAGGAAAGGTTCACGATATTACACTAAATTCATGTCATCTTTCTGGTGAAGGTTAATTCAGAATATCTTCTTTCCGACCAGTTTTTGATATTGAAGAATGATTAAAATTCACGTAACTATCAATATATTGATTTTTCCTGAGTACCTGATTCAATGAGGTTGTTTACTAGATCACTATAGACCTCTACTTCACATATGGCTAGATATTCCGTGTCTCTACGTTTAATCCTGACAAACCTCCCTCTTGTGTTATTGGGACATATTATAGTGATTCTCTGGCTTTCGGTGGGCTGAAAGTGACAGTGAAATACATCTCCTTCATCTAAATTGTTCCAACTATTGCATGTACATACTGGCATTAAAACTTCGACATCAAAATTTGTTAGTTGGTACGCATTTCCTATAAAATAAGATAAGTATTTGGTTTATATAGAAACAAAGGTAACATTGATACCGATACCAATTTTCTTTTTCGTTGAGACAAAAACCAACTTAGTGAGGTAATTATTTGACTAAAACAGACTAGAACGCATCACGTATGGTAAGTATTCGGCTAAAAGAGACGAATACGAATTACGTAAGGTAAGCATTTGTCTAAAAGAGACAAGTACCCATTAGGTAATGTAAGCATTTAGTTAGAAGAGACAAGCACTTATTAGGTAATGCAAGCGTTTAGTTAGAAGAGACGGGTACCCATTAAATAAGGTAAGTATTTGGTGAGAAGAGACAAGTACCCATTAGGTAATGTGAGCATTTGATGAGAAGAGACGGGTACCCCATTAAGTAGGTTAAGTATTTGGCTAGAAGAAAGGGGTACAAGTTATAAAGTAACTTAAGTATATGGCTAGAAGACACGACTTTCTATTGAGTAAGGTAAGCATCTGGCTAGAAGAGACGAGTATCCATCAAGTAAGGTACGCATTTGTCTACAAGATACGGTTACACATGAAGTAAGGTAAGCATTTGGCTAGAAGAGACGGGTACCCATAAAGGGTAGCAAGTCATTTCGTACCTTGAGCATTTCGTTCCTCTGCCATTTCGTACCCAAAATTACCATTTCGTACCCAACATTTAACATTTCGTACCCCCGATAAAACCATTTCGTACCCTATGTGTTAAATGCATCTACCATTTCCTACCTCATGGACTAAATATATGTTTACTACTTCGTATCATACATTTGTAAAAGTTCTCATTATTGTCGAGCCTACAAGTTTTGTTGCAGAAAGCTCGACATAGGGCTAGGTTCAATATCAGCCCAAGAGCCGCATGGCTCGAGGGCTGATATTGACCGAGGGCTGATAAGACATGCGATATGAAAAATGACATGTTATGATCTTTTAATCATATGCTTCAACAGTAGAGAAAAATAACAGATTCATTTATTGATCCTTTTACGTGGTTCCCGAAGTTTAAAGAGTAAAAAAGTTCACGGCCGTCGGACCCAAAAATTGATACCTTTTTATCATATGCCTCAACAGAGAGAGAGAGAAAAAAAAACATTTTAATATGGACGAATCGACAAAAAAATAATTTAACAATATACAGAATGATCATTGTTTGGAAAAGTCAACTTTTTAAAGAAACTTTCTAAATAATGTTTCAGAAAAACTTAAAAAATGTATTTATTAAATAGTTTGTTTGTTTGTTTTTTTTTTTTATTATTATTATTATTTTATTATTTTAATCTATATACTTTCCAGTATTCAAGTAATTGTTTTGTACACTACTTTCTAATGTTTTTTCACTGAAAACGTAGCATTGAGGTGTATTTTCCGGAATTGGCCGAGTATTACCGGAATGCCATGTGATAACGTTACGGAAAGGCATGTGATAACAATCAAAGCATGTGATAAACTTTTCATATCAGCCCGCTAAGCACCAATTCGAAAAATATGGAATTTACGTCAATTTAAGGCTTTTATCATACGGTAAAATTTATATGTTATTTAGTCTAAGTATATGATAAGCAATTTTATTAAGAGTTTATCAGAGATATATAGACAGTTGGACGACAGATAAGTTTGATAATGCACACTCCTGTATATAAAGTCCGTAAATTGTGCACATGCACGAGCTTAGCCTACCAATATTTATTTAGATATGCAAACACCATACGACGTTTTTTTACTGCTGACACATGATCAATCGATATTGATAATTGGAAGGTTAAAATCATCCCGATGGTAATTGATTTTAGTGTAAACTTGTTAATCTGAGTCAATAATATGAGGCAGGCATTACCTGTAAATGGGGACAAAGTCTGTATGAATTATTTTTTTGTAACTTAAATATTTGTTAAAAAAAAGAAACAGAAATACCGTAACGTTTCCGATTTTGGTTCTGTTGTTAGGGATTTTAGTTGTGACGTTATTTAAGTTATGACGTCATATGCAATGTAAACAAAGAAACGCTATCATCAGGTAACGTTTTTTCATATCAAGGAATTATTAAAAATGAAATTGGTATTGCGTTCCTTCCTATTTTATACTAGACTGATAAATATATATTTTACTCAAAGTTTCATACAAACGAGACCGGAAAAGGAAGTACTTTGTAGATTTCTGCGCAGATGGAGGAATTCAAAACATGACATTAAAAAAATTGAACGATTTTGAGTTTTTTAGTACAATGAAAATTTCCCCGGATTTTTTTGTTTGTTATTGATTTTTCTACTGTTATTGGGGACTTCGTTGCCGTATAAAAGAAAACATCAAGGAATCAAGGAAATTATCAATATATCTGACAGTTTAATAAGAGAATTTACCAAGGTGCGTTTTTTTTTTTTTTTTAAAGGTTCTGGATGAATTCTGCTGTCATAAGAAATCGTTGTGTAGATGATATCTTGGTTAACAATGTCCAATTTTAATTCCTTTTATTACCGAACGTGACTTTTCCCCGATTGTGACTGTTTTGCTGAGTGTGAATCCCCATTGCTACATGTATAAGACGTGTTACGGTACTTTTCCATTTCAAATTAATGTATTTAGTTTTGATGTTATATTTGTTATTCTCATTGCATTTTGTCAAATATCTTTACGTTTGTAATTGTAAATCTTATCTTTTTCTGTTGTATTCGTGTGTTATGGTACAAATTATTTACCATCCAGTGCATTTATTAGAAGTTAGTTTGGATCAACGAAATTTATACTATATATTTGGGTTACAGTTTGATTCAGAAGAAGCACCAACATGACTAGATAATGTATTTGATTATCTTATTATTACCACAATTTGATATTAATAAGTATTGTATTTTTTATTTCGCGTTTCTGTAACTTTTATTTTTTTACAAGGATACTAGGTTGTTGGCCTATCGCTCAATCCCCAACCTGAACCAGAGAATCTTTACTCAAGGTTTCTTTCATATAGATCCATTGCCGACCAAAGCTGACGAGTCAAATCTACCCGGAATTTTTTATCAGAGTTTTCTTCTCCTATATGAATTGCCTTCCAAGGCTGACGACTTTCATCTAGCCGGCTATTAACCCTATGCGACACATGGCGCTAACGGGAGTTATTGAGTTATTGAGTATTTTTTATTGTTACTAATAAATGTTTCATCAGTTTAACAAATCTAATCTTGAGTTATATCCTAATTGTTTCTTATTTTTTAGAAATCTTTTTAGAAATTCAAATGTGACGTCACCAAATGCGTTGATGGCTTTGGCTGAGTCGTCTGTGTATTTCTATGTGCTGATTAAAGTTGTTTAATGTAATGTATCCGTTTTTATTCTGTTTTTTATTCTTATCCAAGGCAGAAAATCTTAGTCGTATTGGTCACAACCTTTTTGAACTTTTGGTCTTCAGTGCCCATCAACTGTGTACCTGTTTTGGCTTTCTTCTCCAATTTATTAGTATTGTAGTCATGTCATGTCATGTTGTCATTTTAATGTTATATGTAACATTGCCATTAAAGCGGGAGGTTTTGCATGCCACAAAACCAGGTTCAATCCACGTTTTATTCTTAAAGTGTCCTGTACCAAGTCTGAAAAATGGCCATTGTTATATTATGGTTCGTTTCTGTGTGTGCATGCTACATTTTAATGGTGTGTTTTTGTTGTGTTGTAGTTCTCCTCTTATATTTGATGCGTTTCCCTAAGTTTTAGTTTGTAATCCGGATTACTTTTTGGTTCTCAATCGATTTATAAATTTCGAACAGCGGTATACTACTGTTGCCTTTATTTAGTTATTTTTCAGTTTTAGGTTGCAGACTTTGTATTTTGTTTTCACTAATGTTTAAGTATTCACAGTATTGTACAGTGAAATCACTTATTTCTCAAAGATGTGTGTTTCTCATATTTTAAAAGGCCCATATATATCAATACCGCCAAAACGGAGCTACTTTGTTAAATTTTAGATACAGATATTTATAACAAAAAAAATACAAAGTAACACTTACCATCTGTGCGTCCATAAATATCTATAACATTGATATCATAAATATTCTGTAGGTCAACTGCCCACCATTGCTGCTGATTATCGTTTCTATCTGTATGTGCACACACAAAATCTTCACCTTTCCATATCGTCTTGTCTCCATCAACGGCATATGATGAGTTACAGTACATAAAATCACCACCCTGGCCAACTTTAGGATCATAAATGGAAGAAATCTGTGTAGGTTTCTTTGATGCAACATTCACATCAGCACAGACTAAAAAAAATACAGGTTACGCTTTTATGTACTCATCAATTAAAAACTTAATATAGATACCAGGATTGAAAATCTGTATCTGCTCTATCCGCGAGTTTGGTAAATAAAAGACTCATCAGTGATGCTTGAATAAAATTAAGGTAAAAAGGACAATAAATTACGAAGTTGAAGAGCATTAAATGAAGTCACCATATAGCTTTAACAATAATGTGTTCATAGTACATGTATGCCCCACTTGCACTATCATTTTCTATGTTTCGTGGACCGTGATATTGGAATAAAATCTCTAATTTGGCTTTAAATTAGAATGATCATATCACAGGGAACATGTATACTAAGTTTCAAGTTGATTGGACTTCAACTTCATCAAAAACTACCTTCACCAAAAACTTTTACTTTAAGCGGGACAGACGGACGGACGAACGGACGGACGGACGAACGGACGCACAGACCAGAAAACATAATGCCCCACTACTATCGTAGGGGGGCATAAAAACATTCAACAGAAGTCAATTATATATATATATTATTATAAGTAGTATTGAAAATATTCCTGTAATTTTCTATTCTTGAGGTTTAATGAACGACCAAACACTCCTTGATAAGCATCGTTTGCTTTTGGTAATATTTCAGATATTTCTTTAAACTTTGAAACAAATACGTCATACAAAATTATATTGTTTTGGTATTTTTGTTTTATCCTTTGAAGCCGTAGTGAATATCAGTTTTTCAAAAGTCAATTAAACCCCATATTTACCGAAACAAAAGACAGTAATTGTTTTATTCCATATTCTGAGAGAAGAACATGTATTTAAGGAATAACATATACCAAAATAAATTTAACATGAAAAATCTAACCATAACAAAGCGCGTGACGTTTAGCGCGGTGAATAACACTTTCTCAGGTGAATATGCTTTTTTATTCAAAATCCAATTCATATAGAGAAACCTACTAAAATAATACCAATATGGAATAAATTCTTATCACTTATTTTCTAACAAAAACTGTTTTAATATACTCTATACTGTAAATATATACAATACTCTATACTGTACAATATTAAGAGAATACATTACCACACGAAATAAATATATAGAATAATCCTCTAACATAACTTGAATTCATGGCAACCTAGCGAAGTCACTTCATATCTTGAAAAAACATTCAACAGAAATCAACAAACTGAATGTTATTATTCTTCGAATTTTGTTGAATTACTTTTAATACGATTTTATAATACGGTTCATTAATATGGTTTCCATTGGTTACTTATGTAGTAGTTTTTAAAGAGAGCGAGACAAATTTAAATTAGGACAGTCACTGTAATTTTCCCTCAATTTAATGGTTGTGAGATAAGCAATATTATTGTAATAATTGCTATTTCGTGATTATTACGATATAGTCCATCGAATTTCTATGAATTTTTAAACAAGTCGAACACACAAAATTTAATTTGACTCTATCAATCATTCAACATAATTTAAAAGTCGTAATGGGGTTGTCATCGTATGACAAAGTTTGATTTAATTTACCAGCGCAAACATCTGTTGACATGCATAGGGCTGATATAATCGATTGCAATATTTCAACACAAGCGAGGTTATTGTAACCATCACACATCAATTGGAATCATAACTATTTATTAATTTCATTGAGGACTACACCAATGCATATGCTTATGCTCTTCAACTTTGTACTTGTTTAGCTTTATAACTGTATTTTGAACTGTGCGTCACTGATGAGTCTTTATGTAAACGATACGCGCGTCTGGCGTATTAAAATATAATCCTGTTACCTTTGATAACTAGTTACCCCACAGGGTCGATGTCATTGCTGGTGGTCACCGTGGGTATCACCAGCCCAGTAGTCAACATTTCGGTGTTGACATGAATATCAATAGTGTGGTCATTTTATAAATTGCCTGTTTACAAATCTTAAATTTTTTTCCAGAAACTAACTTAAAGGATTTTCTTATCCCAGGTATAGATTACCTTAGCCGTATTTGGCACAATTTTTGGGAATTTTGAATCCCCATGCTCTTCAACTTTTTACTTGTTTGGTTTTATAACTATTTTGATCTGAGCGTCATTGATGAATCTTTGTGTAGACGAAAATCGCGTCTCGCGTTCTAATTTATAATCCTGGTACCTTTGATAACTATTAACGAGAAAATGTTGAACTGGACACTTTGTCAGATAGGGTCTCTGATAAAACATCGAATTCATACATTGAAAAACTATGAATGATAGCTCAAAGTCCGTTTTCAAAGACAAATTAGCTGTAAATCAATCATTTATTAACGATGAATATGGTGTTGTGCCTAGAGAGAAAGCTTCAAATAACATTGTCTTAATTTTACGAGTGTCTTCAAAAGGAATTACGAATAAATTAGCATTCAGGTAATTCCACCTATAATTGCCGACATTCCCAAAAGGATCGTAGCATGTACCTATTATTTTCGACATTCCTATAGGAACGAAACATGCACCTATCATTGACGAAATTCCTAAAGGAACGAAACATGCACCTATATATTATTGTCGACATTCCTATAGGAAAAAACATGCATCTATCATTTTTGTCGAGCCTTCGACTTAAGTCGAAAAAGCGAGACTAAGCGAGCCTACATTCCGTCGTCGTCGTCGTCGTCGGCGGCGTCCACAAATATTCACTCTGTGGTAAAAGTTTTTGAAATTTTAATAACTTTCTTAAACTATACTGGATTTCTACCAAAATTGGACAGAAGCTTGTTCATGATCATAAGTTAGTATCCAGAAGTAAATTTTGTAAAAATAAAATTCCATTTTTTCCGAATTTTACATATAAATGAACTTAGTTTTTCCCGCATCCGTAGGTGTCCTTCAGCTGGCCCCTAAAAATATGTTTACTTGTACAGTGATAATGGACGTCATACTAAACAATGACCACTGCCCTTTCCTCGATCTTGATATCTATATCATAAACGGGAAGCTTAATACAAAAATTTATGATAAAAGAGATGATTTTTCATTTCCTATTGTTAATTATCCATTTTTAGATGGTGACGTTCCCTTGTCACCATCTTATGGTGTTTATATATCTCAACTTGTACGATTCGCTCGTGTATGTAACAATGTATTTGATTTTAGCGAGAGAAATTTATGTATTACTGAAAAATTATTACACCAGGGTTTTCGATATCACAAACTGGTCAAAACATTTACTAAATTTTATCACCGGTATAAGGAAATAATTCGTAAATATAACTCAACATGCAGACATCTTATACGTTCAGGTATTTCACATCCAAAATTTTATGGAAATATTCTTTATAAAGCACAAAAATGTCAGTATTCTCCTCAGAAACTAACAAAACCTTTAAATAGACTTATTAAAAGGGGATATAGTTACGATACTGTTGTCAGGTCATTAAAGATTGCATATTTTGGCTTTAACATTGATTCACTGATAGGGTCTTTGCATCGGAACTAAACACATTTATTTCTAAAAAAACAGTTGTTGGCATGACACGGGTTATGTTCTTCTCATATATTTTATGATAGTATGATACTAAACCCCTAACGGGAGGGATTGTACCTGATATTCATATGATGAAGACATAATCTTTCAATCAGTTTAATTGAGGTCTGGAGCTGGCTTGTCAGTTAACTGCTAGTAGTCTGTTGTTATTTATGTATTATTGTCATTTTATTTATTTTCTTTTGTTACATCTTTTGACATCAGACTCGGACTTCTCTTGAACTGAATTTTAATGCGTATTGTTATTCTTTTTACTTTTCTACATTGGCTAGAGGTATAGGGGGAGGGTTGAGATCTCATAAACATGTTTAACCCCGCCGCAATTTTGCGCCTGTCCCAAGTCAGGAGCCTCTGGCCTTTGTTAGTCTTGTATGATTTTAAATTTTAGTTTCTTGTGTATAATTCGGAGTTTAGTATGACGTCCATTATCACTGTACTATTATGCATATTTTAGGGGCCAGCTGAAGGACACCTACGGGTGCGGGAATCCTCGCTACATTGAAGACCCATTGGTTGCCTTCGGCTGTTGTTTGCTCTATGGTCGGGTGGTTGTCGCTTTGACATATTCACCATTTCCTTTCTCAATTTTACTCAATTTTAAACTCCGCATTATACACAAGAAACTAAAATTAAAAATCATACCAGACTTACAAATACCATAGGGTCCTGACTTGGGGCAGGCGCAAATTTGCGGTGGGGTTGAACTTGTTTATGAGATCTCAAACCTCCCCCTATACCTCTAGCCAATGTAGAAAAGTAAACGAATAACAATACGCACATTTAAATTCAGTTCAAGAGAAGTCCGAGTCCGATGTCAAAAGATGTAACAAAAGAAAATACTAGTAAATAAAATGACAAAAATACATAAATAACAACAGACTGCTAGCAGTTAACTAACATGCCAGCTCCAGACCTCAATTAAACTGCATTTGTTGCTCGTTATTACTCTTTAATGACTATTTTAACAAAAATATAGCAAATAAAATGATTAGCAAGAAACTTTCTTTTACTAGGTAAAAATCTGCCGAAACGCTAGAAGGCATTTAAAAGAGTGTAAGCTATAATATAACGTTTTTGAGCATTTGTGTTTTGTCTAATAATTAAAAGAAAAACTGTAAAAGACAAATCTAGTCAAAAATACAAGATCAACCAAACATTATTGTCATGTGTTATTATCATCGTAACCGTCAGTTGTTATATACATGTATATACAGCCATGTATCACCATCATTGATGGCGATCCGATGGATACATCTGTTGTAGGGTTGTCACTGACTCAGACGTACTTATGAATATAATTATTTTCCGTGACTGTGTCTTACATTAATTTGTAGGATCCTTTACTATAGATATGCCTTATATATCATGTACTGTAGTACGCCGCTAGATTAAAACTGACGTGGAAAGGTAACACATGGCCAGCGAAAGCTCTTTAATGAGAGCCCAGGTGGTCGTGTGGTCTAGCGGGACGGCTGCAGTGCAGGCGATTTGGTGTCACGATATCACAGTAGCATGGGTTCGAATCCCGGCGAGGGAAGAACCAAAAATTTGCGAAAGCAAATTTACAGATCTAACATTGTTGGGTTGATGTTTAGACGAGTTGTATATACATAATGTACACAGCCATGTATCACCATCATTGATGGCGATCCGCTGGATACATCTGTTGTAGGGTTGTCACTGACTCAGACGTACTTATGAATATAATTATTTTCTGTGACTGTATCTTACATTAATTTGTAGGATCGTTTACTATAGATAATTTAGCTGATCTGTAACAATAACATCTTCATGCCTTATATATCATGTACTGTAGTACGCCGCTAGATTAAAACTGACGTGGAAAGGTAACACATGAAGTGAAAGCTCTTTAATGAGAGCCCAGGTGGTCGTGTGGTCTAGCGGGACGGCTGCAGTGCAGGCGATTTGGTGTCACGATATCACAGTAGCATGGGTTCGAATCCCGGCGAGGGAAGAACCAAAAATATGCGAAAGCAAATTTACAGATCTAACATTGTTTGGTTGATGTTTAGACGCGTTGTATATACATTATATATACATATACAATTTGCGATCATTGGCAAACACACTTTGATTAAATTTTTTTACACAATGAGTTCGAAAAGGGATAAATTTCCATAGAATTAGAGAAATAAAAATAATCAACATGTCAGGAAAGGGATAAATCGTGTAAGAATTAGAGGATCTTAGGTTACAATATACTTATATATGTATAAGTTTTGCCTTCACTATGACCGAATAAACATTGAAAAGAGTCCAAATCGAAAGTAAGTCTTCAATTCCAACAATAGCGTAAAGTCTGTAGTAATGTCATCCACAAATACAAAAGTTAGTGAGTAAACAGTAAAACAAATGCTTAAATCTTATGGATAAAGTCCGATATTTGCTACTCGGGATTGACCAATCATGAGTCAAAAGTTATCTTACATTCACCAATTCCAATTGCGTAAAGGTTCAAATAAATCGATCCAAGCTTAATAAGGTAAGTTTACAACATAGGGTGATTGTTTAAGATTTTTTTTATCTGACCGTAAAAATCCCATAATTCGAGAACGAAAAAATTAGAATATATTCAAAATAATGAAAAGGAATTGTCTTTTATTAGTCTAAACTCTGGTGAAATTTATTAAGGAAAGCATACTGAATTTTTTTGCGTTATATGTGAACGTTGCCTTAAATCTGAGGTTAAAACCTAACTCTTAAAAGACGAAACAAAACTGATCAAAATTTGAATTAAAAGGAAGTTTTCTTTCAACCATTGAAAAATTCATGATCAATTGATTCTCTAGTTTGTATACGACATTTCAAAGGACACACAGACGGACACATGAAATGAAAAATTTAACGAAATCTCAACAATATCCTAAACTTAAACCTGTTTGGTTACAGACGTAAAACGATAATTTAAAGCCATAGCATTTTTATTTTAAATTTGATATGCAATCGATAATTTAGATTTAAATCATTTACTTTATACAGTGTTAAAAATCTTTAATTTTTCACCGGACGGGTACACGCTAGGTTTAAATCAAGGTTCACCGTCTTACCTGACCGGTTTTTGAATCTATTTAAAGTATCGCCCTTTGTTCTAAAATAAAACACACATCTGTTTATTATATCAACTTAGCTAACTATATTCACTGAAGAAATTACTTAAAAGACATGTGCATGAGCAACGTATCAGTAAGCATATGCATTAATGCCATTGTTGTAGCACTGATGGCCATTTACGTATATCGAACTGAAAGAAGAATGGAAGAAATTTCAGACAAACATAGCCGAACAGGTAATGAGAAGGTAAACAGTTCGACGACACGCACAAATGTACACAATCATGTAGTTAACTTAGGCCGTGTTCACATTGACCTAAATTCGGTGTTGTATTAGTGTAACTCACACGTAAACTAAACACAATTGCGTTCCCAATGATAAAACTCAATGTTTACAGTTAGTTTAAATCATGTTTTATCTACACACAGTCGATAGTCAATGTAGGCCTTGTGTAGGTTAAGTGTACACAAACATAGGCATTTAGGACATTAGTTTTACCGTGTATATATTTAAGGAGGAAACTATTTTTGAGTAAAATTGATATTTTTGATAATTATTAGTATAGTTCTTTACAGAAATTGTTGTCTAAATTTTACACGTACTTTATTAACCCCTGATCAAGACTCAAACCAGCATCATTGCCGAACCTAATTATAAGGCAGCTACCAATTGATTTTTTTTTGGGGGGGGATATAATAGATGAGTATAAAACATAAAGGCAAGGGAGATGAGCTAGGGATTTTGTTTTGGAAACAAAAAATGTTTCCAGTTTTTGGCCCTGAAAAAAAATTTGTTTCACTCTCAGATGCCACTTTATATAATGCGAAAATTGGTTTTGACTTGTCACCAAAATGTGTCCTGAAAAAAATCAATAGCCCACGCCCCTCTTTTTTCTTTTTTCGCGCGTACGTTTTTATTCCTTTTTTTTCGATGCTGGTGATCAAATACATTTTTTTCAATATTTAATACTATAATGTGTGGGGAAACTCTTGATTCAGAATATTTTTTTATCATCTGTATGACCATTTTATTTTTTTATCAAATTGGGGATCGGAATATTTCCATTCCCACCACCACCACCCTTTTGAAGTCAAATGGTTGTTCCCTTACCGCTAGAAATATTGTCCAAAAATTTTGAATTCAGTTCTACGTAATGAACATTTAAATGACATATAGTTTACAAGTGGGAACAAATCTTATTTACAGCTAGCTAAACAAGGTGTATAGATGTGAACAAATGTAAAGTAAAACCAGTGTACACTACACTAAACTAATTGTAAACATGTTTACTCTACACGGCGTTTGGTGTGAACACGGCCTTATTGTTGGTGCTCCGTTTTATAAAGAAAACATTCAAGGAACGATCGTGAAGCACATTATGAATGCACATATATAACTGTTTAAAGTTTATTTATAATTACATTGTAAGTATGTTTCCTAAGAATCCGTAATTAAAAAAAAATCGCGAGGAATTTCATTTCCTTATAAAACTGATTACTGGAAAATAAAGCACTGAATAAAAAAAAAGAAAAAGGAAAATCGATATAGTTCTTTATTCTATGGTTGCAGCATACAAATGTAATAACAGGAAATCAATCTTTTTTTGTATTCTATAGTGTTGTAAAAATTACGCGATTCCGCGCTTTTTACAAGTTTTCTATGTTGTGTCATGTGTACTCCATTTATGAGTTTGACTGTCTCTCTGGTATCGTTCGTCCCTCTTTTATACAAAATATGCTTCGGTCAACGGTTTTACATCCTAATTGAATTATAAAAGGTAAGCATATGAAAAAAATATCAATATGCTAAGGTTTCGTAGTATAGTCAATTACAAAAATAAATTCATTGTTTTCTATAATGAAATTCAAAAGTATGTGCTTTTGTGGAACATGGATTTTATACTCTCTTGGGTCAATATTGTCAAATGCATCATTTGTGGCCTCTATAGTATTTCATCAAATGTAAAACCAGTGTACTTAATTTTTTTCGCATTAAATGTAACCAAGTAGCAGTCTCGTTGGGGTCTAATATTTTCGATCGAATGAATAAAATTTGACTTGCATTTTAAATATTGATTTTGGTTTTTGTGGAACAAGAAAGCAATCTATATAGTATCCATGATTGTAAAAGCTGTTCTGCAAAGTGATTCAATTGGTCTGCCCGAGCTTAAATTTGTAACTTTGATGAGATACTTTTTATGTCTTTTATGCAAAAGATAGAAGTGTATTGTCGTACATATATTTCAATGATTTGTCTCATTCCAGAAACCCAGAACGACAAAAAAACAATAGACAGTAAGTTTGAAATATCAATTAAATACCAATTAAATGAAATCCACTCTGAAATAAACACAAATATTGTCCAAAACAACTCACTTGCAGGTATGATAAATACAAAAGCAACTATGAAAGCTACAAACAAAACAAAAAGAGAATAGAAGCTGAAAACACCAATAGCAACATTGTTAATTGATATGTGCATTGGATGAACTAAACTGCTAGATGCATACCATTGTTAATTGATATGTGCATTACATGAACTAAACTTGCTAGATGCATACCATTGAACATTCAAATATATTTCGTTTAAAAACAGTGCAAAAAAAATATTAAATAAAAATGTTCGACAAAAGGATTGATAATTAAATAGATAGAAATAACAAATTAATTATGAAGAACATTTAAAATCGGTCAATAATATATACGAAATCGATCAATTAATAAGCCAATTAAAATGTATTTTCTTAAGGTTTCAAACAAATTTTCGTGGCATGCACTGGAAATAAGCAGTCAATATTAGACACTTGGAAAAAGCCAACCATGGGAGGGGACATCAGCAACATTAAAGACTCGTGTACCAATCGACACCTTAGGAGTACATTGATTGACAACTGGAATGGATCACTCATTGATCAAGTATAAATTTGAAACAATACAATGTTTAACTTTTTTGGTTGCATTCTAATTATGTCTACATTAACTAATTATATCTTTTTTGTTGCTCACTTTATTTTTTGATAATATAACGAACTATAAACACTTGTCATATAACATGTATAAGTGAAAGGTTTATCTAGCTATCTTATTTAATACTGTGCTAATCAGCAACATGACATGTTTTAATCCGTTCCATTAGTTTCTATAGTCAAGCGTATAATTTTGTCATCTCACCTGGCCCCAAAACGGCAAGTGACCTTTTCAAATCACTTGACATAAGTCTTCCGTCGTTGTAGTTTGTTAACCTTAACAAAAAACTTCTTCTTTGGAACTACAAAGCCAAATTTTACCAAAATTGACCACAGTCATCAGTGAGGTATCTTGTTTTAAAAAGTGGTGGACGATACCGCTAACCAAACAACATTACCGACAAGGCTAAAATCAGAACATAATAGTTAAATGCAAAATGTGTTGTCTGTTGAAAATTTAGAAAATCTGAAAAGGTTCAACTTGTCAAAAATGTGAAGATCTATAGATTGTTCTTTTACATCAAAACTGTCAAATGACTTTTGGTATCAGTAAGTAGCTTCAAATTTCGGGTTTAACCACTGTTTTCATTTTGCCAAACAATAAAATATATAGAGAAATTTTTCATTGAAAAAATGATTAGTCAGATAAGATTTAGACATTATTCATTTAAAAATTGTTAGACGACTCTTAACGAGTTATTATCCTATAATGATGATTTTTACCAATATTTAGCATTTTTGCATATATTACTTTGAGAACTATAATAGAAAGATAGATAGAAACTGACATTAGTAAAACTGATTAGCCAAACAAGATATACAAAATCTCAACAAGGCCAAATTTTACGAAACATCATTGCAGTTATTGTTCTTCAATTTTTACAATAGCAAAAATGTTTGCCAGACAATATCTCCAACTAGGTCAAAGTCTGCCAAAATGCTAGAGCACATCTTCTTAGAGTGTTAGCTATCATAAAACATTTTCAGAAACTTTATGTTATTTGCAAACACAAAAGAGAAAAACTGTAAAAAGACAGAAAATATCAGAAATACAAGATCAACAACATTGTTTTTTTTATTCTGAATTCTTTTCTAATCCTCAATGTGGACAATGTTGAAGATACACATTTACCGAAGTGTGACACACAGGCTCTTTATAGCCTCTAAATTAATTTACCTTGTATTCCGATATTTGTATTAAGACTTTTTTTTTTACAAATGATCAATGAACTATTCCTGTGAATAATTAAACAATTACTGATAATATATGTCATATAAAGAATGCTAGTATGACGATTTTGAAAGTGACAATCATCATGAGCATAAACAAAATTGGAGAAACATAAAATATTGACCAATTGACAATTTATCAATTTTATATCAGGTGAAAGTTGAGCTATTAAAAAAATGGCAAACTAGCTGTTGAAATATATTTTGATGGTCGAGGCTCAACAAGTTATAACTGGTTCACCAGGGAACGAATGCAGTCCAATTCTTTTAACGACCTGACGCAAATGTCAACCTTTAAATATTTCTCAATGGATGGGTAAGTAATCTAAAAAAAAACATGAATCGTTCTATTAACAGGAAATGGGATTAGATACTATATTGCAGAAAATCTATAAAATACAGACAAAATATGAATTTAGTGAAATGCAAAGAGATATAGGTTATCCGTTACAAATACCATAACCAAAAATTTGAAAAGCAAAAACAAAAATAGTAAGAAGTGAACATACCTTCTTTACGTAAATATATTTAAAAAATGGAATCTACAGAAAATGTTTTCCTCTAATTTTTCTTATTTGATTTACATAGTCACCATGGCGCCAACCGCCATTTCTTCATCCATCAGAACTTTGGGGGATGTCCAAACGATAAAGGCTGGATGATAATAGTTGACGCGGAAGATACTGGTTCCCGACCTTGCATGTTTGATAAGTTACCTGGAATGGTTTACCCGTACCTACTGTATGGCCCTGGTCGGCAAATGGCTCATTATGACGCTGGTATGTAAGAAAAAAATATATTACTGCAAACACTGTGGACTAAAGGAGATGTGGTGTAATTGAAATAAGACAGTAACTCACGACACAAACATTTAAAAGACTACTATACTTTGTTGTATTCATGGCTTCAGAATAAATTAACCAAAGAGGGTTCTTGTTACCAAACCTTTTTTGTAATTGAGTAAAATATTTTTAAATTGATTTCGCAATTCCAATTCAAGAGTGGCGAAAGATAGTAGAGGGACAGTCAAACTCATAAATCGAAAATAAACTGACAACGCCATGGCTAAAAATGTAAAAAAGACATACAGACAAAAAAATAGTACACAAGACACAACATAGACAACTAAAGAATAAGCAACACAAACCCCACCAAAAACTAGGGGTGATCTCAGGTGCTCCGGAAGGGTAAGCAGATCCTGCTCCACATGTGGCACCAACCTGTTCTTCTATACGAAAGTGATTTGCGGGATCCGTACATAGAAAACTAAAGAATAAGTAACACTTATTTTGGTAGGTCACATTTATGAAAAGGAAGGGGATTGTAGTAACGGCATAAGGAACATATCTGATATCATTTGTGAAACAGTTATTTCATAACGGTCAACCAACTTGTAATGACGTCCGTAAAATGTACGAACATATCCAAAAAAAATTGCATTGTTTAGGGGCCAGCTGAAGGACGCCTCCGGGTGCGGGAATTTCTCGCTGCATTGAAGACCTGTTGGTGACCTTCTGCTGTTGTCTGTTCTATGGTGGGGTTGTTGTCTCTTTGACACATTCCCCACCATCATTCTCAATTTCATCTCTTCAAACACAAGGCTAAAACAAGGATAACAAGGGTATTGTCGTAGCCGACATTTGATTAGGTCCAATAATAAGCCGTGTAGTTTCAAATATTTTCTATGTTTGTCTATCTATTTTAGACTAAGTTGGATTTGAAGGGACTTCGATTTGGATATAAAAACAAGTTTTGGATATCAAAGCTATATGTACTTAATATCTTATTAATTAAGTCTGCAGAGAGTAGTTATCTCAAAGTCTTTTATATCACAATCCAAACCTTTAGAAAATGTAGCAAATTACTTCACACGAAATACGACATCGATTTGTTTTCCAAAATAAACTGACATTACAAAACCCGATTATGACAAGTATAGTTTATCTTTTTAACTTTAGCTTTATTTCTTATTATTATAAACCTCTAAACCATGCTTAATGAAAGTCTCGGAGAGAAATTCAAGTGTAATCACTGTTGGTCTAACGATAATCCCAAATAAGATTATCAAACATTATTTATTCTGCGTTTTTCTTAAATATTTTGATTATAGGACGTACAGTATAAGAATTAATAATTTTTTTTTTAATTTAATTTGATCTCATAAAAATTCGTTTTCATATTTTTGTTTTCATTTAAGGATTGTATGCAGTGGCCGACATGATGATTATATCAATATCGACATGAGATTAAGGTGGAATATCATGCATGCTGCCAGAAACGTGAAGTTCAACGATTTTACTCCACGATAAAATTACATTAGAACTATTCTTTGTACATTTTCATTTACAAATATAAAACGGATTATGCCTCATCCTAATTTATGTGTTGCTACTTTTTTCCTTTGTTCTTTAAAAGCACGCATGGTTTATGCAGGCAGCAAAGTTCCTTTACATGGATTTAAACTTTCCCAAGTCAGCTGCGATAGGCACATGAAATACAAAATGTATAAAACTATTCTAACGAAAACATATATGCCAGACAGCAACTTAAGACCACCATTGAGTTACATGGTTCTGACTTAGGACAGCCACATATATGAATATGGTGGGGTTAGACATGTATATTATCGTCAAATTTAGTGTAATATTCCAGATTTTTATAAACGTTTTTGATAATTCTCGGTTTAACAGCGACAGAAACCCATAAATTTGATGAATTATGCAAGAAAGAAGGGTGTTCTTCAATTGTTTTTTTTACTGGAATGCCATAGGCTGACACGGAGGACATCTCGCTAATTATAAAAAAACCTAAACCATACCGTTTTAACACATAAAGTGTTGAGCAGAAACATATAATACAATCTCAATTTTGTGTTATATATCGATGACAATAAAAGAAAAAAATACTACAGATGTTCATTGGAATATCTGAAATTGAAATGAAATGAAAAAAAAAAAATCCCTAGAAAAGGGTGATGTTCTCATTGATATAATGAGTATATGTTAAATGAAATAAGAACATCATCAATATATTTGAAAGTGAAATTATAGAAATTTGCAATTTGCTCTTCTTTCTCTATTTCTGAGGTTTTGTAGAAAGAACGTATTACGTATTTAGTGCAATTGTTAATGGAACCAGAGTGATGCAAACCATAGCAAAATCATTCTCCACCAAGAACAAAATAGTAAACATAATAGGTAATATGAAAAAAAGAATAGGAAAAAACGGGGTGTTCAAAGATAAAGATAAGAGAAAAAAGGAAGAAAAGTTTAAAAATACAGACTCCTCCCTATCGAGAACCTTATTTTATTTCTATAGAAGCCGAAACGTTAACAGAGTTGTTCAGGCTAATAATAAAACTGGAGACATCATTTTATTTGTCTGGTGGTTAAATAACAAGTATTCGGGCACCTAGCTTCATAGCATTGCCAGATATAACTGAAACCAGGTAATGTTGTTTGTTTTATGGAAAAAGAAGATAATTTGACACTGTTTTATAAATACTACTGTCTTGTTTGCTGGTTTAGTCTATGGCAATATGGAAACCTGCCACGAAGGCGCGATGGTCAAACCGTATCTTTATACAATTCTTGTAAGCCAAAAAATTGTGTAAAGCATGTAAGAAGACATTTCTTTGAAATATTAGAAACAACCGGCTTAGAATATGTTTTCGTGTGCATAATTGCAATAGTTAGCTTGAAAAGTTAGTTTTCCCCTTCATAAAATTGAGAATGGAAATGGAGAATATGTCAAAGAGACAACAACCCGACAATAGAACAGACAACAGCGGAAGGTCACCAATAGGTCTTCAATGCAGCAAGAAACTCTCGCACCCAGAGATCCCCTTCAGCTGTGTCTAAACAAATATATACTAGTTTAGTGATAATGGACGTCATACTAAACTCCAAATTATACACTAAAGACACTAAAATTAAAAATAATACAAGACTAACAAAGGCCAGAGGCTCCTGACGTGGGATTATCATTCTGACATCATATTTTGATAAATTTGATAACTAAAACATATAAAACGCAACTAATGTTTTAACACCCTTAAGAAAATTTACCTTGAGCTATTATTTATCGGTTCTGATTTTGGTCATTCAACTTTGCACACGTTTCGGGTCATATTCATCCTTGAGTTTTATTTTTATTTTGTTTCGATCGTTCCTGACGAGGGAAAATCAAGGAAAGTGCATTGAACGAATAAATGTAGTAAGTTTACCTACACTATATTCAAAGTAGCAAATTGTTGCAAAATCCTTCAAAAACATTATTTACCTTCTTTATTGACATGCAATATCTTTGATATAATCATAATTACTTTTCTATATTGTCTAGATGTATAGAGGAAGGGTTTAGGTCTCATAAACACGTTAAACCCCGCCGCAATTTTGCGTCGGTTCTAAGTCAGGAGTCTCTGGCCTTTGTTTGTCTTGTATGATTTTTAATTTTAGTTTCTTGTGTAAAATTCGGAGTTTAGTATGACGTCCATTATCACTGAACTTGTATAAATATTTTTTAAGGGGCCAGCTGAAGGACGCCTCCGGGTGCTGGAGTTTCTCGCTACATTGAAGAGCCATTGGTGGCCTTCGGCTGTTGTCTGCTCTAAAGTCGAGTTGTTGTCGCCTTGACACATTCCCCATTTCCTTTCTCAATTTTATCATAAATTAACTGTTTTTTTATATGCTTAGGGTTTTCCAGAAATTGGTTACCCAAGCCTAAACCTTTTGGAATGAGTTGTCCTTAATGCTCTTTAAATTTGCACTTTACTCAATTATTTTAGCTTTTACTCTTTTTAGATGCAGGTGTCATTGATGATTCTTTAGTAGACGATACGTGTGTCTGGCGAAGAAAATTGTAAGACTGATTTCAATGGTAAGATTATTTTACTAATATCTTCAAAAAAATCGTTGAAATATACCCATTTTACTAGGTTCCTGCATTTCTTAATTTTTTTAACTGTAAAATAAACTTAATATATTCCTATTTCCTGATTTTTCTTCATTTCTGCTAACAAAAAAACCTTTTTTAATTGTAAAAGAAGTATAATATTTGAGATCCACAGACTCAGTTTCTCTATCGATTTGATGAACCAAATTAAGATCAGAAGCCAAGGGTGAAATGTTGTACCACGAAAACATATACGTCAGTTTTGTCCAAGGTTTACAAAGTACAATGTTCCAGTACTTGTTTGTTTTTTTCAGTCCAGATTTGTTAATGCACGATATTCCATTTTAAACCATCTAAATGGATATATGTATAATCATCATGTCAGCTACAGCATAGCTTTCTACAATAGAAACAAAAACTATTAAAACAAAAATAATCATGGACGATATTTTGAAGTTATCAAACGTGTGTCCCATCACCAAAGTACATTTGTATTATCGTGTAATTTATTAACCTTATAAATAATTTGTTGCGTTCAGAGTATTTTCAATTATATCAACTTTAACTGAAAACTCGTAGAGCCAACCAATTTCAATACAAGCCCTACGAAAGCCCAGACAGCTTTATCCATAAAAACGATACATAAACACGATTCAGCTACACTGTCTAAATGCGTACGGTATTTGATAAAAGGCCACAAAATGACAAATGAAAAACAATTAAAAAAAAAACCGGCTGGATTTATGTACAGAACAATAAACGAAAATCAAATTTGATATAAAGCAACAAACGACAACTACTGAATTACAAGCTCCGGACTTTTGATAGGCACATACATATTGTGAAGGGGTTAAACGTTTCGAAGTGTAATCACAACTTTCGCACGTTAATAATTCAATTTTGATTTAACATAATTTAGGTCTTTAGTTTTCTCGTTTGAATTGTTTTACATTGTCATTTCGGGACCTTTTATTGCTGACTATGCGTTATGGGTTTTGTTCATTGTTAAAGGCCGTACGGTGGCCTACAGTTGTTAATATCTGTGTTATTTGGTTACTTGTGGAGAGTTGTTACCTTTGCAATCATACCACATCTTCTTTTTTATATTGTCACAAAAGGTGGCATATACAAAAGTGCTACACAATGTTCAAATGTTTTGAACTGATAGCAGAAGTATAGCGTTATCAAACGTTAGTGAGAAAATCCAATGAAATACATATAAGGATCCCAATGAGACTAACAGTATACGTAGAACCATAGTTCGCGAGAATCTGTTATAGTTATTAGTAAGCCACTTCAAATTCTACTAAGCCCATTGTGGATTATTGAATACAATGGGGATCGCTTGAACAAACAGTTATAACTAAGTGCGTATACAGGTTAAGGATACCCTGATTAGCATTTTTACGAACGAAATATGAACACTTTTGTCGACAGGACAATCATATCTTAGTGTGTAAAACTGTAAACGGAGTGGACTAGGTTTTCTGTATGGTCAGGTTCTCATGCAAATATGACTGGATATAGCTTATAATGCTTACAATGGGGGTAAAAAACAAACAATCATCCAATCAACCAATCGTACCGATAATCAT
Organism: Mytilus edulis; assembly: GCA_019925275.1. Taxonomy (NCBI): domain Eukaryota; kingdom Metazoa; phylum Mollusca; class Bivalvia; order Mytilida; family Mytilidae; genus Mytilus; species Mytilus edulis. Next base: position 82,027,084 of record CM034360.1, on the reverse strand, counting down.
GGGGTGATTAGAATTATACCGATTCTGATCAAAACGTGATTATTGTGTGACCTATTGATAAACGCTACCTAACCATGCATATGTCCTTCATTATAAAAAAAACTACGTAAGAATTTGTTAACACAATTGTACAAATAAAGTTCAGCTATGCATTGATGAATCTAAAACAGTATAACAAAAATACCGAACTGCAAGCCCTGTTCGAAAAGGGTACGTTCATAACAACTGACAAATTAACGCTGTTAATCAACAAGTGGAAAGCAAACTATACCATATAAAACCAAAAAAAATTATTTAAGTTACCTAGTAATTATACAAGATTATATTGTCTGACTTACCAGTGTCCAATATAGTCAGCTGCTTATCGGGTCCATAAAAAATCTATGGGTAGGCACTTCCAGGCAGCCTATTATAATTACAATAACGGTAGTTCGATTCAGATGTGTCAATAACTGCCACCAAAGCACGGTCGTAAACTCAATCACCATAGTTGTGACTAATAAAGAAATGGCGTGCACCCCAGTTATCGTCACTATATCAACAAAACAAAATAATATATTTAACCTTTATATAAACTTGTCTGTTTATGAGGAGTTATCGTTTTGGTAAACGTAAAGAGTTATCTCCCTTTTCGCCTATCATATTGAAAACGACATGTTTGCCAGTTAAGTTGCTTTCGCCGGGAAATTTAAATATTCTGACACGAATGCAACTGAAGCTGCGTAAGGGTTCTGTTAATCCACAAATCAAAATATGCATGTGATAGAAGAATAATTTCGGAAGAAATGAGGGCTGTTGTAAGGTATGTAGTAATTTATTAATATTTTCAATTACTTTTTATCTAAAGTAGGGAAGGCAATTCAAGATGGCGACTTAGATCCCTTCAGGACTTTTTAGTATACGGATATGGAAAGTAAACTGCACATTGCCAGAAAACAAAGAAATAGTGATGGCAACGTTAAATACGTTAATAAAGTAATGCAAATAGACAGGAAATAATAAAAAATAAATTAAAAACATTGATTTACAAAATTTTATTCTGCTAACCGAGTCCCTGTGACTCGGATTGAGAGTTGTTGTCTCATTGTCACATATCTTCTTATATCTCAGTATCTATGGCTCAAATCGAAATTAAACGGAATAAAAAAAAACACTACTTTTCTAATATATTTATAATGAGCTTAATATGAGTGTTGTCAAATCGTACAATTTTGCCTAACCGATTACTCGAATAGTCGTTCGACCGATTAACCGGTTAACCGGTGGTTTAATTCATGTTTGAGAGCCTTACTTATAGAACACAACAAATGTCCGTTTTCATAATACGATGAATTTAAAAAATATATACAACGGAAATGGGGAATATGTCAAAGAGACAACAACCCAACCAAAGAGCAGATAACAGTCACCCATGAGTCTTCGATGACGTTTGTTCTTTACACATTATACATGTTATAAGGATTTTCTGTGAGGAGTACTGGCAAAGTTTCACTTTTAATAATCCAATACCACCGTATGTATTTGCTATGGCGTTTGTAATTTCTTCATATTGAAAAAATAAAAAAAACTTCTTGATCTCGTCGAATTAAAATAATTCTTTTTTCTCTTTCTCTTGATGTCTCAGAAAATAATGTGGGGTGTTTCAATTTGAAATTATTAAGCCAGTTGCATCAAGTATACATTAATTACATTCACCTTGATATTAGTAAAAAAAATTACTTACTTTACCAGTTGTAATCCCAATGATACGTGTTTCATAAATATCCAAATGCAAAGCCAAAAATACCAAACTATACACTATATACACCTCAACATCAGAAAAAAAAACATATTCACAGTCACATATTCTGTATACGATAAAACTACAATTTTAAGAACCAATTGATTGATTGATTGTTGCTTCATTAAAGTTTAGTGGCAATAATTTTACACATAATCAAAACAAGAACTCTTTTCAACTCTTTCAAATTGATGTCTTTAAAATGTAGCATAATTTGCATTTGCAACTTTTATAATAGAAAAAGAGTTCCATGTATTAAAGATTGTAGCTGAAAGTAAAGAGGACCAAATTAAAGAGTTGAATCAATCATTATCTACAAAAGCAGAGACAGAGAAACCGAAATAGAAAATCAACAAATTGCAGGGACAATAAAACTTACTGACGTAGAAAATTAATTCAATGCCGAAACAAGAAAAGTAGAAAATCAACTACTCAAGTCAAATGAAAAAGGTTGGGCGCTATATTATAAGTAATTATAACTTATATACTTAACATATGTCTGACTTGCTCAACATTCTAATGAAACCAGCATTTGTTCTACTGACGGTAGTTTAGTCTTTGTGGAAAAATTCTCAAACTTCCACTTCAAGTTATAAAAATTACTGTAAAAAATTATTTGAAAATCAAATAAGACTTCGTATTCAAATTTCACATAGGAAGGCTATGCTAGGTGTTGATGCCCTTTTGCACACACCCTGGCTTTTATATAAAAATCGAAATGCGTGTAATAAGATTATTTTTATGGTTACTTTTATATACTATACATGAGACTTAAACTACTCTAAGAAGTTCGTAAACACGGCAAACGACCTCATCACAGAGTTGTTGCAAAGACAGCGACAAACCTACTCTTGTGAGAAACAACAGAAATATTGTCAATATTCCGACCGGATGTGTTTGTGGTTGTGTATTTATACATCACTTACAAAATAACATCCAAATAAATAGAGTTGACCGTATTCCTCACACCAGAAAAATTCTATTGGGTTGCTAAATGTTTGGATTAAATGAAGTCTGAAAAAAATACTTCCAAAAACATGATTAAGAGGGGTGTAGTTAAATACAACGAGGACATGAATAGTAAAAATACAAAAAAATATGTCTTCACTTCCTTATAACATTTTTTTTTGTAAATGCAAAGTTTATTTTTAGTTCTCGCTTTGGAAAGGAAACTTGTAGATGAAATTAAAGGTAAGACGCAATTATTATCAACAAAAGCAGAGAAAAAAGGTTTGAAACTACAAATTATATAAATCATTTGTTTGGGGGCTAACCTTTAACGGTTACTTAATAAAAGATTATTCTTTTTACGGAAAACCAGTTTTTGTGCAAACACTTCTATTTAAATTGCTTCATTCGTGTATAGCACCGTATAGTATAAATCATGACAAGCCTTTTAACTTCACAAGTTGTTTCAATTTGACGAAAAATCTCGAGTATAACACAAGTAACTTAGTTTTGATCTGAATGGGTCTTAAAAAAGACTGAACAAAAAGTATTTAAGTCAATTTCAGTCTTTCAGTCGTTTTCAGACTCATCTTGTGCAGTGAATTCAGTACTGTTCAGATAATTCGTCTGTGGTAAATTAAGATCGGTTCAGTCTATTTTCAGACTATTCAGTATCGCTTTTTACCAGCATATAACAAGATGAAACTGAATTGTGTGAAAAGCTTCTACACGGTATTTAATAGACTACAAGTGAAGAGCATGAACAGAACTGACTTTTCCGCAGTAGATAAATCTGAAATTTACTGAAAGAATAAACATGGATGAAGAATTTATTGTTAAGACTTTTCAAATCATGTTAAGTTCATAAAGCAGTTTCAGACTTAAACTTGTTTGCTAGTGTAGTTAACATGTTATTACGACATATTTATGTATACTCATGTTTATATTTTTTCGTATACAACTTTCTTATATCAGTATCATTATATATTACATCTTTAGACATTTATAGCTTTTCTTGTTTGTGAACTGTCGTAAATTGTAAACGACCAGATACATATTAAAATTTATATATATATCTGCCTGTCTAAACATGCGACAACTTTATGAAAGACATTCTCCCCCGAAAACACGTCGTTTCACAGGGCTAACACCATAATATTTATATATAAGTTGATGTTTAAAACGAATTGGGTTGAACTGATCAGAACCTTAACACACAAAAAAATACGTATACGTTTAATGCATATCCTATTTGTCTGTTTACATTTAGAAAATCGGAGTTAAATTTACTACAATTACTTGTCAAGCCTACTAGAATGGGTGATTACAAGACGGTTCTGCGATCTTTCTGAAATAAGTGTTAGATAATACAAAAGACTGCAGATTTGAACAGTTGTAACAATTAAAATTATCTTTAGTAAACTTAAGAAAAAGGGGACCCTAAAGACCATTCTTAACATGTGATGGTCGAACGATGAACTGTCGCCTTGCCTTCATGAAAGATAACCGTTGACAAATCAAATGAAATTCACTTTGAAAATTAAAAGAAATATAGTCCAAAACAAGACTTCTTTTCTACATTGGTTAGAGGTATAGGGGGAGGGTTGAGATCTCACAAACATGTTTAACCCTGCCGCATTTTTGCGCCTGTCCCAAGTCAGGAGCCTCTGGCCTTTGTTAGTCTTGTATTATTTTAATTTTAGTTTCTTGTGTACAGTTTGGAAATTAGTATGGCGTTCATTATCACTGGACTAGTATATATTTGTTTAGGGGCCAGCTGAAGGACGCCTCCGGGTGCGGGAATTTCTCGCTACATTGAAGACCTGTTGGTGACCCTCTGCTGTTGTTTTTTATTTGGTCGGGTTGTTGTCTCTTTGACACATTCCCCATTTCCATTCTCAATTTTATATTCTGCAGGTCTGATAAATAAAAAGGAGATAAACAACTATGAAAAGTACAAACAAAACAAAAGGAAAATGGAAGCTAAAAAACACCAATAGCACATTGTAAATTGATATGTGCATTACATGAACTAAACTACTAGATGTACACCATTGTAAATATTAAATATTAATGTATAAAAGAATGAATCAATAAATGAATAAATAGCTAGAAATAACAAATCAATCAGGAATGAATATAAAATCGGTCAATAATTTGTACAAAATCAATCAATTAGTCAGGCATTAAAATGTATTTTCTTTAAAATTCAAACAAATATTCGTGGCATGTAAAAACTCGTGTACCAATCGACACCTCAGGAGTCCAATGATTGACAACCGGAATGGGTCTCTCATTGATCAAGTATGAATTTAAAACAAAACAATGTTTTACTTTAATGTTTGTACTGTCAACTAAAAAATATTTTAGTCAGCTTCCTTGTAAGATTTATATGTATAGTTTTTTTTTAAACTTTCGGTCACTAGTGTTTGTATACATATGTTTACATAATTTTGGTTGCAACCTTATTATTGTCTAGTTAACAAATTATGTCTGTTTCGGTTGCTCACTCAATTTTTGACAATATAACGGAACTATAAACAACTGTCATACAAGTGAGAGGTGTATCTAGCAATCATGTTTAACCAACTCTTTTCTTCAGAAAATGCCTGTACCAAATCACCAATATGATATATTTTCCCTCCGTTCCGGTGGTTCATATAGTCGAACGTTTTTTATGGACTTCCTTTTCGTAAGCTCACCTGGCCAAAAAGACTCGATGAGCTTTTCCAATCACTTAACATCCGTCGTCAGTCGTCGTCGTTCTTAAACATTTAAAAATTTAACTAAACTTGACCACAATCATCATTAGTGTATCTAGGTTAAAAAAAAAGTGTTCGATGACCCTGCTTGCCAACCAACATTACCGACAATGCTAAAATTAGAACAAAGGTTTAAATTCAAGTTTTGTCTATTAATTTGAAAACCACTATAAACAGAGAACATCTGACAAAGTAAAATATGTTGAAATTGTTAAGGTCTATCAATTGTTAATTGACATCAAAATTGTCACACGACTTTTTATAGAAATTAGTGCTTTGAACCGACGAATTTTACCATTTTTTTTCATTTTGCCTATTATCTTGAAAACTATAAAAGGTACAGAGAAACTTTTTATTGCAAAAATTATTAGCCAGACAAAATGTCAAATAAGTCAAAATACCGAAATGGCCAGGCGACTCTTTATTTGATTTAGTGCTCCATAATTGCGATTTTCACCCATTTGTATTGTTGTTGTACATTTTCTTGAAAAATATAAAAGATAGATATAAACACTTTGAATAGCGACAATGATTAGGAAGTCAAGATCTTTGAATAATTTAAATGTCAAAATCGTCTGACGACTCCTTATTGGAGTTATTGCTCTTTTAAGATTTTTACATTTTTTGGGGGGTTTGCAAATTATTTTTAAAACCATAATTGATAGATAGAAACTTAGAATAGCAAATAAAAAAAAAAAAAAAAGAAAATAGCAAACATTATCAACAAGACAATATCTATAAATATCTCAACAAGGCCAAATTTGATGACTCCTCATTGAAGTTATTGCTCTTTAATGATTTTGTTAATGACGATTGTTACAATAGCAAACATGATAAGCAAGACATGATTTACAAGTAGATCAAATTTTGCCGAAACGCAAGAAAAGGTCTTACAGGAGTGTTAGCTTTTAAATAGCGATTGTTTAGAAGCTTTGTGTCTTGGTCAAAAACTAAAGAAGATAGAGAGACACTGTATCTAGAAAAAAATATTAGAAATACAAGTTCAATAAAAAAGAGAGGTATGTTTTAATTCCATTCTAGTCATCTATGTTGAGAGTGTCCATTGTTGAAGATACACATTTACCGAAGTGTGCGACACAGTTCTTTAACTCATCTAAATTAATTTACCTTTGATTTCAATAAATACTTTTTTACACATGAGATATGAACCACTCATGTCAGCTATTCCACGAATAATGATGAGATCTGGCATGTGAAGAATAAAGTACTTTTCGGAAGAAACAATCAAATACATAGTTGGAGAAACATAGAATATTGCCCAACTGACATTATATCGTTTTCATTTCAGGTGAAAGTTTAGCTATTTAAAAATGGCAAATTAGCTGTTGAAATATATTTTGATGGCCGGGGTTCAACAAATGATAACTGGTTCACCAAGAAACGACTTCAGTCTAATTCTTTTAACGACTTGACGCAAATGTCAACCTTTTAATATTTCGCAATGGATGGGTGAATATTCTGAAAAAAACCACCATGAAACTAATTGAAAATATAGAACATAGAAACATGGGACTAAATATTATATTCCAAACTATCTATTAAATGCAGAAACAATATGAATTTAAAGAAGTTCAAAGAGGAGTAGGTTATCTGTCACAGATACAGCAACCAAAGGTTAAAAAAAAATCTCGAGGTAAAACTTAGTTGAAAGAAATTTCTTTGAAAAAAATATTTCTATGTTCCTCTTATTTTCTAATTTCGTTTATATAGACACCATGGCACCAACCGCCATTTCTTCATCCATCAGAACTATGGGGGATGTCCAAACGATAAAGGCTGGATGATAATAATAGACGCGGAAAATACTGGTTCCCAGAATTGCATGTTTGATAAGTTACCTGGAATGGTTTACCCATACATTATATATAGCCCTGGTCGGCAAATTGCTCACTATAACGCTGGTATGTAACAAATTATATTACGTTGAACACTGTGGAATGAGGGCGATGTGGTGAAATTGAAATAAGACCGTAACTCACGAAAACTATACTCTGTTGTATTCATAGCTCCTGCAGATAAGAATTAAAAAATTACGGTTCTCCTCACCAAAGTCTTCTTATTTTGTAATTGAGTTAAATGTTTCATGTAAATCAGCCACTTATCTGGAGGTCCATCAGTTACGCTGACATACTTTAGATTCACTGATCTAGTGTGGCAAAGTTCCTAAATTGTTCTGTTTACATTTAATTGTAATAATAAGTGCAATTCTTTCCAACCAAAATTTTGTAAACGTTATGTGCAGTTTGTTATAGTTTGTTAAACGTTAAAAAAGTAGAAACAAATGCACCGTTTAAATGGTGTACATTGACCCGGTTTGAACTGTCAATATGCAGGCACATATTATTTGTAATCAAACTTATCACGAGAGAAAATAGCTCATCTGTGCATACATAATATTATTGTCAGTTCATCGTCTTCATCGGATGATTGTATGAAGATCGTGATGATGAAATCTTTTTTTTTAAATAGCAGCAATGAAAGAAAGGAAGGCAATGCTCAAATTTGAGAAATTTGTGACATTGTTTTGAATTATGACAATCATGCAGGATTATGGCTGTTCTTCTTTTGCCAGAATCAATCTTTTTTAGTGGGAAAAATATGTGTAAATAAGTGTTTCATTGAAATAAAGTTAGAAAGGATGCGTTTGTACTAACAAACGACAAATTTTAGACGCATTTTCAGCAATGGTATAGTTAGTCAGATACGAAATACGAAATTTTCCAAAATCAACTGTCATATAACAAAATTAGAAAATGACACTTTTACTTTTTGGGACTATTTTAAAGATTTGAACCATGATCAATGAAAGTCTAGAAGAGAAAATCAATTATATTCTCTATCCGTCTGATGGTAATAAAATTAGGGTTTACAAACAGTATTTATTCTGTGTACTTTGTTTTTATCGATGTTTTGGTTATTGGGCAATAAACAATTAAAATTGTTAAGAGTATCAATTTAATATAATCTGATCATAATTTGTTCTAATGTTTTTGCTTTTATTTTAGTATTGTATGCAGTGGCCGACATGATGATTATATCAATTTCGACACGAGATTAAGATTGAATATCACGCTGCCAGAAATGTGAAGTTCAACGCAACAACATTATATTAGATCTAATCGTTGAAATTTGTAATTTTTCGTTTAGAAATATTAAGCAAATTATGTCTCATCTTAATCCATGTATTGCTACTAATTTTGTTTTCCCTCTAAAAGCACGAATGGTTTATGCAGGCAACCAAATAGTTTATGAATAACACCTGTGCGAAGGAACAATTTTGTTTTAAATATGTAGTACTTTCAAGCTGTATGTTTCGACTGGGACTGAATGGGTGGTGTTACATCTTACAAAGTAAATTCCAATTATTTTTGCAAAGAATTCCGCCTATTTTAGTAAGCCGGTGCTAGGGGCCGTCTTAAAATTGCAGTGAGGTGAGAGTTATTTTTGCTCTATCTTGATGTCTCTCTGTGCCTCTGAGATTAAGAACAGCAATAAAAGTGTTGTTTCTTTGCTTTGTAAGTTTTTTTGTTGTGATTCACTGTTTCATGGATGGATACCCCATTTTTTTTCTTTCTAATAAGTCCCATTAAAGGGAACTACACGTGTTCGTTTGTCTTCGCAATTTACCAGTTTACCTTTTAAATCATATTAATAATGTATAAAGATAAGAGGAGCAAAAGCAAAAATGAACTAAAAATCAAATTTGAAGGAATGGAAATTGAACTGACTAAAAGAAAGCCAGAACAATCCAGATCTTCTCTGTTTGTTTATAACAATAATATATAGAACTGTTGTTCATTTTGTTTCGTTTCTAATCTTTTGAGGTATAATTTATAAAAATAACAGGGTTGCACTAAAGAACGGATTTACGCTTTAATTTAAAGTTGATGTTATATATATTTTGTTGAGGCGTCTCACTGTCTAAGATATTAGACATTTTAAATCTTTCATAGATGATATATGGATTAAATATAAGGCGATCTGGTACGATCGAATTTGAGACAACTATCCAAATGACATGAATGACGTGGATTTAGGGAAATACATGTCACAGAGCGGACTTAAAAAATCAGCAAACCCCATATGGTATACAGTCACCTATAATAGGCCCCACAAGACAAAATGTAAAAAGTAATTCAAACGAATATTTAGCACTTGGGTATTCTCTCATATAATAAATACATCGGGAAAATGAGTAAACTGTGAAAATGAATATACGCGAAGTCGACTGAAAACTGCTAAACGTGAAAAAAGTATCCTCGAAAATAAGTTGATTTACAGTAAAGAATTTGAATATTTATAGTATCATCAAATGTGGTGTTGTATTCCCGAGTTATTTAAATATTGTTGCTGATTTTAAGTTCGAAAGAGTCAGTGCGCCTCTAATTTTACTGAATTATGCACGAAGAACATGTATTCGTCGATAAGCTTTTTGTATAAGAAGAGTATAGGCTTATACACTGAGGGCAGCGTACTGAAGTAAACCATTATCTCGAGCTCATTTTGGATATATGAGATTTGAATAAAGTAAAAGTTCTGGTTATCGCTACTCTGAAACCACTACACTGATTTTAAGAACAATTCCATAGTGAGTGATTTTTTCTGTGTTCATTAAATGGTCGTTTTGGAAGTAAAGTATTCCGTAAGGTGAACGACATTCCAATAAGGACTAGCCGTGCCTTTAAAATTTCTTATAAGTTAATTTTTTTTATTTATTTTTATTTCTATGATTGTATGTGATTGTATTTTGTGTGTATTTACCTCTTTTTCACATATCAATGTGACGGAGGGTTTTTAAATAAAGCATAGTGTATTGTATTGAATTGTATGGTATGGTATTGTATTATTGCAGATTTACTCTTATATCGTGTAACCACAGTGTATCGCTTACTCTGCGTCTGGTGTAAATATAAACTTAATCCTGGTATCTATGATGAGTTTATTCCGTACCTCCATATGACTCAAAAACATATGCACTTTGAATAATTGATAGATATTTTAGAATATAACTTGATATTTTGAATAAATGCTTTAAGCAATCAAGATTCGTCATGAAATAATCGACTAACGCAAACTTTATAAATTATGTTCCCGTCTTCCCTATTCAGATATGGAGAGAGCAGAATTTCTCACGATAATAATTGTACCAAGATTCAAGGTTTTTATTAAATATTCAAGTACACTGATGGGCCATGTGTATTAAATTAAATAAAACAATATTGTACTAAAAACTGATAGCAAACGGGATATTTCTTTTCAATAGTGGATTTTCCTTTCCATAACAGTGATGTTCCGCTTGCCTTTCCTATTTAAGTGTGCATTTCTTAATTTGTTCGACATTAATAGATTTCAGTGAGATTATGTTTTCGTTTACTGAAATCATTTAATACAGGTAAATACATAGTTTAGTATGAATTGAACAAAAAGGTTGTGGTATTTCATACAAAGCTGTGGTTACAAAAATGTCACACTTTATTTGTCCAATCATTGGAAAATATACGCTATTGTGTATGCACCAGACATTAACATTCAGTTTGGTTTCATTTTTTAAAGGAAAATACCCATTTGACGTGCGACTTTCCTATGAAAAATATGAAACCAAACTCAATGTTAATGACTGATTTATACACAATAGCAGTTAAGCAGTATTTACATGATATTATTACCGTTAAAGAACGGTAAAGTACTGAATATTAAATATTATCAGTTAACTACGAGCAAACAGAAAAACAATATAAAGTATATACTAGTATGTCATTGGGGGCAAATACGGAAATTAATTACGATAAAAAACAGAAAGACATTTAGAGGTCAATATATATATGGATTTTGACCGATGTTTAAATCATATATCAATCTGTGAACCCACCAGAAGAGGTATTGGCATGGTCAGTCTTATAAGATTCCATACAGTTACTGTCATCTTTTCAATATACAACACTGTCGGATGTACCTATTTTCGTTTGAAGTATATAAACCTTATAAGACACTAAGAATTTTCAAAAACACTTAAACATTATCGGCTTTACTAGTACTAACTTAAAGTAGATGTGTAAGTATTATATACATGTAACATTTACTGGTACAAACTTGCACATACACAAGTTCATGTCAGTGGCTAATGACAAAATGTCAATTTACCATAGAGGTCTGGAGACCAACATCGATAGCAACTCGTCCGACTATTACAGGAGATTTCAAAATACGGAAAATATGGACTTAAATGAGCAAATTATTCAGAGTCAACGTCAAACATTTTGGGAAAAAAATAGAAATTTACTTTTTCTCGTAGCTGGATTGGTGGTAGGATGTTTTGTGACTGTGATCATAAGTTATGCTTTCTTTTCTCTTGGGCAGAATAAAGGACATGGAAATTGCCAGCCGTATGGTAAGAAATGTCATTAATATTTTCACTTGTTTTCTTTTTTTTTATATATGATTGTGACTATTAATATGATTATGATTATTATATTTATTGTTATTCCTGTTATTTTCTTCATAATTATTGTTATTCCTGTTATTTACTTCATAATTATTGTTATTCCTGTTATTTTCTTCATAATTATTGTTATTCATGTTATTTTCTTCATAATTATTGTTATTCATGTTATTTTCGTCATAATTATCAATTCCTGTTATCATTTACATTTTAACAGCGTACATGAATTTGAACATTGTTTAAAATGACAAATGAAGTGTGTGGTCTGCTTTAAACAACATTCTTTGCCACTCACTCTCTCAGAAAGTTTGAACTCGTTTCAACTGTTTGTAATAAATATTGATTGAAAGGAGTTTTATAGAACACGTGAAAGCAACAAACTTTATTTATTAGTTGTAATTGACCTTGAACTAGCTTTTTAAAAGTAACTGCGAGAGCTATGGTATGGGTCGGTACTATTTGTCATCTGTCTCAAAAGTTATGTTTTTCGTGCCATCCTATAAAACAAAGAATTCCCAACTGATTTTTAGTTTGTTATTATGCTTTCCTGTTACATTACTTTCCCAGATCAACAGGCATTCAAGTGACAAACTTTCAATGAAATTTATTAACACATTTCAATCATTGCATTATGTTTCAGATGTGGCAGCTGGTGCCCAAACGGAAAACCAAACATCGGTGATAGCAGACAGTGGGACAAAGGATAACAGTGGTATGGGTATAGTTGTATTATATAAGGATTCTTATACTAATCAAACTTTGTCTTATCGATGAGAAACTAAATTTATTTCATTTCCACTTACGCAAAATTATAAAGTTAACACCTCAATGTTGATTCCTATTTCTGAGGGAATTAAAAAAGCAATTTGGTATATTTTAGAAATATTTTGAAAGAATCTAAATGTTATAGTTTTTCTATGTAGGGTTGATTTGCCATCTCTCGTTATTTTGTCATTGTGGTGACAGTTTCCATTCAATATGCTTTAGTTTTGATTGAATCATTTCTACCTTTTGCCTCTTTTTTGTAGTTTTTTCTTCAAAGAACATGATACTTTGCAATATCAAATTAAATCCGGCCGTAAGATGTTGGGTAGATAAATAATGGGTCGACAGATTCCACCGAGTTTTTGCTATTACAGAACACTTGGTATCTGTGATGAGTTTATTAACTTTATTTACAACCGCTGGGTCGATGCCACTGCTGGACGTGGAGTTTAAATTCCAAGAGGGTATCACTAGTCCAGTAGTCAGCACTTCTGCACTGACATGAATTATCATTGATATGGTCATGTTTATAAATTAACTGTGTACAAAACTTTTGAATTTTTCAAATACTAAGGCTTTTCTACCTCAGGCATTGATTACCTGAGCTGTATTTGAAAAACCTTTAGGTATTTTGGTCATCAATGCTCTAAAACTTCTTACTTTATTTGGCCTATTTAACTTTTTAGGATTCGAGCATCACTGATGAGTCTTTTGTAGACGGAACGCGCGTTTGGCTTAAATACAAATTTAATCCTGGTATCTCTGATGCATTTATTTAAACACCAACAAATAAAATCTAGATATGATCAATATAAATAGCAAAAACATAAATTGATACGTACATTGCACGGCTAGACATTATCATTGGCGGTTGTTCCCTTACAAATCTTTAAACGGAAACAAAAGCGAAAAATAGATATATATCACATCAATCTATTAATCAAAATTTCATATAAAACGACCAATCAACCAAGAATGGATAAAAAACAATAAAACAATCTGTCCATTCTTTAGGTTTTAAAAAAATATTCGTGGCATGTACTGGAAATAGACAATCAGTATTGGATGCTTGGAGAAATTCATCCATGGGAGGGGACATCAGCAACATTAAAGACTCGTGTACCAATCGACACCTTAGGAGTACATTGATTGACAACTGGAATGGATCACTGATTGATAAGGTACACAGAATAAAAGCGTATGAAGTTAGAAAGTGACAGTCCAATCCAAGGGTTATCGAACAGTCTCGTTGTTATAAAGACTCCAGACGTTAAGCAAGCAACAAATGATCAATCATAATTATATATAGTATACGTTTTCTGTTCTAATTCAAGAAAACATATTTAAATAAATATTCTTAGATAACAAAAAAATAGAAACAAATCATAATTATAAAAAAACCAATAGAAATGATTACTAGTGTCTGTCAAAAGGCTAAATCGGCTGAATATTTCTTTATATAATCAGTGGAGTGTAACAGGGAACATCAAGAGAAGCTTGCATGGACACGTACCATACAAGATTAGATAAATAGATAATATATTTCACGATATATTGTTTGGTTGTTAAGGTATGACATCAAAAAATCAATGAAGGATAAAAAAAACTTAATTCAAATTGTTTGGGAGCGAGGTCAAAATTGCGGCAAGTTTTGTTTTATTGAAATCGATTTTATATGTAATTATTGGTCAATCAATTTTTCCCAAAATAAGTTAAGAAGAGGTAATGGTTGGGGTCAGTGAAAAAACTATACGAATAAAGTTTTTTTTTTATCCTACATTGAACTTTTGATGTCGTCCCTAAACTTTAGATAAACGTGAGTAATCAATTATAAATTCATAAATAGGGACCGGAGTAAATGGTAAAAAGCGGTATTTTTTAAAATTATTATATGCAAATTTTGTATTTTCTATCAAATTGGAGAGGTGGTGCACTCGAATACCTATTGCAGTATATCAATTTCATTTCAGGTGAAAGTTGAGCTATTCAGAAATGAACAATTAGCTGTAGAGATGTTTTTTGATGGTCGAGGTTCAACAAGTTCCAATTGGTTCACCCGGAAACGACTACGTTCTAATTCTTTTAACGATCTGACGCAAATGTCTACCTTCAACTTTTTCTCAATGAATGGGTAATTAATCTGCAATAAATACTCGAAACTAGATCTAACCATGGAATTTATATATTGCAAAATATGTCATGACAATATGAATTTCAAGGGACGTGGGTTATATTTGAACGAGACAGCAACCAGACTGAAACAGTTTAAACAAAATAACAAGCATCTCGAGGTCAACGACGGCAAACAGTTATTGGCTTATGGTTCTAGTAGGTTGGTATATTGGTTATCATGTACTTAAGGTAGTGTCAAAGGCATAGCCATTTGTAAATGGAACGTGCATGACATAGAGATAAACATAGCTGGTTATTTGCATATTTTCTCTTGAAAAACTTTATGAATAAAATGCCATGCCGTGATGCCATGCAACCATAAATGTGTCCTCAACCTGGTATAAAATTAAGAATGGAAATGGGGAATGTGTCAAAGAGACGATAACCCGACCATAGAACAGACAACAGCAGAAGGTCACCAATGGGTCTTCAATGCACCGAGAAATTCCCGTACCCGGAGTCCTTCAGCTGGCCCACAAACAAATATGCCTGTAAAGGACTTGAGATCCTTTTTTTTATTTTGATAAAAAAAAAAACATTGTGAAATAAGTACCATTGTCGTCAATGGTGTCAACACTTAGTACTTTGCATTCTAGTGATCAAACAGTGGACCGCCATTTTTTCATCAATCGAAACTACGGAGGCTGTGCAAACGATAAAGGATGGATGGTAGTGATTGACAAGGCTGATGCAAATTACCGACCCTGCAAGTTTGATAAGTTACATGGAAAGGCCTATCCATATATACTGTATGGCCCTGATCAACAAATAGCTCATTATGACTATGGTAAGTCAGAAAAGGTATTAGTTTGCATACTGTTTAGCCAGAGTGCCTGTAGAGAACATCCGACCTGCGATCGACTGGAAAACTGACATTCCTAGTCAATTAAATTTGGAGTCGAACGAACCTGACACATGCAGGAACCAAACTCACAACTTCAGTATCGACAGGCCTGTCATACAGTCGTTTATAGGAGTAGATTACCTTAGCCGTATTTGGCACAACTTTTTGGAATTTTGGGTCATCAATGCTCTTCAACTTTGTATTTGTTTGGCTTTTTAACTATTTTGATCTGAGCGTCACTGATGAGTCTTATGTAGACGAAACGCGCGTCTGGCGTATAAAATTATAATCCTGGTACTTTTGATAACTATTAACTACTTGAGGAATCTGGCTTGTCAGGTTTTGGATTTTTTGTCAGATTTTCGGAATCCTCTGGTTTGATCTATTTGAATGCATTAAAAAATTGCCCGGTGACCCCTATTTTTCTTTTTGTAAATCTTTTACATGTATAATGATAAGCCATCTGTAAAAGTCTTATAAAATTTTAATTATTTTTTAACAGTTTTTGAGAACTTCAACTTGTCAATGATAAATCTATGAAAAGTGAAGAGAGAATATTTTCCCGCCAGAATTTAAATGGTTAATACCTCGAAAACAAGCACGGTGACCTATATATTTTCTTTACTCTATGAATTCCTTTATTAATGCCCTATCAATATAAACTAGTGTTTTGAAAAGTTAATTATTCTGAAACTGAGAAGCGAACTCCCCTAAAACAATTGGCCATCATGCTATAAATCTAAACTTACTGCAACATGCATAGTTCGAATTCACAACCTCGGTGTTGACAGGCCTGTGATACAGTGGTTGAAATATTTAAAAACCTCGGCCACCATGCTTTAAATCTAAACTTTCTTGTCAATGAGTTAGATGGACATTTGTCTCACAAGAACGAGACTGGAAATTGGTATTACAAACATGAATATATTATTTGTCTTTGCTTTTATTTCATTTAGCAGATTTATGTCATTTAAGCTTTTAAAATCTATACCCCAATAAAATAGAATGTTTTACTCCTTAGAATTTATTTTGATCAATGTGTTTCCTATTTAGGACTGTATGCAGTGGCTGACATGATGGTGATATCACTTTCAACATTAGGCTGAGATGGAGCATCATGCTACAAGAAAAGTGAACATTTTTAATACTAAATAAAATAATATTGGACTTGTTAGTTTGTTCATTTTCCTTTCCAAATAGAAAGCATATAATGCTTAATATAATCCCAATACATGCGATGCTAGGTTAACTCAATTTGCGACAGTAAAACATACTGTTCACGAAGGTCAAACCTTAAATACAATACAGTTATCTCCTAAATGTCAATTTTTGGTGATTTATTCTCGGTTATTTTAGTAAATTCTCGATGGTACACATGTTTTGTGAATTATGTTCAAAGAGAGATGTTCTTGGGCTTATTTTAGGTAGCACAATACAAAGATTTTATACCTCCAGTTCCCCAGTTTTAAAATGCTGTAACTGTCTTTACAATGCTTGAAAATTTATGAAAGTGGTATTTATGGATAGCTAACAGAATACTCTTTCAAATTAATGTAATGTTAGTATTATACAAGAATTATGTATTCAATTATAATGTTAACTGTGTCTACAAAATTTTACTAGAAATTACCACTTTTAATTGAAATTAGCTTCTTCATGGATATCTCGAGAGGGTTGATTTTTTTATAGTTTGTTTCTAGAGCCATTATCTACAAAAGGGTGTCTCAGATTTTGGATAAAGTGTATAGATAAAATTTTCCACCTAATCAAATATTATCTTCTTTTATGTGGTAAGGATGTTTACACTAATTAGAGATTCATGAGAGAATGGAATATGATAATTTGAGACACCCTTTTGTTGCTTCTGCTGTGTTGATTAAGATTTCGTGAAGATTTCCTGTATAGTTATAGAGATGAAAGAGCTAAATTCATTCAAGTGAACTGACCAAGATTTTTGCCATTAATTGCATGATAATTGATTACACAATGATTGCATAACAAAAATATTGCATTTATTTAAAAGATTAATCTGTTATCTATCTATATATACCTCTTTTATTAATTTATATGCAGTCTTAAGAAAGTAACAGCATTTAAAAGGTTGGAGATAGGAAGTAAAAAAAATCTTGTTATTGTGTTACCTTAAACGACGGGTGCCACAGGTGGAGCAGGATCTGCTTACCCTTCCGGGCACCTGAGATAACCCCCAGTTTTTGGTAGGGTTCGTGTTGCTTAGTCTTTAGTTTTCTATGTTGTGTCTTCTGTTGTTTTTCTGTTTGTCTTTTTATTTTTTGGCCGTGATGTTGTCAGTTTATTTTCAATCTGAGTTTGACTGTCCCTCTGGTATTTTTCGTCCCACTTTTAAAAATAAACACCATAGACCAAAACTTAAGATATGTTATTTACTAGTTATGGAAAACTGAATTCTAGTTTTGAATCTCAGTCCCAAGTCATAACTCTGTGACGTTTTAAAGATACAGAACTATAAATGAAAAACAAAAATGTATTCGCTTTAATTACTTTAATCCCCAAGATTATTTGGATATTGAAGATTTGAATGTAAGAAAAAGAAAAATTCTAAAAGGATACATAACACTATATATTGATGAAAAATTAAAGACATCCTCAATATATCTGATTTTTTTTTATTCATAATGTTTTTTTACGAATAAGACATATGCTTCGGAAATATATAATGAGTTAAGTAAAATGTATAAGAATGATTTCAAATGCTTTTATATTCGGTTTAACTTTACACTATTTCTAAATTGAAATCTTTACACTCTGAAGGACATGTGCACTTAAAATTATTATAAATGTATAGTTTTTGAAGTGTCAATTATGCGTTGTATTTTGAGAAGTTGGATAATATATATCTTTTCGTCTAATTGACATCTTTAATACTATACTCTTCATGCCACTCTTTGTATCTTCTATGTCTTATGTATATATACATGTAACATTAGTATATGTAAATAAAACTTGGAGTCTCAAATTTATCTAGTGACCGACGTAATCCGAAGGACTTACTTGAAATTGAATTACCAATAAAAAGCATTTTATATATAGTTATTATAAAAAAAGAAGATGTGGAATGATTGCCAATGAGACAACTGTCCACAAGAGACCAACATGACACAGACATTAACTACTATAGGTCACCGTACGGCCTTCAACAATGGGCAAAGCCCATACCGCATAATCAGCTATAAAAGGCCCCGATATGACAATGTTAAACAATTCAAACGAGAAAACTAACGGCCTTATTTATGTACAAAAATTGAACGAAAAAGAAATATGTAACACATAAACAAACGACAACCACTGAATTACAGGCTCCTGACTTGGGACAGGCACATACATAAATAATGTGGCTTGGTTAAACATGTTGGCGGTATCCCAACCCTCCCCCTAACCTGGGACAGGTTCTACTTTCACAAATTGTTTATAAATTGCTATCACATCAAATCTCGTATCGTAAGTGTCTAGATGTGGTTCTTCCTTTCTGTAGTCTACATTTTGTAGACCATTTTTCTCTAATCTTTTTTTCTTTTGCCCATTATTTTCTATATTCTTTATATTTCAGCACCGTACTATCTTTATTTCTTTTGCCCATTATTTTCTATATTCTTTATATTTCAGCACCGTACTGTCTATATTTCTTTTTCATATTTTGTCTCTAAAGTTTTCTTATTTGTTTTGCCATTTATTCTTCCCTTTTTCCTGTTATCTAAATTCTTTCAACCCGACCAATTTTTTCTTTTATGGCACTGGTTGATTTTTCATTCCTCTTCTATCATACTTAGTTTTTAACCGGATTTTTGTGACAAAAATGTCGGTTATTGATTTGGGGATGTACGGCGGGCGGTCGGGCCTTCGGGGGGTCGGTCGGTCGGGCGGGCGGCAACCAAATGTTGTCCGTGCATTTACTCATGAACCTTTTAATCAAAGCCTTTACAATTTTAATATGTTGTTACTGACAACAAACTGAAGGTCAAGTTCAATAATGACGATTTTGACTTTTACCTTTCAGGAGTTATGGTTCTTGAAAGATTGAAAAATGGCGTTTCCAGTCGTGTCCGTGCACTTACTCATGAACTGTTCAACCAAAGCTTCCCAAATTTTATTATGGTGTTACTGATGATAAAATGGAGGTCAAGTTTAATAATGACGATTTTGACCTTTACCGTTTAGGAGTTGTTGTTCTTGAAAGATTGCAAAATGGCGTTTCTAGTCGTGTCCGTGCATTTACTCATGAACTGTTCAACCAAAGCTTTTCAAATTTTAATATGTTGTTACTGATGACAAAATGGTGGTCAAGTTCAATAATGTCGATCTTGACTTTTACCGCCTCAGGAGTGGTTCTTGAAAGATCGAAAAATGGCATTTCCATTCATTATGTTGCATTTAGAATGAAATTTAAAACAGTGTGGCTGTGGCCATTGATTGGCACATTAAATTCATCCATTGACTTGGACAATTTAGGTGAACGTTTGTATGTAACGACCACTGCTCACTATGTACTTTTTAAAGACACTTAAACTATGGGGTCACCAAAGGTTCTCAACACCTTAATAAAGTTATTCGAAAAATTAATCAGAAATAACACGATGTTTGATTTATATCAATTATATAAATCAAAACATAAAGGTTATTCCTGATTAATTTTTCGAATTATTTTATAATTAAAGGCGTTAAGAAACCTTTGGTGACCCCACAGTTTAAATGTCTATCGTAGGTACGTCGTGAACAGTGGTCGTTACAGACAAACGTTCACGTAAATTGTCCCAGTCAATGGATGAATTTAATGTGTCAATCAATGGCCACAGCCACACTGTTTTGAATTTCATTCTAGTCATGAACCATTCAACCTTAGATTTTCAAATTTTAATATGTTCATACTGATGACAAAATGAAGGTCAAATTTGATATTGACGATTTTCACTTTCACCGTTCATCAGTTATGGTTCTTGTGACATGTGTGATATTACCAGGACACAATTAAATATTAATAAATCAGTTAGCTGTCGTTGTGACAGCCTCTTGTTTTATTCTATTTTTGTTAATTTTAGAAGCGAAACAGACCCCTGCATGTGGTCTAGAATGAACGCATTATATATAATTTTATCAATATTCGTGGTTGCTTAAAATTAGCTGTTGTAAAAATCGTAGGCTTTTCTCGTCCAGTATCATAATCCATTATTTAATTGAATGAAGTTAAAAAAAATGGAAAATTGAAACGAGGCAACACGTACAGCGAGAATATCCCGTACCCGGCGGCGACCTTAAGCTAGACCTTAAACAATAATGTCTACCAGTTCAGCGACAATTGCCGTCACAGGCTAAACTCCGAAACAATAACATTAACCGAAATTATTAAAAAAAAAGACACAGTTAAGACTAACAAAGACCAGTTGTTCTTGACTTGGGGCAGGTGCATTCATGCGGCGGGATTTAACATGTTTTGTGTGACCCCCAATGCCAATGTCACGGGAATAAAAAGAAGAAAAAAAACCCACAGTAATACGCGTACGCACAGTGAAATTTCAGTTTAAAGAAGTCCAAGTCCAATATGAAACCTTGAAAATAGGTAGCAGAAGAAAAAAAGCAAAACGACAATAAACAACATAAAATAACAAAGTAGTCTTAATTACTTGCAGTTATACTAGCTGACATTCCAGCTCAAGACCTCAACTTAACTTATTTAAAGATTTCATGACCTTTTTTGAGTGTATGTACTCCAGCGTGATACTGATGTACAGTATAACTATTCATTATATTATTATAAGCTAAAGATTTTCATTTGATCTTTTTCGACCCCCCTTCCCCCTCCCCAAATCTTTAATTAAGTGTTGCGGAAAGTTGGATATGTGTACGTTCTATCCATTACCAAAAGCCCCGCTTAATTTCTCCCTTCGTGTTTTCAAGTGCACGAGCTCTTTCGAAGAGTGGATATCATCTGCCATGTCCTTGTTGTTACCAAATACAATTTAGAATGTGTAAGAGTTATGTACCTAACAACAACTCTTCTTTAATGATGGATCCCTGAAGACAACTTCCTTTGCAGACATCTTGTGACGAAAGCAGACGACAGTTTGGTATAATACAAAGAAAATCAGTGTTTAGGTTTGTATTGACTTCACCATAAGTATTTTTTAGGTCCATGATGTTATTAAAAAAGTCCTCTTATAAATAAGCATAAACTGAAAATGATAGACTAGCGAAATGCTTATGAAAATACGTTGCACATGGGATTTTATTTTGTGACTGGGGAACAGTCATTTTTCAATTGGTCATGTTTTTACGTAAATATATCCTTGGTGTTACTGTCCACTATGTTACCTAAAAATAAGTAACATAATGGACAGAATCGGTTATGTGAAGGAACAAATGTTTAACTAAACCTATGAAAAAGATGATGTAAAAGAATTTAATAACATTTTTCGATTTTATATAAAACCAAAACAGACGAGTGTAAGTTATGCTAAAAGTAAACAATACAAAACGTATGCTCTATTATAAAATCAATGAGAAAGTAACACCAGGGAAAATAATGATAACACACTGGACACATAAACAAAAATAAAGCGTTAACACTGAAAAATTGTTAAAGTAAATTTATAAATCAGAAATATATTGAGTAAATAGGTAAGCTAAAAATCATAATTAATAACACATTTATATACATGTTCGGTAGAGAATAGTACAACCACAAACATCAAAAAGAATAGTAACACCAGGGAAAAAACAGATCTTTTTGTATGTTTATTGAATTCGAAATTTGAAATGATTTTTCGTTTTTCTCATGATGCATTTTGTAAATTATCATTTATTTTGCATCTTATCTATCTAAATTATTTTACAGAGCATCATGCCGTTGACGAACGCAGCAAAACAACGTCGTTATAGAGAAAAGAGGGACAGTACGTGACCCCAACAGAAGAGCAGAATTCCTTGCAAGATGTAAATCAAAATATCAAAGTGACATAGGTTTGGGAAAGCGCAAACGCATCATTGAAATGACACCACGAGAACAAAGGAACCAGAGAAAGGAATGGAGGAAAATAAAATCAAAACAAAGAAAAAGAAAGAAAAGTAATCACAACATTCTTACACCGCCTTCTTCACCACAACCAGCCCCAGAACAAATCCCTCCAGAACATCACAGTACACGCAGGAAGAAAAGATTGATGGCAAAGTGCTACAGGGACAATGACCAGCTAAGGTTGGAAATTGAAAAGCAAAAACGATTTGCACATAGGCTTCAGATGCGCCTGTTAAGATTCAAACGGAAATCTTCTTTGAATACACCAACAGGTCAAGACACTCCAAGGTCAAAAGCCAGAAAACTTTTAAGACATTGGTCTACTGAGAAAGGCAAAGGATCCAGAGCTAAAAGGAGATTAAGGAAAAATCAAGCAAAGAAAGCACTACAGTTCCAATACACAGTAAATGCAGAACTAATGAATAAGTATAGATCAAAGAACAAAGGAAAGCAGGCACTATCACAGATTATAAGGGGGAAGCTAATGAGAAAATACAAAATCATTACAGAAGCAATGAATGAATTTAGATTTACAGCAGGCAGACAACGTCAAAAGAAAGGCTCACTAAGTAAAAGGTTGACAGACAGAGTCTGCTCATTCTATGAAAGAGATGACATAAGTAGAATCACACCAGTAATCAAGGATACGGTAACAAAGAATGGAATAAAGAAGCAAAGACGAGTTATGACCGAAAGTATTGAGATTATTCACGAAAGATTTTTCCTTGAAAATACAGATATAAAGATCAGTTATCCAACGTTCTGCAGAATGCGCCCATTTTGGGTTCAACCACCGAAGGATTCAGATAGAGAAACATGCGCATGCAAATACCACGAAAACATGCAATTTCTTGTCAATTCTCTTCACGGTTTAAACTGTCTCCCATCGAAAAGACTACAAGAGATCGTTAAGATGTTTGCCTGTGACATTAACAAAATGGATTGCATGTACGGAAGATGTATGGGATGCAAAGAAGTCATTCTTCAATCAGATACTGATAGTACTATAAATACTGAATGGTTTCAGTGGAAAACAAAGAAAGAAACCAGACTTATAAATAATCAAGAGAAAGAAGTCACACTAACAGTTAAGGAAAAGGTAACTGACAGTATAGATTCTTTAATAGACACATTTCGAGTGAAATGCAAAGATTCAAAGTCCACACATTCAATATCACCAACCAATTTAATCACTACAGGAACATGAAAGAAAACTTAAAAGAAAATGAAGTTTTAATACACATTGATTTTGCTGAGAACTTCCTTTGCAAGCTTTCAACAGAAATTCAAAGTATGCATTTCGGTGCATCCAAGCAACAGATCACTTTGCACACAGGTGTGTATTACACTAAAGGAAGAACCCAAACGTTTTGCGCAGTTTCGGATTGCCTAGACCACAATCCAAGTGCTATATGGGCATTTCTTGATCCGATTTTAGATAGAATTATAAATGAGAACAAAAATGTAGACACACTACATTTCTTCAGTGATGGCCCATGCAGCCAGTATCGTCAGAAAGGTAACTTTTTCTGTTATCAAAGGAAATGTCAAAACGAGGATTACAGGCTACTTGAAATTTTCATGAGAGTGGACATGGGAAAGGGGTCCCCGATGGTGTTGGTGGCACACTAAAGAAAACAGCAAACGATTTAGTTTTACGTGGAAAGGACATGACAAGTGCAAAGTCTTTTGTGGAGAGTATTCAAGAGCAAGAATCCTTGGTGATGCTGTATAAAGTTGCAAAAGAACATATTGTAGAAAAAACACGTCTACTAGCATCTCAGAATCTAAAAGCTGTACCTGGAACATTCAAATTGCATCAGATAAGAACGTCAATATGTGGGGAAATTTGGTACAGAGATATCGATGTCAGCTGCACATGTGTTGAGAGTTGTTTGGAATATGGACATAATTGGAAAAAAGCAGTATTAATAGTAAAAAGCAAACATGTCCAAGAAAAAGATATAGAAGACAGCAAGTTGAAAGGGCAAATTCCAGAAGAAAGTGGTTCGAAAAAGAGTGAAGAAGATGAAGAAGCTAAAACAAAATATAAAAAATCCTGTGATCATAAAGAACCTGATGGATATGTCCCTACAGATTCAGATTCTAGTACCAGAGAAGCATTCTTCTTAAAGACTTTAAATGATTTGGCAAGTTGTACAACTTTTACTGATGTACACAAAATGTGCACCAAGATACAGAATGAGATAGAAAGACAACAGTTCACCATAGATTACAACTATTTTCCATCTATTTTGAATACAGGCATCAGTGTTGATGAGGATTCTCTACAAATATTTCCAAGGGATATTTCTCAGAAAGAATTACTTGAATTGACTCCTGTTAGGATTGGAGCGGATGGTAATTGTCTACCTTATACTGGCAGTGTATTTGCCTTTGGTGACCAGAAAAGAGCAGAAAAGATTCGGGTCAGAATGATAATTGAACAGACTATTTTCAAGGATTGCTACCTAGACCAAGATTACCTTAAACGGGGCACAGATAATTCATATACAAACAACGCTTTGTCAAAGACTTATGCCATGTACTCAGATGAGTATATTCCAAATGAAAGACTATCTTTGCGAAAAGTGGATATGGTATACCAAAAAGAAGTAATGAAAATAACAAAGAACAGGTCTTATATGGGAATCTGGCAACTGTTTTCACTTTCAAGTATTTTGTGCAGACCATTATTTTCTGTGTATCCTATGCTAGGCAATCAAAATGTTCGCAATGACCTTCATATGTTAATCCTACCTAGGCAAAACATAGGCCTTGAAACATCTTATGTAATGTGGACAACAACAAGAACAGATATGAATGAGAAAAACTGGGTTCCAAATCATTTTGTAGCAGCTTTGAAAATAGAAAATGAAATATCAGAGAATATACGAGAACCGGAACAGATGGCAGATAAATCAGTGGGTAAAGTACACCTAAATGAAATCCATGACAAGAATATAAAAACTGGTGCAGAAAGTCAGAACATTTTAGATATTGAAATGGAGGAAAAGGATGCCATTGAGAATTTTGATCCAAATGATGTAACACCCCAATACCTAGTCGATCGTTATGTTCTCGTTAAATACGACAATAAGCCATACCCTGGCAAAGTAATAGATTGTGATAAAGCTGAAGTATATGTCACTTGTATGCATAGATCAGGAAAGACTTTAAAAACGAGTACGTTTTATTGGCCACACGCAGTTCGAGATAAATGTTGGTACGGTATGGATAAGATCATAGGAGTCATTCCTGAACCAAGACTTGTAGGACAAAAGTATTTTGTAGACAATCAATTGTGGGAAAGAGCTCTCAGAAAACTAAACATTTGAACTGGTATTGTGTATTCTTAATTTAGTCAAATTAAGCATAAAATGAGGGACCAAAAAGACATACTGATTTTCTTTATTACAAATTTATCAATTTTAAATGTTTCATTTTTTTCAAATTTCAATATTACAAGAAAAGTATTTCATCTATTTTTGTACGTCCTTGGAGTTACCGGTCCTAATGATATGATGTTTTAAAGTGAATAATCTTAAGAAATTTCTGACTATCATAGAATAACTAAGTTTATGTTAAACTCCTCTTTGACAGATACCTTCTTTATAACACTTTTTCTTTCCTTTCGATAAATAACGTTTTTTTTAGCTGAAAATGTCATTGATGATACTATTTATGTCATTGTTGTTATATTTTGTCCTTTGTGTTACCATCCTCTTTTACTTTTAAATATTTAATTTATTGCAAATAAACTTATTCAAGAAGATTCTCAAATGATATTAGTAATAATATTTACACAATGGGATATTAAACAAATGAAATTGATCCTGCAAAGTAGATTTAAGAGAAAAATAACAAAGTTGTTTTTTTACTATGCCTCTACCTAGTGTATGAAAGTGAAAATTTAGAACTTAGGATAAGGTGAACGTAATTTGACAACACATATATTGAATACTCAGGCTATTATTTTGACTTTACACAAAATCTGAAATTGACCAATTTTGAATATCAGTGCTTTTTTAATCGGTAACTCCATGGACTCTTGCAAGCAGCAAGGGTATGTTTCATGATTTTTTTACAAAAAAGTTATTGTTCATGTTGATGTTAAGTTGTATTTTCATGTTTTGCAGAAGTTAAAGTTCTAATTAAAGTTATATTTTATCTGAGACTTGCTCATCATTTTTATGAATCTTCTGGTTTTGAATTTGGACATTTTTTGAGAATGACCCATATTACAATACGGATCACTACGCAGTATTCTTTACAAAAAAAAATAATTTAGGAACAAATCGGGGCGAAATTAATGACTTTTCGGTGCGACTTAACTACAAATGTAATACTTGAATTAGGTTTTTATCTCATAATAATCGCAGTTATTGAAAGCTGAAACTAGTAAAAAATGTATTAATATACTGCACTCGTTCTATTTGAGCAGTCATTATGCGTTGACTGTATATTTCTATGTCATATACAGTCACTGACCCGATATCACTTTTCCTCATGAATATTTAAATAGAAGTTGTCGAAATAATATTAATTATTCATATGACCTCTTCAACCTGTTCTTGTTTCCAATGCATACAACGATGCGTGAAACGACTCAACCTTGTTTCTTTTGCAATTATTGGAAAAACATGCATATTTCATTTGTTTATATTTTTTGTTTGCAACCTATAAATCATTATGTTTTATGCTTATGGTTGATATTTATTTGTTATCACATAAGCAACACGACGGGTGCCGCATGTGGAGCAGGATCTGCTTACCCTTCCGGAGCACCTGAGATCACCCCTAGTTTTTTGGTGGGGTTCGTGTTGTTTATTCTTTAGTTTTCTATGTTGTGTCGTGTGTGCTGTTGTTTGTTTGTCTTATTCATTTTTAGCCATGGCGTTGTCAGTTTGTTTTAGATTTATGAGTTTGACTGTCCCTTTGGTATCTTTCGTCCCTCTTTTAGTCCATACTCAAACGATTTCGGTCACCATCGAATGTGGGTTTCAACAGGTAAATGTACATTTCATTGTGATGTATATTTCTCAGCGAGCATGATATGCATGAGGCCTTTTTAAAGGGTATTTCCCCCAATATTTAACTTGATTAAATAAATAACCTTAACGCATTTAATAACAATTGAAAATGTTTTTTTCGGTTGCAGTATAAAGACAATAATAGTGCATTGACTTGACATATCAACGATATAAGGATTCGGCCCGAAACGGGGAAATAGTTCGGCACAGCCTCGCATTTCCCCGTTTCTAAACCTCATCCTTATATCGTTGATATGTCAAGTCAATGCACTATTATTGTCTATTTCTACCCACGGGAGTAAAAATACCAAATTTTACTATCCATTCTAAGTATGGATAGTAAAATTTGGTATTTTCACTAAGTCGTTTAAATCACTCGAAACTAGGTGAGACATGCACAGAAGGGATAGATATGCATTATAAATATAGAAAATTGAATATTTTAATCAACAAAAAAAATTAAAAAATTTGTATCATATACCAATTGAAAGCGCCTGTGATTCAGACTTATTTTAAATTATAATTGGTTTTCACTTTTTCTTCTGTTTTCTTTTTGTTAAAGTCTTTTATACTTTCACAATTTGACATTTTACAAGATAGGCTAAGTTAAGAAATATAAATCTGTTTATGTACACTATAAATCGAAAACGACGTCAGTCACCCAGATCTGTACTACCACTACTGGAGGTGCCCCAAAGATTTACGGAGTACTGCAGAAAATCACACGAAATCAGATCATTACCGTCCCCTGTCTCTGATATCCCTGATGGCGGGAGTGTCGATTGATTTTCTACAGAAGATTTTGAAGTTGTGCTTCAGTGTTAAAGAACCTGCAGAACCCAAATTGAAAGCGCTAAAGACTAATTGTTTCAATGTTACTGATAGGTTATTTTCTAACGTGAAAATAGAAGCAACTGATGCTTCCTACTCGACTGAATTTTCAGATGCCTTTGTCAAGTTCGATATTCGTTCTGACAACTCTGTTCCACTGTCATGGTTTTGGACAGACTCTATTGTAGACATTGTCAAGTCTTGCTGTGGAGAAAACAAATGTGTTGATGATGCAACAGCCAGTTTGGAAAATTTCTTGAGAGATGGTAACTTTCCCAAATAATTTATAATTAGTAAATTACCTCTTGAATATCTATTTTTATATTAATAATTTAGCTCGGTTTCTGCCTTATTACAAAATATAAATCAATTTAAAGTTGGCACTGGCTACAGTTACATGGAAATGTAACAATAATAAAAAAATATTATTGTCACATTGGAGACTAATTGCCCGAATACAAGGTTGGGTATGGATCTGATTAATTAAGAATAGTTTAATTTTGGATGTAACACGTCTTCTGATTGGCTGACATCGTTTTGTTTATCATATCATAGACACAATTTTGTCATGTGACCATGACGTCGGTCATCAACGTTTTTCCAAAATTTACGCTGGTTTAAAATGGAATTTAAAATTAAATTATAAGAAATAACTAATATATTGTCAGTCTATTCCAAATAACATAAAAAATGTGGTGCACACTGTTAAATAACCCGCTACACGCGTTATTCAGTGTGCACCACATTTTTTATGTTATTTCTTCATAGACAGAAAAAAAATATTATAGTCATTCCTTAAACATTGTTAAATGTAATAATAGTCATGATAATAATTGAGTCTACGATAACATTGTGTTATTGTTACTTAGTTAAAGTACTTCAATGTACACTGTATTAATTATACTTAAACCTTCTATAGTTGTGTTGCTTAATTTTTTTCATCAATCATGTCAATAAAAATGAAATTACTATCACAAAATATTTGGACTCAGAAATGAAATGAAATCACAGATTCCACCAGTTTCAACATGTCAGCAAATGTTAACATCAATTGCCTTCACAATTGACTTGTATTTTTATGTTTTATTGGCTTTCTAAGCTACATTCATTTGACATTACATGTATGCTAAGTTTGATATAGAAATCAGAGAACAGGCGGACATAAACATGATAAACAGTAAGGGACAGTAATGAAATAATATTACAACCTCACATATGCTTCCAACAAAAAAAATTGGAAGAAAATATAAACATCGCAACACAGATTTTTATACATGTATACAAATCCTTGATCACATTAAGCATGTTAAGAGTGAAAATATTTTTTTCAGCTAAAGCATGACAAATGCATGACAAACATTGAAAAGAAAAAAAGAGGAAGTGGTATGATTGCCAATGAGACAACTCTCCACAAGAGACCAAATGTCACAGAAGTAAACAACTATAGGTATTGTACGGCCTTCAACAATGAGCAAAGCCATTGATACTGCATAGTTTGCTATAAAAGGCCCTGAACACTTTCAAAAATAATTTTTGAGGCCCTAATTTATACATTAGCTTGCTATTTGGTGTGAGCCAAGGCTCCATGTTGAAGGCTGTACCTTGACCTATGATGATTTACTTTTATAAATTGTGACTTGGATGGAGAGTTGTCTCATTGGCACTCATACCACATCTTTATTTAATTGAATAAGTAAATTATTATACACTTTAATAAGTTAATTATAATATTTGAATGATCTCCCCTTAATTTTCTCAAAAATTTACTTGTATTTTTATTATCACTGATAATGTAAACAATTATCTGTTTGTTTATATTTTCTATTTATACTTTTTGGTCAGTCGAGGTGTAAGTATGGGTGTAAATTTAACTATGGCTATTATACAGTAAAAAACAGGCTATATTGTGATGTTATACTACAGTTTCAGAAAAGAGAGAAGGTTTGGTACCATTAAAACATTTTGATCCCACTGCAATTGTTTGCACCTGTCCTAAGTCAGGAATCTGATCTTCAGTTTGTTTATGTAGTTCATACGTATTTCTTGTTTCTCGTTTTTATGGCCCATTTATGGGCATTATGTTTTCTGGTCTGTGCGTTCTTCTGTTAGTTCTTCCGTCTGTTTGTCTGTCTGTCCTGCTTCATGTTAACATTTTTGGTTTTTGATGAAGTTGAAGTCCAATCAACTTGAAACTTAGTACACATGTTCCCTATGATATAACCTGTCTAATTTTAATGCCAAATTAGAGTTTTTGCCCTATTTTTAAGGTCGACTGAATATAGAAAATGATAGTGTGGATGGGGCATCCATGTACTTGGGACACATTCTTGTTTATATACATGATATACATAGATTAGACTGTTGGTCTTCCCGTTTGAATGCTTTTACACTAGTAATTTTTGGGGCCCTTTACTTAGCTTGCTGTGTTAGCCAAGGCTCTGTGTTGGAGCCATACCTTAACCTATGAAGATCATGGTTTACTTTTATAAAATTCAAGCTAAGAATAAAGAAGAATATTGCTGATAAATAATTTTGATAAGCATGATAAGTACAAAAATACCTATATCGTTTCAATAAAAAAATACAAATAAAACACAGAATTAGACATGTGTAATAGACAAATGTAATTAGATGAAACAAAAAATAATGAGCACAAAATATTTAAAGCAAGTCTTGATTGTGTAAATATACAAATCATTGAAAAGCCTTAATATTTTGAACAGTTATGAGCCAATGTAGCTTTGATACATCCACAAGGTTATTAGGCATTGTCTACTTCTTTTGTGGAGATGAAACACAATCCAATGCATATGCTCTCAGAGTTCTCGAAAAGTGATGGTTCAAAGGATTTAACCACCAAAATTTGTCACAAAATTTTAGTAGTAGTCAGGGCCAGCAGTTTTTCTAAGAAATTCTTTACGGACCACCAGATATAAAAAGATTTCAAGAACTCTGTGCTCTTGGTCATGCAACAATGAACAAAGGCAATACTGCATAGTCAGCTATAAAAGACCCCTGTAAGTGATCCATTATTAAGGTTTATTTAATTAAGTGGAGTTGATTTGAATGAGGCAGTTGCACTATAAAGATTCTAATAACTGAGTCTAGAAGTGATATTTTTGTTTATTACAAACAGAATAAGATTAATTCAATAATAAGCATAGGTAAACAATGAATGTCATGAATGTAATTGTATTTATTACCAATAAGTATGAAACAATGGTACATTTCGATTAAATTCCTATCCATAACAATACCTTTATATCTATGTAAAGGGTTCTCTAAAAGTGTAGCCAATTGCACTAAGAGCATGAAGAGTGCCCTCAACTTTAAGAAACACTAGATCATGTATATTATCATCTCATATTTTCGTTTGTGTACATGATATAACAAGACATCAAATTATGATTTGACATACATGACATACATAGCTGGGTTTAATTTTATTTGATTTTTAAGAGCCATGTGAACCCCAAGCAAAATGGTTAAACTGTATGCCCAAGTTCATTTCTCAATTACTATGCATTCATATGATTTTCTCTTTTTTTGTACAGATGATAATACCAGATATTTACTGAAAGTTCAGGAATCAAAAACTGAAGCAGAAATACAAGCAATTCTTTCTCATCATTTGTTCTCAAAGCTTGCATCATCAGGATCATATATTTTGAATGCAGACTGTTATCCTTTGGGAGTCAACAAATGTCCAGTGTGTGGTGTAGAACTTGTCCTTGGGAACACATCTTTAGGTATATACAAATGTAAAAAATATAGCGAAAACATTAATACCAAATGCTTAATATATATACCATATTACGGGTTATTATCATGGATTTAAAATTTCGCAATTTTCATCAAATAAGGTATACAAATATTTTGGCAGTTATTAATCAGCAGTGATTTTTTTGGTGGATTCAAAACTTTATCAATACCTTTGCATGTACACTTTTAAATGGGTGGAATTTAATTTAGGGATTTTGTTTTGGAAAAATAAGCGAAAATTTACACCCCGAGAAAATAACCCACTTTATCGCTATTTTATGCATTTATCCTTAGATCTTATTTTGTGATAATTTTTCATATAGTGCTCCTCGCTGGAAATTGAAAGTTATCGCTAGAAACTAAAGGAGCTGGTACCTGCTCAACCAAGAAAATCAATCTTGTTCAGATGATCAATGATAATCTATGAAATTTATACAGTATGACTCTTGAATAGGTATTGCAGGAATCAGATAGTATTTATATATTTTGATTGATTGCTTGTTTGATTTATGTTCAATGCCACTTTCAGGACTACTGCTTATTTCATTGACATTGAAGTGAAAAAACTCTAGGTCATCGTACAACCTTCAACAATGAGTAAAACCAATACCTCATGATAAAAGGCCTTAAAATTACAAATTCAAAACAATTCAAATGTGAAAACTAACATCCTGATTTATGTACAAAACAATAACCCAAAAACAAATATATGATATACAGCAACAAACAACAGCCACTCAATAACAAGCTCCTGACTGGCTTTACTGGGGTCAGACGTGGGTCAGACACGTAATTCTTTCCCTGACTGACAATGGTGTAACAGTACAACACAAGAGCAAAATATATAAATCAGTTGACAAGGGCTTAAGTCATCAGATCGATGCAATGCACATAAAAACACCAATAAAAACATAAAGAAGGAAACAAATGTATTGATCTGAGAGAACATTTTTGTACTTTCAGTTACTTTCAGTCACTAGATTAAAAGATAGTTTGAAGCTAATGACAATTAATATTTAATGCATGTGTCTAAAACTTAAATATATCAATCATTACCGACTTCTAACCTCTTTAGTGTAAATACATCTTTGACAGTCAAGGAAAAACATGACCTTGTGCAAGGTCAGAAAAAAGGTATTGAAGGCAGTATGGTGACCTATAGTTGTTAATTTCTGTGTCATTTTGGTCTTTTGTGGAGAGGAGTCTCATTGGCAATCATACCACATCTTCTTTTTTATACTAACAAAATATATGTATTATACATATGATTACATTAATATACTTATTTTCATTGATAAATAATTTCTACTTTTAAAGGAAACTATTTAGTTTGGTATGGAAATCCTCATATTATGGTTGACAGATCTACAGTTAAAGTTCAAATTGAAGAAAGGGAAAGTGATGATGAGACTGAAGATAATGAGCATCAAGAACCTGAAACAAAAAGATTAAAGATGGTGGTCGATGTAAATCAACAGCGTAAAATCAATTCTGGTGCAGATAGTGAAGACTCATATAGACATAGAGACATGCTTGAAGACCATACTTTTAGAAATGAAAAATCTCTGAGGCATGCTTTTGCTCAAACTATTACAAATGCTTTTTACCAAGCCAAACAGAAACCAGAGCTGGAAGATACCTTTATTCCATCATTTTTAGTCTCTGATGTTAAGTTAAAAATTTTGATGTATAATTGTAAAAGAGACAGACTTTACATATCAGAGGATATGTTACTGTTTAAAGCTTGGAGTGAAAACGGTATGAACATTGGTACAATGGTTTCAATATGGTTGGCGTTGAATTTAGAAAATTTCAAACAAGATATAATTGATGAAGAAGTATATGAAACAATAGGACATGGAAAGTCTACCTTTCTGGAAAATTTGCATGATGAAATTTTGTTGATATATAAACATCAATTGCAGAAACTGCTGCCATGGAAAAAATGTCCGTCTGATTCTACTTTATCTACAACATTAGGAAGGAGGGTCGTACGAACTCAAAAGTGGATTGAAACTTATGATAAGCTTGAAAGTTTAGCTACAAACTATTTCACAGATAGTACTAACGAATAACCCTACATAATAAAATATAAATGTACAAGAATCAAATTACTGTGGATTCATTTTTATTCGTGATATACCAATTTTCGTGGGTTTCGTGGGTAACAGAGAACCACGAATTTAAGAATTCAACGAAGAATAATCCCGAGAAATGTGTATGGAGTTGGATGTTTATTTCCGGTTATGTTATGCAGTTCTAGTATAGTGTTGACTAGCGATAAACATTGTAACATAACACGTGATTTTTATTGAAAGAAGATACAAGTATTTTGATTAAATCTATAATAAATATATCGAATATCAGTGATAATTTACTTTTTAAAATTGATTAAAACTTTTCACGGAAAATAACTGCAAGTTGTTAATTACCGTGTCATAGTTTGGTTTATCTGTGATTAAAAATCAATAGGATTAAGTACGGGGATATTGTCCGTAGGTAATATTGTTTATGTCAGGAACATTTATTTTCACACCTTATCACTGTTTATTATATCGTGATTAGGGAAATTAGCTTTCAATCATAAAGTTTTGAATGCCTTATAGAATTCAGACAATAATTTATAAATTGTAAAACAAACAAATAATTAGTTGTCTCTGCCCATTATTGTAATCGAAGTTATCAATGAACACTTTAACCTAGAATGACCAATTAAGCGAGGATTTTGACAATTCAAAACTTTTTTCAATGAATTCCTTCTTTTTTGTTTTGTTTTATTATTGATCGAACCAAGGATGTTATATGATCTCCTAAATCAAAAAGAAATCCACGAATTACGCATCTATTTTTTTTGTTGTAATCAGCGATCCACGAATTTACGTATACCACGAAACGTCTTTTTTTCTCTATCCACGAAAATTGATACCCACGAAAATAAATGAATCCACAGTAACTGATTGATTTTTCTTTTTATGCCCTATCTACGATTGTAGAGACGCATAATTACATCTGGTCTGTGCGTATGTTCATCCGTCCATTTGTTTGTTTGTCAGTCTGTCCCACTTCAGGTTAAAGTTTTTGGTCAAGGTAGTTTTTGATGTAGTTAAAGTCCAGTCAACTTAAAAACTTAGTATACATGTTGCCTGTGATATGATCTTTCTAATGTAAATGCCAGATAAGATTTTTGACCCCAATTTTTATGGTCCATTGAACATAACAAATGATAGTGCAAGTTTCAGGTTAAAGTTTTTGGTCAAGGTAGTTTTTGTTGAGCCTGCAACTTTTGTTGCAGAAAGCTCGACATAGGGATAGTATCCGGCGGCGGCGCTACGGCGGCTACGGCGGCTACGGCGGCTACGGTGTTAGCTCACTTCTTAAAAGCTATATATTTTAGAAGGTGGAAGACCTGGATGCTTCATATTTTGTATATAGATGCCTCATGTTACGAAGTTTCCGTCAGTCACATGTCCAATGTCCTTGACCTCATTTTCATGGTTCAGTGACCACTTGAAAAAAAAGTTCAGAATTTTTGTAACGTTGAATTCTCTTTTATTATAAGTAATAGGATAACTATATTTGGTATGTGCGTACCTTGCAAGCTCCTCATGCCCGTCAGACAGTTTTCACTTGACCTCTACCTCATTTCATGGATCAGTGAAGAAGGTTAAGTTTTTGTGGTCAAGTCCATATCTCAGATACTATAAGCAGTAGGGCTAGTATATTTGGTGTATGGAAGGACTGGAAGGTGTACATGTCCAACTGGCAGGTGTCATCTGACCTTGACCTCATTTTCATGGTTCAGTGGTTATAGTTAAATTTTTGTGTTTTGGTCTTTTTTTCTCATACTTTATGCAATAGGTCTACTATATTTATTGTTTTTTTTTAAATGTTAAATTCTCTCTTATCATAAGTAATAGGATCACTATATTTGGTATGTGGGTACCTAGCAAGGTCCTCATGCCCGTCAGATAGTTTTCACTTGATCTTGACCTCATTTCATGGATCAATGAACAATATTAAGTTTAGGTGGTCGTCCATATCTAAGATACTATAAGCAATAGGTCTAGTATATTCGGTGTATGGATCTAGCTAGCTGGTGTCATCTGACCTTGACCTCATTTTCATGGTTTAGTGGTCAAAGTTAAGGTTTTGAGTTTTGGTCTTTTTTTTCGAATACTATAATCAATAGGTCAACTATATTTGGTGTATGGAAATATTTTATGATCTATATGTCAGTCCCGCAGGTTTTATTTGACCTTGACATCATTTTCACGGTGCATTGCTCAGTGTTGATTTTTTGTGTGTTTTGGTTTGTTTTTCTTAAACTATAGGCAATAGATCAACTATATTTGTGTAAAGAAGAATTGTTAGCTGTACATGCCTGCCTGGCATGGTTCATCTGACCTAAACCTCATTTTCATGGTTCATTGGTCAATGTTTGGATGTTCTTGGTTAATGCTAATTAGTTTATGTGACAGTTGTAATAAAGCTTTATATTTAGGAGTATCAACATAATAGCAATGATTAGTAAAGAAGGCTAGACATTTCAGCGTGTGCACTCTTCTTTTTCAAAGCACCATTGTTATTTTATTATTGTTTTTAAAGAATATTTATAGAAAAAAGGAAGGTTGGATCTAGTTTGGGGGTTATGGTGCCATAATTTTAGGAATTAAGGGCTTGTATAATTAGAAGAAGCATGTTTGTAGTTTCTGCCAATAATTGTGTGTACGTGCATGGATCTCTTTGACATTATACCACAAGGATCCATGTCACAAAGGGAAGGCTGGTGTTAATTAGCCCCAAATATGCAGGTATTACGGGCCAAAAAACAAGTGTTTAAGTGTATGGATCTCTCTTATATTGTACTACAATGTTCCATTCTACAAATGGAAGACTGGGACTCAGTTTAGGGCAATAAGTTCATGGGGGATTCAAAAAGTTGAGGTAGGGGGGATTTTTTTCCAATGGTTATAAGAATTTCAAATTTTTAAAATATTTCAAGAAGAAATTTTCAATTGCACAGTTTTGTGCAACAGATTTGTAAGACATTTGACCACATTCATATTTATTAGAAACCTATATTATGTCAAAACTTTGATCACAATCCAAATGCAGACAGCATCAAGCTTGAAAATTGTCCCAACTGTTCAGAGTTCGACCTCTGCGGTCGTACCAGGCTGCGCTCAGCGAAGCATTTTATTTTTGTTGCACTTCAGTGTTTCTGTTGTTTCGTTGTTTTCCTCTTATAGTGGATGTGTTTCTCTCGGTTTTAGTTTGTAACCTGGATTTGTTTTCCATGTTTTCTCTCAATTGATTTATGACTTTAGAACAGCGGTTTACTACTGTTGTCTTTATTTATGTTATTATTATTCTCTAGAGACATATGCTCTTTT
This sequence comes from Mytilus edulis, assembly GCA_019925275.1. Taxonomy (NCBI): domain Eukaryota; kingdom Metazoa; phylum Mollusca; class Bivalvia; order Mytilida; family Mytilidae; genus Mytilus; species Mytilus edulis. The sequence goes on along the minus strand of CM034360.1, from coordinate 81,989,289 downwards.
TAGAACAGCAAAAGTAGAAACTTTTTATTGAAATCGTTATTATTGATTATAATCATTCCCATTAATACATTTCTGACAAAGAGGCAATTAATTTTTTTTTTTTTAATGATATATCACCTTTAATAATAAATGTGTATGTTCTTGAAGTAAAGGCTCTGCAAAGGAATCTTCAATTGCAAAGTTTTGTTCTCAAAATTTCATCAATTTTATAGTAGTTTTGGTCGTTGGTATTTGTCCTGTGGGTAAAACTGAAACTACACCTTTTTCAAAGGCAACTGAAAACAGTATTGTAATCCTAGTATCATTAATGAGGTTCTTTGTTCGGGATTTGTTACGAACACCGAGAAGCATATCGATAATTACTTGATCAGAATGAAGATAAACATGAATAACTACACATCAATGTTGTTTGATCTCATTGAAAACATTTATCGGCGCAATTTTTTTCTGGTGAACAAACGTGAAATTCTGGTATCTATATTTCGTGTATCTGTTGTTAAAAACACAGCCTGTGCGGTTACAAGAATGAACAAGAATCAAAACTATATTTCAATGTAGTTCATTTGCAACAAAATGTACCGTCTAACCTTCTCATTTGTTGTCCTTTTTACATGGATTTTATGTGAAATAGTTGTTATAAAAAAACAAACGGACAAAATATATCAAAATCATGTACTGTTTGAGATATCAATGCCGATGTGGTCAATATGCGCCCAGTATTGCTCTAGAGTACAAGCGTGCACATCTATTAATTTTATTGCATTAAACAAAACTTGCCAGATAAACTATGGTGAACCAGGGGAATGTAATGATGAACTTATAGATAGTGTTGGAAATAGCTTTGCCGCAGCCTCGACGTTTCCAAAGGTGAATACAATATTTTTTTTATTGTATCTATGTAAAAATATTCTCTCATAATATATCAGCAACAAGAACAATATTAAACGTTATAAAAACATTAACTTGTTGTTTTGGCATTGATATACAGTATTATAGATATATATATATATATGTTCCAGATCATATGAGTATTTGGACCGTACACGTACGGTCCGACCATACGCGTACGGTCGGACCGTGTGAGTATACATTTTTTTGTACGCGTACGGTCCAGTACGAGCTGACCATACATGCTATTTGATCATAAGGGTTAAATTTAAACAAATATTTTTCACAATCTTTTATGCAGTTAAGCTGCATTATGCGAACACCCTATATTTGTGTTCCATCCAATAAATGCTGAAATACTTGCCATTGGTTTTATCTAGCTGACTTCTATGTCATATATAACATGTATTTAAACACTTTGTAAATACTTTTTATTCTGGATTACAAAAAATATGACCAGAAAAACCTTAACATGTAAATGATCGTCGAATCATCCAAAAGTTTTGAAGTTACACATAGGAAGTAGTGCTAATTAGAAATCCTTGTGTAGTTTATTATGAAATGTGCTTTTGGCTAAGATGTCAAAGAACAATTGTATATTTAATCGCCGAAAATCTCTTAAGACAAGTAGTTTAGATTTCCCAAATGGCAAAAGTCGTAGGGATATTGTTTGTCATCAATACGTAGTACTACGTCAGTAGTCTATTATATAATAAGTTCAACTGTTCATTCTGTCGGCAGCAATTTCAAATTATAAGACGAAATTTTCGTATCTTTTCAATTTGGAGGCAGGGGTGCAAATTAGGGGTGGTTCGAGGTCTGCGACCTTTCACTTTTGCAAGCGGAATTTCGACTTGGTTTCAAAAGCTAGCTACGCCCGTAGTCACCTTTCAACTTGAAAGAAAATAAGAACTTTGCAAAGCTTTTCACCAAAGTCTCCAAAAAACGATCTATAAAAAACTAATTTTCATGATTATTATTCGTGACAGCGATGTTTTTTTTTGTTCAACCGCTAGCTTTATACAGAAAATCGCCGACAAATAATGTGTACATTCGAGTAAAATCGTATCTGATTGACATAAACAACATTTACTATGGCTGCCGTGAAGACACAATTTTACAATATCGGATCCGATTCCGGAAGCGGATAAGTGTAATTCGGATTTGAAGATCAACTACAACGAAATACAGACAGGTGACAAAATACATCTATCAGAGGCGGATTTAGGGGGGGGGGGGGGGGGCGGGGGCCCAGGTCCCCCTTTTTGGGAAAACATTTGGTTGCATATATAGGGAATCACTGCAGTTCGACTGGAGCGGGCCCTTCTTAGGCAGTCGGTGGGCCCCCACTTATGAAAATTTCTAGATCCGACAGTGTGTAGGCATGGTAAATGAATATAAACACTAGAATTGAAAACCAATATATATATATATGTAAAAAAAAGAAAAAAGCAGAAAATAGTTTATACAGAAACTCAAAATTACTTTTTGACAAATTTTAATGTCAAAATCCAAAACAATATGTGACAGCTGGGAACAGTATATCTAGCAATATATATATGTTCATGGTCACAGTATATATTTTCTTTATCAGTGATACATGATGATACTGTATGTGAGATGCTATTAAAGTGTAAACATATAACTGCAATTTTGAAGGGGTATTTTTTTTCTCAATTTTGAAGGGTCAACTATTGTAGCTGGAAGTTTCTTACTTTATTTTCACAAATAATGCAACTATATTATCATGATTACATAATACCTGAATGTAAGCAAATCATATCATACATAGGTGGCGTCCTTTGGGCCACTCTCCCCCCTCCTGTTTGATAACTTTGAAACGGTCGAGATCCCCACCCCTAAACCATATATTCAAGTATAGGGCAATATGATAAATGAAATGAAGTATAGGGGGAGTCCATGTGGTCACTGTACACCCTCCTGTTTGAGAAAATGGAAATGGTCGAGATCCCCACCCCTAAATTATATATACTCATGTATTGTACTATGTAACAAATCAAATGAAATATAAGGGAAGTCCCTGTGTTCACCCTACCCCTTCCTGTTTGATAACTTAGAAACTGATGAGATCCCAACCTCTAAACAATACATACTCAAGTATGGGACAATATAACTAATCAAATGAAATATAGGGGGAGTCCCTGAGGTCACCCAACCCCTCCTGTTTGGGTACTTATGAATAAACTGATCATAGATACCAGGACTAAATTTGTTTACATACGCCAGACGCGCGTTTCGTCTACAAAAGACTAATCAGTGACACTCGAATAAAAAAAAATAAAAATGCCATATAAAGTGTGAAGTTGAAAAGCATTGGGGACCAAAATTCCTAAAAGTTTTGCCAAATCCAGCTAAGGTAATCTATGCCTGACTACTGGGCTGGTGATACCCTCGGGGAAATAAATCTCCACCAGCAGTGGCATCGACCCAGTGGTTGTAAATAAACTCATCATAGATACCAGTACTTATTTTTTTTACATACGCCAGACGCGCGTTTTGTCTACAAAAGACTCATCAGTGACGCTCGAATCCAAAAAAAAAATAAAAACCCCTAAACACAATATGTATTCAAGTATGGGACAATATAATCATTCAAATGAAATATAGGGGGAGTCCTGTGAGTCATCCGACCCCCTCTAGTTTGGGAACTTGGAAATTGTTGAGATCCCCACCCCTTAACCATACATACTTATGTTTGGACTATATAACAAATCAAATACAATATAGGGGGAGTCCCTGCTGTTGCTCCATCCCCTCCCGTTTGAGAAATTGGAAATGGTCGAGATCCCAACCCCTTAACCATACATACTTATGTATGGGACTACCGGTATATAAAAAATCAAATGAATTATAGGGGGAGTCCCTGGAGTCACCTCACTCCTCCTGTTTGATAACTTGGAAATGGTCGAGATCCCAACCCCGAAGCCATATATATTCAAGTATAGGACAATATAATAAATCAAATAAAATAAAGGGGGAGTCCCGAGAGTCACCCCACCCCCTCCTGTTTGAGAACTTGGAAACGGTCAAGATCCCCACCCTTTAACCACATATACTCATGCTTGTGACAATATGAAAAATCAAATGAAGTGATATAGGGAGATCGAGTCGCTGGGGTCGCCCCTCCCCTCCTGTTTTAGAATTTAAGAACAGTCGAGATTCCCACACCTCAATCAATATGCCTAAATGATGTTATCTGTCAACAAGAACTTAATCATAATGCCTAAATGATGTTATCTGTAAACAAGAACTTAATCATAATGCCTAAATGATGTTATCTGTAAACAAGAACTTAATCATAATGCCTAAATGATGTTATCTGTCAACAAGAACTTCATCTCAATGCCTCAATGATGTTATCTGTAAACAAGAACTTCATCTCAATGCCTCAATGATGTTATCTGTAAACATACACTTCATCTCAAGGCCTAAATGATGTTATCTGTAAACAAGAAGTTAATCATAATGCCTAAATGATGTTATCTGTAAACAAGAACTTAATCATAATGCCTAAATGATGTTATCTGTAAACAAGAACTTCATCTCAAGGCCTAAATGATGTTATCTGTAAACAAGAACTTCATCTCAATGCCTAAATGATGTTATCTGTAAACATACACTTCATCTCAATGCCTAAATGATGTTATCTGTAAACAAGAACTTAATCATAATGCCTAAATGATGTTATCTGTAAACAAGAACTTCATCTCAATGCCTAAATGATGTTATCTGTAAACACAAACTTCATCTCAATGCCTAAATGATGTTATCTGTAAACATACACTTCATCTCAATGCCTAAATGATGTTATCTGTAAACACAAACTTCATCTCAAGGCCCAAATCAGACTATAGGTAAATTACATTGGAATGTATTTAATTTAATTACACATTACATTGCATAAATGATCATTTACATTAATTACCATTACACAGTTATTGTAATGTAATTAATTAAGTTACAATTACTTTACTAAAGTAATTAATTAAAATACACGTTACATTTTATCACATTTTTTTTTCAAAATTGTTTACAATATACATAATGTATATACAGCATGTATAAAATATTCATTTAAGCTTACAACATATTAGCAATATTTTTACTAACTTGCTAAAATACATCTAATAGACAAGTGGCATTGTCCCTACGCTGTTTTATTACACATTTTAATCTGATTAATTGCTGTTTGTATTACAGCTGATGATTTTTATTTCTATAATCTTTCGTGTATACAAATTTGATAAAATGATTTCGTGCAGTGATATGAAATTCTAATGAACTGTCTAAGAAAGATTTACACATTTGTTTTACCATAAATACATGTATTGATTGAATGAATGTCTATACAATGTTATCAATCTATTTAAATAAAGATCTTTCTAAAAAAACTGAACAACATTAAAATATGTTTCTAATTTTTTTCAGTTATAAGACTATTAAGCAAACATTTCTGTATGTCAAATAGTAATGTTAATATTTATATAAACATAATTTCTTATCATTAACACCATAAAAGTACATGTAATTCAAATGTAATTCAAAAGGTGTTTAGCATTACATGCTTTTTTCATTGTTATGTATTAGATTACCATTACATATAATTAAAACAAACGCCCAATTACACATTACATTCAATTACATGGAAAATTGTAATGCATTACACTTAATTACCATTACATTTTTAATTACCCCATCCCTGGCCTAAATAATGTTATCTGTACACCTGAACTGCATGTCGATACCCAAAAGACATTAACTGTATTAACGCGAATTACATATCATGGCCTACACGATATTACCTTTTAACATGAATTACATGCCAAGGCCTAAAAGATGTTATACGTCAACATGATCTACGTGTTCAGGCTTTACAGATATGATATGTAAAAATGAACTCGATCTCAAGACCTAAATGATGTCTTATCTAAACATGAACTTCATGTAAAGGCCTAAGCAATATTATTTTTTGTCATGAATTACATGGCAAAGCCTAACCGATATCATATGTAAACATAAACTGATTCTCAATTCATAAAAGATAATTTCTGTAAACATGAACTACATTTCAACTCCTCACTATATTATCTGTAAACATGAACTACATGTCAAACCCTGAATGATTTCAGTTGTTAAAATGAACAACATGTCGATCACTAAACGATCTATCTGTTAACATAAACTACATTTTAAGTCTAAATTTAAAGTTACATACAATTTACACAAATTTGCTATTGTTTTCTATCATTTGCGGTTTGTCTTCCCTTTAACAACTAAACAGTATATGAGGTCCTTATATTCGCTGTAACAACTAAGAGGTATTCTTGGTCCTAAATTTCCCTTTGCCACCTAAGAAGTATATAAGGTCATTGTGTTCCATGTAACAAGTAAGAAGCAAATGAGGTCCAATTGGATTCATTTGTAATTTATTGTCGTTTCAACTTTCAGAATCTAGCTGGTCCATGTAAAGGTCATGACTGTAAACCTAATGAAGTATGCATGCCAAAGGGGACGGCTTACAACTGCTCCCCCTGGTTTACACCACAGTTCCATGCAAATAGTAAGTTACATCTGAGACCATCTGTTTGGGCTTTTTTCACAACTTGGTCAGCAATATAGCTTTATTAAAAATAAAAGAATAGAAATAACGAACTCCAAGGAAAATTGAAAACGTTTTATAGCTAGTCAAACCACTAAATTATCTTACCTCAATGCTATGCGTTGTATTTTTATAATATTTAGTGAAATTATATTAATAGATTATATGATATAAAATGTATTGATTTTGTAAATTTATAAAAAAAAAAAAAATACCGAACACTACTATTTTGTTGCAATATAGTCATACTGGTTGTACGTTTAAGAAGCGTCGGATGCGATGACGGCGTTAACAATTGTTAAGTTTTCTGGTTGAGTTATTTTGATAAGAACAATTTATGATTAATCATTGATATTTTGTATAAAAAAGCATTACTATTAATGCTTATCGGTTTGACCATTATTTTGCGACCGTGCCTCCTATCCACGGTCTAGTGACTTTGAATTAATTAGCTATTATAAAAGTTTGGTTCATGCATCAGTACTTTATTTTTGAACAAGATTGGTTAAAATAGAATTTCCTGATATATTTGTCAAAGGACAATTGTTTCAAAGGTATTCTTTATAAAACCAACGGTACTAATTTTGTTGCACCAGATGCGCATTTCGACAAAACATGTCTCCTCAGTGATGCTCGTGGCCAAAATATTTGAAATCCAAAGCTTATATAAAAGATGAAGAGCTATAATCCAAAAGGTCCAAAAAATATAGTCAAATTCGTGAAAGGAATATAAATGTATCAATAATAATAAAACAACAAATTAAAAAATAATCTTTTATCTCCCTTTCTACAGATTTCCAAAGGATATTTGTTGCATGCTCTGGAAATCACCAGTCAATACTGGACACATGGAAATATGCATGTTTGGGATTGAACATAGACTTTGGAAAGTCGTGTTCCAATCGACACCTTAGAAGTACTATGATTGACAAATGGGATGGATCCCTTATTGACCTGGTAAATAGAATACACCTTATAGATCCTTATAGATAATTTAAATACTTAAGGTTCATCATAACAAACGGACAACTATGGCTGTATTTACATGCCAAAAAACTACTCTGACTACAGACTTACCTGTGAAATTGGAAAAGTTGTAATGCCTAGCATCCACTAGATATATAAATTATAAATGCATTTTGTGCTTCAGAAAGATAAAATCTCTTTTGAATTTTGATGGGCATTTTTTTCCTTTAAGCATAGGGTGTGAAAATTTACAAAGTTGTGATACAACGTTGAGATGCTCCCTCAGGTAAAAAAAAAAACGGTTTGTATTGTTTTAATTGTCCTTTATTGACATGGCCAACAGGTATCTTCACAACTACAGGTGAGTTAAAGAGTTTATATGAGTCAGTGTGTGGACAGTATCAAAGTAATTCAGGTGTTTGTTCATTTTTACACCTTCTGCGGAAAGGGGAAAAAATGCCCATCAAAAACCAAGAAAGATTTTATCTTTCTTAAACACAAAATGCATATAACTTTTATAAATCTAGTGGATGCTAGGCCTTAACATTTTCCAAACAGCACAGGTAAGTAAGTCTGTACACAAAGTAGTGTTTAAGGTGAAAAAAACGGCCATATTTGTCCATTTGTTATGATGTACATGCATTTTGGTCCCTAACCTTTCACATGGATATGATACTCGATAAAATTGAGAATGGAAACGGGGAATGTGTCAAAGAGACAACAACACGACTGAAACCCAAGCCAAGGCCACAATAAGTCTTCAAAACACCGAGAAAATCCCGCGTCCAGACCCATGCTTCAGGTACATGAAATATAACGTATGCTACCAATGTCAAGTTAAAAGATTCAATTTAGCATTTACTAACGCTTTTTATCATTGAAATTTTAAAAAGATAGATATGTGTTTATATGGCAACGAACAACCAGAAACGCAAAGCAGCTATAATACTTATGAAATATGTTCATTTCAGGTGAAAGTTGAGCTGTTCAGAAATGGAGAATTAGCTGTAGAGATTTATTTTGATGGTCGCGGTTCAACAAGTTCTGATTGGTTCACTAAGAATCGACTACGTTCTAATTCATTCATCGATCTGAATCAAACGTCGGTCTTTCATATCTTCTCGATGGATGGGTAAATAATCTGAAAAATAAAAAAAAACTCGTATTACTCGATCGATCGATTGATCGAACGAGAAAAAAGAGAACTTAAGCAAAACAAGAAATATTTTAAAACATTGGAAGAAAAAAAAAATACAAAAAGTTTAATGCTGACTTTGGTAATGATTAAAAATATGATTCAAAGATATTAAAAAAAAAAAAGCATTTTTCTAATTCTCAATCTATCAGTTGATTTAATTACCTTTGAAACTTTCACTTCAGATGAAAAGGTAATCTTCTTGACCCACAGATGCATAACCCATCAAAGATTAATAGAAACACGATTTTGTGGCTATAAATATATTATCCGAAAACGAAACTTCCCCCAAGTGTTATGATTAATTTATAGGCAGACCTTTGACCAACTGATATAAAAATCAATAGGGCTCGTTATTTCGAAAGATATTGATAAACGTTTGAATATAATACTGTATAAATAGAATTTTACAGGTCCAGACCTTAATTAAACAGATTGAAACTTATGTCTTCATCATATGACTATCAAGGACAATCCCTCCCGTTAGGGTTTAGTATCAAACCATCATAAAAGATATGAGAAGAACATAACTATATACACTTAACTATAAACACATTTGTTGTGAGGTCACTTGGTATCTGATATTTCTCAACTCGACTTTGAATAGATGTCAGCTTTTTTCTGTTTTTATTACTTCTAGGTTTTAACGTGCTTCTCGTGAACCTTTCTGTTGAACACGTCACATGCGAAGTATAAAAGTTAGGGTACTAGAAAATGAAAGTTCAATGGAAACACCAAATGTCCTTTACATTCCGATCTTTAATTATTATCACTCATCTTGTAGGAGTAAACAAAATAGGACGGTTTACTGTCCCACTAGCAAGTTCTATCACAAAATGAATAATTATGGGCACTCTTGCAGTCTATAGCATATCGGGAAACGTAGCAATAGGAGATTGGTCAGAGATCGGCGAGATAAAACGACATAAATCGGATTAACGTATTCATTAACTTTGGCATAGCATGTTGCATGATGTAGAGGCTTCCGCTTTTTTTTTCATTTAGAAGCAATGGTCCAGAAACGGAAACGGAGTCAGACGATTGACACTTCAGTCGTAGCTAATTTTCTTTTTTCATAAGCATCTGGTGGATTTATTGTATTTACTTGTATTGTATTGCATTCAATTGTCAATTGATGCCATGAGAATCAAAATGATTGTTACAAACGACTGCATTAGACTACTAGGTAAAATGTGCCTTTTGTCCTTTATGTGTATTCCTTGTGAAGAGACAAGCCCTGTTCATTTGTTGTTTGTTTTTATGTTGTGTGTAGATTGTTGCATCATTGTCCTAGGTTAGAGGAGTTAAACACGGTGTTAAGCCTGTGATACAGTAGTTGACCAATATCACCGTCAGTTCCAGTTCCGATCCACATACTACTCTACATTGATGGAGAAAATATAAATAGTTCATGAACGGAAATGATCAATGTACGGATTTTGGTAGTTGAAGTGAGTTATTCATGTTATTGTCGGCATATTTGTAAATAGACCATTTGTCAGTTATCGGAACAAAACTCGTCAATTATGCGCGCCTATGTGACGTCATTTACCAAAAAGAGGGAATCGTTTGTAGCGATGCGCTATTAACGTTCATCAAGGGTCTTAGTGATCATCATTGTGCAGGATACTCTAGAAATATTGTTTGTTCCGTAATTACTTAATCACAATTCCTTAATGACAGTACTTATTCAATTATGAGAACTCAACTTGCTGAATAATTCGTGCAATATAGCATCATAGTTTTCCTACCACTCGCTCAAAATTGGAACGGAAGTGGCTATGCCCATAAACGTACGAATGAGGTTCACTAAAGCCAAAGTTTTTGACGGAAATGCAGCGAAATCGAAAATTATAACTAAGGTTGTAGGTTTTTTTGCTATTGCCATGTTTAAACGTTTTTACTCCGGGTCCTTTTATGTCTTAATAACCAAACTGTACGGGTTTACTCATTTTTGACGGTGGCCCTATAAGATGTAATAGACCACTTTCGAGTTCATCCGTCACCGGCAAAAACTCGTCAATTATACACGCCTTTATGACGTCATTTACCAGATAGAGGGGCTCGCCTGTATCCCTGCACTATTTACGTTCATCAAGCGTCTTAGTGATCGTCTTTGTGCAGGATAAACTAGAAATAATGGTTGCTCTGTAGGTACTTACTGACATTTCCCTAATGACAGCAGTGTTGATTGTCAATTTTGAGAATTCAATTTGCCGAATAATTCGTACAATATAGAATTATAGTTTTCCAACCACTCGCTCAACATTGGAAGGAAGTGACGACGCCCCTAAACGCACAAATGACGATGATAAAGGCGCGTATACTTGACGAGTTTTTTCCGGTGACGGATGAACTCGAAAGTGGTCTATTGTTCACATAATTATTTGTGGTCTTAATTAATTGTTTGAAATCAAACTGCGGGTATTGTGTTTTATAATGATATTTCACTTAATAGAATGTTGAAAAAAGAAAAAAATCAGAAAAAATTATACAATTTGTTTCAGACTTCTAAAGGACTCACTTTTTTCATAATAAAGTTGATTGAAAAAAAAAACTCCGTTTAATATAAGTTTTCTTTATTTTGTTGACATAGTGAAGATATCTGGGGTGCCCGACATTTCTTCATTTGCCACAACTATAATGATGGTTGTCCTAACGACAGTGGTTGGATGGTAGTGATTGACACATCTGATTCAAATGTCCGTGCTTGTCATTATGATAGGCTACCTGGGAAAGCCTACCCATACATTTATTATGGCCCCGATCAGCAGCTGACTAAATTTGAAGGTAAGTCAGACGATATTATTTTTTATCATATACTTATATGAAATATTGGTATAATTGTACCCCTTCTTAAAACCAATTGTTCATACATTTACTCAAAACATTCAATTTGTAGAAATTGTCTTAGCCGTGTGATATGACTTTTGTTATCACCTGCGTCCGTTTATTATCGCAAACCTTTCTGTAACGTTATTGCAGTTCATTACGACGTCATTTGGCAAATGCCGACAAAATACACCTCAATGGTTCGTTTGTAGTGAAAAACACAACTAAGTAAGATTAAAAAAAGTAATAAGATTCAGGAAAATATATTATTAAAAGGCAAAACAAATAATGGAATAAATGCATTTTTCCAAGTTTTAATAAAAAGGTCTTGTCTGTCTGTCTTCTTCTGAAGTATACGAAAACAAGAACATTTTAACATGTCATTTTTCTTATCGTCCTTCCCTACACGTTTATCACCCTGATCTATCGCTCCGTAATTCTCATATCAGGACTTCCAAACGAGACCAGGCATTATCAGCGACGTCACAATGTGATAGGAGAAGTTATCAGCGACGTCACAATGCGAAAGGAGAAGTTATCAAGCTTGCTTTCGTCAAGTGTAAAACTGATTTGGGGAGAAAGAAAAGACCAGAACGATAAAAAGATAATCGGGTTTTCTACGTAAAGATATCGTAAAATATCAGCCGTTCAACACAATGTAAAACGTTTTAGCTCGTTCGCTGTGCTCACTCGCCAAAAAGGTTCACATTGTGGCTCATATTTTACGATATCAGTGTGTAGAAAACCAGATAATCTATACATATCAGACTTATTATCAGCCAATTGTCAAGGGGCTGATATGAAACATGCCATGTTATCTGTATATATGTTAAATATTAGATAACTTAAATCATATTTTAGTATAATATGGTAGTTTGCTTTTCACTTGTTCCGTTTTTTGACAGCGTTTGATTTTGACAGTTGTTATGGACTTCCTTCTTTTGAATATGCTTTGGTGTTCGGTATTTTTGTTACACTTCTTTAGATTCATCGATGTATTGCTGAAGATTTAACAATGTGCATTCTTTGTTTGAGCAATAGTGTTCACCAGTTCTGATGTAATTTTATTATTTTTTAAATGGAGGATATTTGCATGGTTAAGGAATATTCAACAATAAGCAACACCACAATCACATTTTGATCAGGATCGATATAATTATATACACCACGTGATTATCGATTAATTGATTGACTGATTGTTGTTGTTTTACGCCATTGTCAAACTTATATCAAGTCATATTTGCATGGGATGCTTACCATACGAAAATGCTGGTCAACTCCGTTTGGAGTTATACATACAAAGAGATTGTCGACACAATTGTTTATATCCCGTTCGGAAATTACCCCTTACCTGTAGACGCCATTCGGCAATCCTCGGTAGAATCCGCTACTCTCCTTCTATCCTCAAGATGAGGATACGGAATCGGCCGAGTTGAGACGAATGCTGTACACGCACTTAGTTTTAATTATTTATTCAAGCGATCCCCAAAGTGTTCAATGATCATTCTTGGCCTTGGTAGAATTTGATGTGGCTTACGTATAATTATACCAGATTCTCATGTATTATATGGTCCGACGTATAATGTTAGTCTCATTGGAAATCTTGTATCAATGTCATTGGAATTTCTCACTAAATTAAGGCAACAGTAGTATACCGCTGTTCGAAGTTTGAAAGTTTGATATCGCTTCACATATGCTATCAACTATTTAAGATATGGGAACATTGTGTGGCACTTTGTATATGCCACTAAGTGTGACAATATAAAAAAAGAAGATGTAGTATGATTGCCAATGAGGAAACTCTCAATAAGAGACAAAAAGCCGGTCTTAAAGGATTTTACTACATGCAAAAGATGTCATTTCGAACATTTAATTCTGCCACATCATGTATATGCCTATCACAAGCCAGGAGCATGTAATTCAGTGGTTGTCGTTTGTTGCTGTAAACAAAATTTGTTTTTCGATTATTGTTTTGTACATAAATCTAGATATGTCCTATTTTCGGTGCAAAATATAGTTAGCATGCATTTTGTGTCCGGGGATACATGGACACGCATATATATATAACTATATAAACAGATAAACAATCAATGTCTATTATCATGATTATAGTCGTTACAGTAGCCCAGTGTTATATAAAACTTGTGATTTAGGCGGACACAGCTGGACACAACGTTATTTCTATTTAAAACTTAAAAATCTGCTGGCTACAGGTGGACACAGCTGTACACAGTTCTAATCCTATATAAAACTTCTGAATATGGGGGCTACAGGCGGACACAACTGGACACAACGTTATTTCTATATGAAACTTCTGAATATGGGCGCTACAGGTGGACACAACTGGACACAACGTTATTTCTATATATAAAACTTCTGAATATGGGGGCTACAGGCGGACACAACTGGACACAACGTTATTTCTATATAAAACTTCTGAATATGAGGGCTACAGGCGGACACAAGTGGACACAACGTAATTTCTATATTAAACTGATAAATATGCTGGCTACAGGTGGACACAGCTGGACACAACGTTATTACTATGTAAAACTTCTGAATATGGGGTGCTACAGACGGACACAAGTGACACAACGTAATTTCTATATAAAACTTATAAAATATGCTGGCTACAGGTGGACACAGCTGGACACAACATTATTTCTATATAAAACTTCTAGAAATGAGGGGCTACAGGCGGACACAAGTGGACACAACGCAATTTCTATATAAAACTTATAAAATTTGCTGGCTACAGGTGGACACAGCTGGACACAGTGCTATTTCTATATAAAACTTCTAGAAATGAGGGATACAGGCGGACACAAGTGGACACAACGTAACTTCTATATAAAACTTATGAAAACTGCTGGCTACAGACGGACACAGCTGGACACAACGTTATTTCTATATAAAACTTCAGAAAATGAGGGGACACAGGCGGACACAAGTGGACACAATGCAATTTCTAGAAATGAGGGGCTACAGGCGGACACAAGTGGACACAACGCAATTTCTATATAAAACTTATAAAATATGCTGGCTACAGGTGGACACAGCTGGACACAGTCCTATTTCTATATAAAACTTCTAGAAATGAGGGGACACAGGCGGACACAAGTGGACACAGCATAATTTCTATATAAAACTTATAAAAAATGCTGGCTACAGGTGGACACAGCTGGACACAGTGCTATTTCTATATAAAACTTCTAGAAATGAGGGGACACAGGCGGACACAAGTGGACACAACGCAATTTCTATATAAAACTTATAAAATATGCTGACTACAGGTGGACACAGCTGGACACAGTCCTATTTCTATATAAAACTTCTAGAAATGAGGGGACACAGGCGGACACAAGTGGACACAACGTAATTTCTGTATAAAACTTATAAAATATGCTGGATACAGGTGGACACAGCTGGACACAACATTATTTCTATATAAAACTTCTAGAAATGAGGGGATACAGGCGGACACAAGTGGACACAACGCAATTTCTATATAAAACTTATAAAATTTGCTGGCTACAGGTGGACACAGCTGGACACAGTGCTATTTCTATATAAAACTTCTAGAAATGAGCGGATACAGGCGGACACAAGTGGACACAACGTAATTTCTATATAAAACTTATAAAATATGCTGGCTACAGGTGGACACAGCTGGACACAACATTATTTCTATATAAAACTTCTAGAAATGAGGGATACAGGCGGACACAAGTGGACACAACGCAATTTCTATATAAAACTTATAAAATATGTTGGCTACAGGTTGACACAGCTGGACACAGTGCTATTTTTATATAAAACTTCTAGAAATGAGGGGACACAGGCGGACACAAGTGGACACAACGCAATTTCTATATAAAACTTATAAAATATGCTGGCTACAGGTGGACACAGCTGGACACAGTGCTATTTCTATATAAAACTTCTAGAAATGAGGGGATACAGGCGGACACAAGTGGACACAACGTAATTTCTATATAAAACTTATAAAATATGCTGGCTACAGGTGGACACAGCTGGACACAACATTATTTCTATATAAAACTTCTAGAAATGAGGGGATACAGGCGGACACAAGTGGACACAAACGCAATTTCTATATAAAACTTATAAAATTTGCTGGCTACAGGTGGACACAGCTGGACACAGTGCTATTTCTATATAAAACTTCTAGAAATGAGGTGACACAGGCGGACACAAGTGGACACAATGCAATTTCTATATAAAACTTATAAAATTTGCTGGCTACAGGTGGACACAGCTGGACACAGTGCTATTTCTATATAAAACTTCTAAAAATGAGGGGACACAGGCGGACACAAGTGGACACAACGTAATTTCTGTATAAAACTTATAAAATATGCTGGCTACAGGTGGACACAGCTGGACACAGTGCTATTTCTATATAAAACTTCTAAAAATGAGGGACACAGGCGGACACAAGTGGACACAACGTAATTTCTGTATAAAACTTATAAAATATGCTGGCTACAGGTGGACACAGCTGGACACAGTGCTATTTGACTGTTGATATTAGTTAGTGGCTTCTTGTGGCACATTTCACTATTTGTAGACCTTTCACTTCCTCTTTTGTTAGGAAAGGCATGACAATTAAATACAACTTGGTCTCATTAATAAATTAAAAGAAACAATAAGATTTCCCTGTTTGTTATCTTTACTATTAACTTCTATACCACATTGTGAATATATTGGTTTCTTTTAATCACTATTTAAAGTAGGCAGTGGCTATATTCGTCCGGCTAGCCGGACAAATAGTCAAAAATGTCTATTCATCCGGGAAGCTGGACAAATAGCATTTTTTACGGTTTTTCGCTATTTTTCCGGCCCAAAATATAATGATGTAGATATAACTGTTTTGAAGGTTTTAAATAAAGCACAAGTTGTTTTCAATTGTATTGTCTAACATCTTTTTATGAAAAAGAAGTCATTCTGAAAAAAAAGAAATAAGTTTCAGACTTTTTTTAATTCTAATATTCTATGTGCGCATATATTTTCTGAGGAATAGGGCTTTAGTGGTTTAATGTGCATGATCTTTTGTATTCCAATATTTGTATTGATTCTAGTCATAGTTTTGTGTATCAATATGCAATGGCTTTATTTAATATAGATCATACAATCAAATTTATGATAATATTTTGACTATGTACAAAATATTTTTTAACGGTTATCATTCTTATTTGACTGTCTTGAAAAAGATGGCCATCCATCCATCCATTTTTTGGGTACTTGGGGGATTCTCTCTTTTGTTGTTCTGCCTATGAATTAATATTTCCTGTAATATAAATAGTTTATTGTTTCTGTGGAGTTTGGTTAAAGTAAGGTCCTCATATGATTATGCACAATTCTTCACTTATTTACTAAATTGTTCGGCGATTTTTAATTCATAGGAAATAAGAGAAATGGTAGGCACGTGTAACCTGTCCCCAAAAGTAGCATTGTGTTTTAGATAAGATTTGTTTTAGAAAAAAATGTATATTAGATACAACAGAAAAAAGGGGGGATCCCCCAACCCTGGTGTCTTATTCCCAGTCTAGGCATATCAGAATGGTCATAGATCTCCGTTGTAGTATAACTTGAAAATACAATGCATCCAAGCAAGTTTGGTATAGTATTTTTCCCGAATGCGTTTTGCCTCCATAAGGTAAATGGGGTAAATCATCAATTTCACTTAACATGTATACGCTATTGTTCTGGAATCACTCCTATAGACATTTGTTTAAAGCAATCACATTCTCTCTAGTTTTCTCTAGAACATCTTTAAATATAAATCACGATCTCCAATTCTCAAAACGTCCATTGCATACGCGCGTGTGTTATCCGACACCGCGTGTTATCCGACACCTCATCCGGGACACTTTCCGCGTCACATGATACTTTATTGATATTGAACATTTGCGCATCCGCAAACAGATGGCCGGACGAATAAAGATTTTAAACTATTCGTCCGGCTAGCCGGATGAATAGCCACTCCGTTTAATATGGCATGGTATTGGTTGCAAAAAATCGATATTTCTCATTTAAATGCAAAATTTTATATTTAAATGCAATATTTTTTCATTTGAATGTTATATTTTTTCATTCAAATTGTATAATTTTTCATTCAAATGGTATAATTTTTCATTCAAATGGTATAATTTTCATTCAAATGCAATATTTTTTATTCCATTTTATAAAATGTCATTTGAATGCAATATTTTCTATTCAATTGGTATAATATTTTTTTAAATTTTTATGCAATAATGATCAATAATTGCATCATGGGAAAATTTTTGACGCCTTTAGGTCAAATTTGCAACAGCGTTTGTGATTGTATTTTCTCCCCTTTCTTTCTAAACTTGAGTGACCAAGAATAAAAAAAAAACGCGTCAGAATATCGCCCCTCTAACTAAATTTGGTGTTCGTGCGAGTTCGTGCACTGGCAATTAATGCCAATAACGGCCAGGTAGAGCAAAAAATGCGAGTGACCAGTACACAACATGTTCATGGAAAGAAACAGATGCCTGCGTGCATTGCAAAAAAATCTCCAATAAATACCTTTTCTGAAGAAACTCCCCTACAGTCTACTAATTGAAATAAAAAAAATATACATAGCTAGCCCCCCCCCCCCCCCCCCCCCCCCCTTTCCCCCTTCTAAGTCCAGATACATGTTATCATGACGTTCTTTTGTGCTACATGTATATTATTTTTTACTTTTCTTGATCCTCAGAGACGTTGCAGGAGGGCAAACATGAAAAAAGAATAAAAAGCCTTCCAGGAAGTTATAATTATTTGAACTAAGCCACCTCTTTTTTTGCTACATGAAGAAAAAAAAATCACCTAATTACAACAGCAGAACCAGAGACCCCGTGACAAGTAGAGACATAAGCTAAATATACTCCGGAACTAGTTCTTTAATACAGACACTTCAGGATAAATTGGAACCAGTTACTAACTCATGTTACAATAGTTCTATGACATAGGACTTCACTGTATGAGGCATGAACTTCATATTTAATTCTATCTATAATATGTGCTCTCATGTATTATGCCGTACATCATTTTACATTTAGGTTTCGTTGCTGAGTTTTTTTTACTGTTCTCGTCTCCGAATCCCTTAAATAGACTTTTTTCAAGCCCCACAGTAGTTCAATAATTACTATATGTCATTGTTTAAATAAGTATACAGAGCATATATCAAAAAATATTTTATCTTCAGGACTTTTAAATGATTTACTTTTCAATACTGCATTGGGAGAGGAGGGGGTATACAAGTTTATTTTGTGATACAGTATATAATATAATTAGGTATCCAACAAATTATATGATTGTACGTTTAGCTATCATCTAGACCCGTACAAAATGTATATAATAAGACACATATAACAGGAGCGGATAGAAAACCTCAGAGTGTCTTAGTGGGGGGGAGGGGGGGGGAGGGGGGGAGTTCAAATTTAGATATTTGTAAAGAGATGTATATATGCGAGTATTGGCAGTACTGGTTATGGTGTGTGTGTGTGGAGGGGAGGGTTTCAGATCGAAGATCGTTTCTATAATTCTATAATTCTATATCTTTTAGTTTTAACCATTTCACTCTATTCTTTATCCTTTGATCTCTATTATATTTGTCCTAAACATACGTGCTATATTTGCCACTGGACACAAGGCAACCAAAAATCAATTAACTTATTCTGTATATTTCATCATTTCTTCATTATGTTTTCTATAGGTTTGGTCCCGCCCCTTATCTATTTTTTATTTATATATTTGATAATGCCATTTTTTTGGGAAATATATAGGGGCAAGGCGTTTTTGAAAACATATTAATGGGTCGCGTTTTTTTTTTTTTTTTGTTCTTCGGAAGTGAGCCAGAAGAAGTCTATTTCTGTTTTTTTTTTTTGCATTTGGAAGATCTTCTGGCTCTCTTTTATCTCTTCTTTTTTGATAGGTTATTAAGACGGCAGAGGCACATAAAAACATGGCGTCGTTTAGACTAAAGCTAGGTTCACACTGCCGATCAGATCAACTCGATTAAGCCCGATCAAGACAAATTACGTGATCGGGAGACTGGTCTGACTCAATCGACAAGGATGTTCGGGTAAGTCTACCCTACTCGTCATCGATCTGACTATCTACCCGAGAGTTTTTGACATGTCAAAAACAATCGAGTAAGGACCGAGAAGCAAGTCACTCGAGAAGAGATTGAGAATTCGTCGAGTAGCTACTTTCAACACTATTGGGCTATTCCGTGGTGGTCAGTTTAAATTTATAAATGAAGGATGAGGAAGGGAAGGGAGGACATTATTATTCATTTCAGTCTAACGCTAATCATGCCTATTTTTCAGCTCTTACCAGGGAACTATATTCATATATGAAATCCTTCTGTCCCCCACCCGAACAAATTGGTGAAGAAAAAATCATATGGTGGTGCGCTTCTTTTTTTGCTACAGCCCTCTGAAAGTACGCAATTTTGAAGATTTTTCCATTTTTAATCAGTTTTTACCCATTTTTGGGCTACTATCGTGAAAAAAATCACAGTTCCACAATTAAACTTTTTTTCATACTCTCAATAAAGATGAAGGGGACCAATCTGAGTAAATTCAACTCACAAAAACTATAGGTAGGTGTTAATGTAAGAAAGTTTTATCAGACTTTGATGCTTTTTCATGTCAAATTTTCCATATTGACAATTTTGTAAATTTTTGATTTTTCTCTCTTTAAAGAACAAAATGCATATTTTTTTCAACTCTCTTGTTATAAATGATTAACAAAATACATATCTATGAAATTTGAAAAGAAAAAGTTATATGGAATGTTTATGTTTCTGGTAAATTATTTTTTTTGTACCCCTCTACCATTTTTCTCAAAATTTCACTAAAAAAGACTAACTTGATTCGTAATAAAATTTGAAAATTTCATTACTCAAAAACTACTTATTAGAAATACACAATTCTTTCACAGAGTTAAGTTTGATTATATGATGATTATCAAATTCATTGCTATTTTTCACTTATATCACATGTTTTGGAAATAATTCTAGAACGAGATTTCAGTGAGACTGAACGAGACTGAAATGTCAGAAGAATACATCCTTAAGCTGGCATTTGGTTAAATTCCATGATTGGACTTCATTTCTAAGTAAATTATACATGAAAATATCGTCAAAAGAATTATTTCATCCTGAAACTTGCATTTGAAGAACTAGGGAGAGGTCATTGAGAAAACAGGCCACTGGAAACGTCTACTATTGCTTGCAGGAAACAGATTACGGTTCGGTTCCTTCCGTACAATATATTATTTGGTACTAACAACTCTCAAAAAAGAAATGTTGGTACTTGAACTTGCCGGGATCGTTTTTCTCCGCTCGAAACCGCCACCCCATGTCAAGCATAGCCGACATCCAGCATGTGGTGTTCTACACGCTGTAATTGTACTAAGGTAGAAAAATAATGAAAAGTAATATGTATTTTAAATTCAATTTGTTTTAAATTCGTTTAGTCTATTTTACAAATTATATAAACGTAAATTTAAGGAGTTTGTTTTGAAAGGTGACAA
Organism: Mytilus edulis; assembly: GCA_019925275.1. Taxonomy (NCBI): domain Eukaryota; kingdom Metazoa; phylum Mollusca; class Bivalvia; order Mytilida; family Mytilidae; genus Mytilus; species Mytilus edulis. Next base: position 81,968,218 of record CM034360.1, on the reverse strand, counting down.
AAAGAGGAAGTAACTCAAATTGTTGTAAACCACTTTCGTACATACACTAGGCCGTTATATTATTTTTCTCGTTTGTATTGTTTTGACATCTATGTTTTGAATTGTCATTTCGGGGCCTTTTATAGCTGACTATGCGGTATGGGCTTTACTCATTGTTAAAGACCGTACGGTAACCTAATTTATGTGTCATTTGGTCTCTTGTGGAGAATTGTCTCATTGGCAATCCAACAAATGGAAGTGGTTAACGACCTTGACATGCTTGACTGGCTATACAGCCCTCGCATGCACGGTCGGAATTGGCAATCCGCATACCACATATTCTTTTTATATTTGAAATACACAATTTATTTACGACCTAAAGCTAAGGTAATTAGTGTGTTTGACACCAAAGCTGTCAAGTGAAGCCATACATTTAATGGGTCAGTTAATTTGACAGCACACACAGCTATAGTTAAACGGCCCTTCCTGTTCATGGTAGCTAGAATTACGAATTTGCCGCCGTATTTCAAAGGAAAATTACTTATGAAATCAGTCTGATGGCTTAGGAATCATAATGAAAACGGATCATTTTCGGAATTCCTGGGTTATTTAACGACTAGCGGGTAACTCTCAGAATTGTGAAACACCCACAGGATACAGGTCAGTTGACAGATATGCAACAGCCGCCTGACAATTTCTTTAATATAGCGGAAAGAAAGGAGGAAATAAAATATTTTTAGTAGTATGAAATAGTGTTATACTAAAATATTTTATATCATTTAGTGTTATACTACATATACTGCTATAAATATTTTATTTCCCCCATTTTTTCGCTATAATTATGAACATTAACGCCAGGCGAGTGTGAAACGTCTAATACGCATAGATATCTGATAATTGTCTAGGAATATAATATATATTCTTACTTTGAAATAGTTGCATTGCCATTTGATTTTATTATCAATAGTCATGAGGACCAATTTAAAAGTCGGCTCTACACCTTCAAGTGGTTCCCCTGTACCCTGGATAAATAGATTGTACGTGCGCCTGCGCATTGCGTATTTTAAGTTCATTACAGTAAAAGTTGCAAGAATTTGGTCAACGCAAGTTTGTCCCTTTTCATACTTCATATAAGGGTATAATATTGTATTATATTGACGATTAATCCACTCTATATCTTGAATATAGCACACCTTTATCCAGGCATGATTTAAATATTAAATATTAGTATAGCCATTCATGGTGTTCTATATGGATGTGTCCGGTGCCTAAACACAATGCAAACAGAGATTTGCAGTATAATTTATTTATTTAAGAAAATTGAATCTGATTGAAATTTCAATTGTGTCATTTGTCATTTGGTCATTTATATTAAATCAAGCATCTATGTTAAACTGAATTACTATATTTAATATTTGTAATTTATCGTTGTGTCCATGTGTCCGGACACAAAATGCATGTCAACTATATTTTGCACCGAAACCTTGCCACTAATGCATAAATCAGGCCGTTAGTTTTCTTGTTTGAATTGTTTTATATTTGTCATTTTGTGGCCTTTTATAGCTAATTCCAAAGTGTGGGTTTTGCTCATTGTTGAAGGCCTTATGGTTACCGATAGTTGTTAACTTCTACGCCATTTGTTCTCTCAGACTGATGGAAAGTTCTCTTATTGACAATCATACCAAATCTTTGTATTTCTTTATTGAAATATAACTGTGTTACAAAAACATTGCCTCCTTTAAATTTTCTCATCTAAATAGCAGTACCCGTGATGTGAAACATTTATTTCGTTCATTTTCAGTTGATAAATTGACAAAAACTAAGGTATCAGATACTGGATGCAAATGTAATTTTATACCTTTTATGTTCGTTTTGGGGATACAGCTCTATACCATTGTATACGTTTTCTTAGGTCTTGTATTGAAATTAATCCGCTCTAAAAGTTTCAGTTAAGGTTGACATTGGAAAACACTCTGAACGCAACAAACTTTTTATTTTTTTAAGTGTTTGATAATTTATTACTATGAACGTGCATGCAAAAAGTTTAACGCATTTAAATAAAAATCCGCTGAATATTTGAACGTCAATGTAACATTTAATACACTAATTTTCGTCATTCATGTGTGAATTGTTGGGTAATACACAACGTCATGTACTTTGGTGATGGGACAAACTTTTGATTACTTCAAATCTTTTTCGTTTTAATAATGTTTGTTTCTATTTTAGGAAGCTATGCTGTAGCTGACATGATGATTATATCTATTTCGATGGTTTAAAATGGAAATTCATGCTATAAGAATCTTGACTGATAAAAACAAACAAGTACTGAAACCTTGTACTTGTATACCTTGGAAAATATTGACACATATTTCTTTCGTGGTAAAATATTTCACCCGGGGCTGCTGATCTATATTGTGTTTCCTCAAAGTGAAATTGATGCAGAAACTGAGTCCGTGGATTTCAAATATTATCTTTCCTTTACAAAAAAAAACGTTTCTAGAAAACCCTTTACATCTCAATTCAACAGTTCATTTATAAATATGACCATATTAAAGATATTGCATGTCAACAAAGTCGCTGAATACTAAGTAATATATTTGAAGGATTCTGCAACACTTTGCTATGTATTCATAAAATGAAAATTAAACTTACTACATTTAATTCGTTCCGTGCGAAAAAATTGTGCATTTCCCAAATCTGTTTTAGAATGCAGATTTAGTCAGCTTTGTGGATTTATAGTTAACTCAGGTTAAATGATATATCTGTAAATTTTGTATTTCTGTTACTGGGTGAATGTAACATGAATATAATAAACATATTTTATTGTTCCATACATTTTAATTTAAATGTTCTAAATTTACCTCAGATTAAATGTTATATCTGTAAATTTTGTATTTCTATTACTGGGTGAATGCCCCTTTTTGTTGACTACAAGTCCTAGGTGGTATCACTAGACTGACGAAAACCAGTAATTTATACTGTTGGTTATTGGTGTGGTTAGGTTGTTTTCTCACTGACGTATACCCTACACCTCTTTTCGTGAAATTGATATACACTCGGTGTTCCTAAGCAGTAACTGGTCTTTATATATAAAAAAAAATTGGTATGATTGCCAATTAGACAACCTTCCACAAGCAACCAAATGACACAGAAATTTACAATTATAGGTCACCGTACGGCCTTCAACGATTAGCAAAGCCTATACCACATACGTTCTTTTTTTAATTATACTTGTATCTAATAAAATAGCGGGATCATAGTGATCAATCTGTCCGTTTATCAGTCCGTCTGTACGCATGTCCGTTTGTTCTTCCTTGCTCATTTCTTCCAAAACCAGATACTATCATGAATAAAACTTTCACCTTATCTTAAGAGTTTTATTTTATTTTCCATCGTCTTTTAATTTTATTTTCGTCTTGGCATCTTATGTCCATAGCTTGGGCTATACCAATTATGAGATTTCAATGAAACTTTTATGGTATAAAAAAATAAAATAACAAAATACCGAACTCCGAAGAAAATTCAAAAAAGGAAAGTCCCTAATCAAGTGGCAAAATCAAAAGCTCAAACGCAGCAAACGAATGGATAACAGCTGTCATATTCCTGACTTGGTACAGGCATTTTCTGATGTAGAAAATGGTAGATTAAACATGGTTCTATAGTTAGCTATCCTCTCACTTGTATGATAGTCGCGTAAAATTCAATTATATTGACAACAATGTGTGGAAAAAACAAACAGTCATACAAGTCATGTAATAGATAAAAATATCAAAAATAGGGGTAGAGCCGTCAACATTATGTTATAATCTTAATCACTATAAAAACAAACAATAAATATGTCAACAAAAAAAACCAAAACGGTATACAGACAAAGCACATAAGCAAACAGGAGAGACAAGAATACCATAGCACAATAACACAATGACGGGATGTATAAGTACCGAGCCACGTCAAATAGATGATACCTAAAATATAATAAACCGTAAAAGCAAAACTTCATTAAGACAGATAAAAAAACCCACTATAACACGTAATTAAGAAGATAAACCACGTCAGTATCAAATGGGATTGTATAGCTCCTATTTTATTCCATGGATTGAATGACGTTACAAATGTGTCTTCCTAAGCAAAACATTGACTAAAAATTGCTGTATCTACGGTAGTGGTAGACATTTTACATTCGCATTTCCCTCTAAAATAAAAGAGTAATTTCAAGTATGTACTAATTGGCATTAAAAATCTCTTATTTCATCTTGTTAACAACATGTTAATTTGCATTATGGGTTTCCCATGTCAAAACATTGAATTTGCCATATACAGAATTGGTTATCTTAGGTATCTTGTATACACAGCCTCACCTTAGCTAGAGATGTGATTTCAATGAAACTGTTCATAGAAAATTTAGTAGTAAATGGATTTGTGTAACTTTAATTTTACTTTTCGAACCAAACGATTAAAACGGATTTCCATAGCCAATAAGGGACTTTTCTGTATCTATGCAGGAGCAGGCATATAAAGTTGTCAGCTCTCCTTACAGTTCTTATAGATTTGATAAATTGCTCTTCAGCATTCAACATGTTCAATATTTTAAGATTGTCAGTATTTTCCTGAAATATCGTATCAACTAAAAGAAGCTTAACAATTGCGAAGTATATAATTAGCTAACGGGAAAACCTAACATGCAACGGTAAATACAGGAAACTAAAAACGATGTTTGTCATACATTTTTGTATGAAGATTGGCGTGAGTAACAAATTATAACATACACACAATCAAGACGAGAATATAGTAAACGTTTAAGATTTAAGATATATTTTTTGAACCTTTATTATATCTGCTAATGATGATATTGGATGCGAAATAAAAACTTATACTGCAACAGGTCACACACATATCCCCATTGAGGGCTCTTGTAAGGGTCAGTTAAATGAATGTGCGACAGACTTGTTATTAAACACGCATCGTCAGATGTGTTATCATCGTTAACGTAATACCTATAAAGACAATATTTATAATTTTACTTCCATGGAAAAAAGTCAGCCTTTGATAATAAGCTGATTTACGCAATCAACTAGAGTTTGACATAATAGTTTGTTTAATTACAATACAAGAACAGGTCCATAATTATATGGATGCAATTGGTCCCCATCGGAATATCTACATTTATTATCTCTTGCAGTCTATTTTCCCAAATTGAGCATATTTGTTGTCAGATAGGCAACTTACAGCTTCCTGTATGAAATATTCCAGGTGGAATGTACACGGAATATAGTAGGAATATTGGTCTGAATTCTTACCAGAAAAGAGTGATATTCCAGTCAGAAAGTAGTAGGAATCCACACGGAAAATAGCTGAAAAATTTAAATAAGCAGGAATTTCTTAGTAGGAATATTGTATATTCCTACCAGGAATTTGCAAATTAGCAGGAATAATTTGGTAGGAAAATAAAATTCCTACTAGAAAAAATTAGTATGAATTTTTTAAATTCCACCCAGAAAAAATATTGTCTGGTAGGAATCTAAAAATATACAAAACGTAAGTGTATATTCACAAATACACAACTGGTTCAATGATTTAAGTTTGAATCTCAACAACAAAGAACAAAGGAAATTCATGAAATAAATTCATTTTTTAAAAGTGGACTTTTGAAATGTATAAGGAAACTGCAATATATGCAAGCTAGAAATTGTGTAATACATATAAACAAAAATACACAAAATGTAAGTGTATATTCACAAATACACAACTTGGTCAATGATTTAAGTTTGAATCTCAACAACAAAGAACAAAAGAAATTCATGAAATAAATTCATTTTTTAAAAGTGGACTTTTGAAATGTATAAGGAAACTGCAATATATGCAAGCTAGAAATTGTGTAATACATACAAACATGAAGAAAAGCCAAAATATGCCTAGTTGAAAATATGTTCTTTCATTTCTATATTGAAGTTCAACTTAGTCTGACCCTAGCTTGCAGCATTGTGTTCCAACACAACTTTTCATTCTTTTCCCCTCTAACTTTCGAATTTTGAACTGGAACCTGCTTGCATGTAACACTGCAAAATGTGTGTTCTTAACAATCAGGAATCCAGTGCAAAATAATTCTAGGTAGAAAGATTATCTGGTAGGAATCTATAAATTAATTCTGGTAGGAATCTTGTACAAGTAGTAGGAAAATAAATAATCAAATCAGATTTTCAAAACAGAAAATAATCCATAAAGACTTTTAAGATTCCACCTAGGTAGTAGGATTTTGGTAGTAGGAATATAAAAAAATCCAGTCAGAATTTTGTTCATTTTCCATGTACGCCTACTTTCTATATGGAATCTTTGATTCTAGGTAGAATCCTACTTTATTCCTACTAGTGTCTAGGTGGAATCCTACTACATATTTCGTACGGGTTAGATCATCTCATCACAGTTCCAGTAAGTATATCTGGCATATACTTTTTATTACAGAAGACGGCTTTGTTTGATTGCATCAACTAATTACGTAATCTGATTTTTCGAATGATCATTTGAATGATTATCTAAACAACTTATGTTTGATAAGATTGTGTGGAAGTGTACTTTAGAGAGTCGAATTGTCTGAACACTATTTAATTTACTGCAGTGGATAAGTCTTAAAATAGACTGAAATACTGAACATGACTTATTAATCTATTGTTCAGACTTTTTAAAGAATGTTAAGACCGAAATGAACATTTAAGTCTAAAATAAATAGACGAGTGTTGTATAATTTTTTTTTTATCTTTGGGTCTTACACTTGTTACACATGTGGATTAAGAGAATTAAGTCTTGTATATCAAATAAGCCAATTGATCATCTCCTACCCTTTTATAGCTTATTTTACGGTATGGGTTTCCATTGTTAAAGATGGTGACCTATGATTGTTTTGTTATAATCCTTGAATATTGGTTTCTGGTCAAATAAAATGAAATCAAACCAAATGAAATCATTTATCGTGGATAAATGTCCCATTGACAATCTTACCACAACTCCATAATTCGTGCTACGCAAAAATTATTCAACTTATTTGTATCAAGCAGCTTGGAATTAGAAAGGTCTCGGAAACTTAAGAGTTCTGGCAATAATGCAATGTTTACTGACGTTGTTCAGACAATGTAGATATACTTTGTACTAAACCGATGCATTAAGTCATATCACAAGGTAAGAAAACAGTCTATATGTAAGCATATCACCTTTAAGATTAGTGAAACACAAATCTCACTTCGAGCCGAATAGACTGTACACAAAGTGTCCTTATTACTAAATGTCGCCAGTTTAGCGGGGATGCAAAATAAATACATTTTTTTAAAAAATCTTTGATATGTCCCGGGATAGAATTAAACTCATCCCACACACTAGTGCTAACAGGTACTTTGACGTACAATTAATAAATATTATCGTTGCGCAATTAGAAGGTATGGACTCCGTATGTTGATTTTAATTAGTTACACGTTGAATTTTAAGCCGACGATCCGATACGTAAAATTGAAAGGGACAATTATTTATTTCAATAACGAAATCTGTCCTCAAAAAGATTTAGACCACCAGGATTTACTAGGATAAAGATGGGCATCATGACATTAAAAACTATACAATAGATGACATTCTATTTGACTGTGCAAGATGTATAAATACACCGACATGTCTGGTCAGAATAGAGCGTTAAAGCTGGTGCCTTGAGTCGGGAGAGCATCACATACGTAGGGAACCATGGTTACAACTCTAAGGGTAAACAAGTCCATATATACAAAAGCTTGTGCACAATTTTACAGTATTCTCGGATTTCAATATGACGGAGACTATGGGCGTCACTGTGGAAACAGAATATGTTTATCCTCCCGGACCGAATGAAATAAATCAGTGTGTGGTGGACTTTCTATTGCTAGATACAGTTAACCTTTTAATTTACTCTGGACTGTTGATTGTCTACTAGTTTATGTTATGTTGGTTACAGTTTTCACTGTGCTTTTTTCACCTTCGAACCGGCAAGAACTTTGGATCACAATTTGGACATTAAAATAAATATTCCAACATAAAGCGTTACACAAAATCACAGGATAAATCTACATGAATTGGCAATGACAACGAATCCTGTAACTTAAACGTTTTCAAAGTTAATCACTTTGAAATTCTGTCATAAAGAAAATAAAGTATTTCTTTTTTTTTTCTTTGCTCTCAAATTTGATTGGTTATTTAAATGTATATAAAGATGTAACATAATGATTGTGTAGTTTAGCACAGCTAGTTTTTACAGGAAGCCACAATGTAAGTTTTTAACCATTTGATATTTTAATTTGGTAAAATACATTCAGGATATTTTGTTTGGATGCAATATTTCATAGATCGTTTTTTTTTATTCCTTTTTGATGATTTACTGAACATATGTTGAATGTTTTATTTTTGATCACGTACAATGTTCGATCATCCAATGAAGCATGGTACATTTGCAACTGAACCCCAAGCAAATAACAATCAATATTTTCAAAGGACATTAGTATTTGTTTGTTACGTTAAAATTTTAAACACATTTCTTGTACATATTTAAGGTGACAAAAAATACAAATTTTCTGTGAAATATTGATTGTCGATTGCTTGGGTTCCGTACCGAATATGCAATGTTTCATTTATACGGTTTTTCTGAATGCATGTTTTTTTATGGTATTCAATTGAACTTTAACTCACATGCAAATTGTTTGTGAGCTATGACATGTATGAATATAAAATAGATAACTATCTAAACAAGCTCATATCGAAGGATGAATTAAAACAAACAGCTGTACCACACATCATTATATGAATGCTCAAAATTACTGTTTGAAACATTAAGCAATGCATAAGAAAACATCAAAAGATTAAAACTAAGATAAAAAAGTAAAACATTATTTGGTATTTAAGTATATAGTATTCATTGAAATATAGCTAGTATATCTTACTGCTATATTTACTAAAAACTCCTCTTTTCAGATAATATAAAAACATATTCACATTTTTTAAGGCGTGAAAAAAAACCGTTCATTACTTATAGTTTTCACCTGAACTTGCCTTCGGTCAGCTTTTGTTGGCATATAGAATGACTTCAAGGTGTCGGACTGAATTTGGCTTCATTGAAAAGTTTAAGATGTTTATGTTGTTCTGTTAGAAATCATCTGAATTTTGCAATGTTTTCATATTCAAAATCATAGTTCGTGATCAGGTAAATTTGTCACATACTACTAGTACAATTAAAACATGTATAAATAAACTCATCATAGATACCAGGACTAAATTTTGTATATTCGCCAGACGCCCGGTTCGTCTACATAAGACTCAACAGTGACGCTCGAATCCAAAGATGTTAAAAAGGCCAAAAAAAAAAAACGAAGTTGAAGAGCATTGAGGACCAAAATTCCTAAAAGTTTTGCCAAATACAGTTTAGGTAATCTATGGCTGAGGTAGAAAAGCCTTAGTATTTGAAAAATTCTAAATTTTGCAAACAGTAAATTTATTAATATTATATAACAATACATGTATCAATGATACTTCATGTCAGCGCAAAAAAGGAAACAACAAATTTCTGTAGTCGGGTGTACAGTGTTAAACAGTTTATGGCAATCTTATATAGTCCATCTTACGTTGATCTTATGTACTTAGATTATTTATAACTATGAATGTATGTGATATCTATACTGTTTTAGACTAGACGTTTCACCGTGTACAAAGATATGTGTATACGTAATATAAACCAAAAAGTATTACTTTTTATATTTGTAAACAAAAATAACGTATTTACAAAATACAAAAAAAAAATTTTACAAACAAAAAGTAACGACGGAAATGACATATCCGATGTTTCTTGAGAAAAAAAATATAACAACAATATTCTAATACTCAATGTATCTAATGTGTAACTGTGGTAACATGTATACAACAATAATGTTTTAGGTAAAGACAAATAGATGCAATATTTAATTTAATCACTAAATTTTGAAAGTTTTTGTATGTAATATCGGCTATAAAATAAAAAGAAAAACGTGACTTAATTGCCTATGAGTAAACTTTCTACGAGGTGATAGGCCATCATAAAAGATTTCAATAAAACATCCTTGAAAGAGATCGTCGTTAAAAAACCCATCCCCTTCTGAAACGAAAACAAAAATCAACAAAAAAACAAAAAAAACAAAAAAACAAACAAAACAAAAACAAAACAAAACAAACAAAAAAATTAAAAGGAAAAAGAAACAAAAACAAAACCGAAACAATTAAAAATTGATCCCACCAGCCATTAATGGAAAAGTGCTCGAGTCTACAGATTTTGAGATATTCAATTTGTTGTTAAAACTTAAATTTTACTATGTTTCATTTTTTTTAGTAATTGTGAAGAAGAGTTGTTGGAAAATGATCCATAGAATATTATTAGCACTGGTTCATTCCTGCATTATATGTACTTGCTTCGGATGCAGCGACCCAAGTGACACATGCTCGTGCAAATGTAAAGACGAAATAGAAGCATGCTATCAGGCGTGCATGCATATTTCAAACCACGCTGATAGGATGAAATGCTTTAAACCATGTAAGAGAAAAAGATTAGAAAGATTAAAAGGTTTGGAAATATTAAATTATAGAAGATCACGCTCAGGCAAAAAGAAAAAGAAAACTCATAGAATATCTAGAAAACAAATCGGTGTTAATCCGCCTAACTTGATATATCCCAAACGATGCAATACACTGAGCAATTTCGCAGAAAATGTTATCTGCTTGACTGTCAATTGCCGATCGCTAGTCAAAAAAGACGTCCTCGTCGGGCAAATGCTACGTGAACAAAATGTTGACTTTGCAATTTTAACAGAAACCTGGTATTCCGATGAAAAGCAATACCAATTTGAAACATCAGATCTTAATCAAAATGGGTACAAAATAAGCGTATCAAACAGGCAAAATAAAATCGGTGGCGGCGTTGCCCTATCATGTCGAAGCAGTATTAAAATGCGTAAACTGTTTTCCGGCACAAAATCGTGTTTTGAGTATGGAAGATGGCAACTAGTATTTAAATCTATAACAATAAATTGCATTGGTATTTACAGACCACCATCCTTAGCGACACCAAATCAATTTGTGAACGAATTCTTTCAGTTTCTAGAAGATATAGTCCCTAAGTATTCAAATCTCATAATCATGGGTGATTTTAACTTGCACATCGAGGAAAACAGTAATGCGATTTCGGAATTCAATAACTCTCTCGATGCACTTGGATTAATACAACATGTTGACTTTCCAACGCATATTCACGGCCGTAGTCTAGACTTGGTTATCACGGAATTCACGAATGGAGTCAATCTTATTTCGTGTGAAGTAGGTCCGTTTTTGTCTGACCACTGCGCCGTAAAAGTGACAACGAGGGTACAAAAAGAAAACATTGTCAGCAAATCCATTTCATTTCGAAACTTCAAAAATATGAACAAACAAAATTTCACAGAAGATCTTCAAAAATTGTCATTAGATTCCGATAACGTTGAAACCTTTGTTGGGGAATTTGAGAACACTATCGAATCTTTACTTAATATTCATGCACCAATGTAGGAAAAGACACAAATATGTAGAGCACCCAAGCCCTGGTTTAACGAAACGCTCATGTCTATGAAACGACTCATGCGGAAATCGGAAAGACTCTGGCGTAAACACCGAAAACCGTGTGATTACGAAATTTATAAATCATCCATGAACAAATACCACCATGAACTTAGAAACGAGAAACATTCCATTCTAAGTCAAAAAGTACTTTCTTATAAAGGTGATTCTAAAAAAATTACAAATTCGTAAAAGACTTAACAGGCAGTAAGGCGGAAAATCCGATGCCAGCCGTTGAAAACGAAAATGAACTTCCCGATAAATTTGCGGACTTCTTCATGAACAAAATAAAAACAATTCGTGATTCTCTGAGAGACTTTGACGATTACAAACCATTGTTCAAAGACGTTCCGTTATTTACATCTTTTAAAAATCTATCAGAAGACGAAGTTAAGACCATCATAAATAAATTGCAATGTAAATCATGCGAACTTGACATTTTGCCTACGAAAGTACTTAAATCGTTCCTTAGTGAATTGTTGCCTGTTATTACAAAGTTAGTTAACTTGTCTCTTAGTCAAGGCGTCTTCCCATTAAGATGGAAGCAAGCGGTAGTCAGGCCTCTGCTGAAAAAGGCTGGTCTTGAACTAATTTACTCAAATTATAGACCAGTAAGCAACTTGTCTTTCCTGTCTAAATTAATTGAAAAATGTGCGCTATATAGACTGAATGAACACGTGAAAGATCATGATCTCCTTCCTACAAACCAATCTGCGTATCGTCAATTCCATTCGTGCGAATCGGCCCTTCTACGACTCGTTAATGACATACTCGATGGGATGGAGCATCAAGAAGTCACCGCTATGATCGCCGTTGATTTAAGTGCAGCATTCGATACTGTAGATCATAGTATTTTGATAAATGTACTCGAATATCAGTACGGTGTAAATGGAACCGCACTTAAATGGATCGATTCCTATTTGAGACCTCGAAGCTGTCGTGTAAATGTCAGCTCTACAACATCATCAGAGCGACAACTTGAGTGTAGCGTGCCACAGGGAAGTTGCTTAGGTCCCTGGCTTTATTTAGTCTACGCCGGAACCCTATTCGACATTATTCCACCATCTATTACTGTGTACGGATTTGCCGACGACCATACTGCTAATAAACGTTTCGTGCCAACATTAACGAATGAGATGGATGCAATTCGTGACTTACAGGACTGCGCTGTTCTTATAAACACCTGGATGAACAGTAACAAACTAAAAATGAACAATGCGAAAACAGAGTTTATTCTCTTTGGCAGTCGACAACAACTCTCTAAATGTCAGACAAAAGAAATAATCATTTGTGGAGATGTTATAAAATCAAAAACATGTATACGGTACTTAGGAGCTTTTCTGGATGAGACTCTAAACTTCAAAGACCATATTACTAAAAAATGTAAGACAGCAATGATGAACTACTACAAAATAAAGTGCATAAGATCCTATCTATCGAAAGAAGCAACTGAAACTTTGGTCTTATCTTTGGTTATTTCACATTTAGATTATTGCAATGTTATACTTTTTGGAGTTTCACAAACTGATTTATATAAATTGCAACGTATACAGAATATGTGTGCCAAACTTGTGTTAAACCGTTCTAAGTATGACAGTGCCAAGCAGGCATTGTTTGACTTACACTGGCTTCCGATCAAAGCCAGAATTACATTTAAAATCTTAACATATATGTACAACTGTCATGTAGGTAATGCACCGTCATATTTGATCAATTTGTTAAATCCTCAAGTGTCGAAACGTTCATTAAGGTCGTCAGAGTCATCTATTGGTTGTTATGCAGTCCCATATAACAAAAAGAAAACTTTTTCAGATAGAAGCTTTAGTACTATTGGGCCAAAATTGTGGAATGAACTAGGTACAAATGTAAGAAACTCTGAATCTTTGGATATTTTTAAATGTCGGTTGAAAACATTGTACTTCCAAAATTATTTTGAACTTTTCTGACTTTTTTCTTGTGTATCACAGTATAAATTTTCAATTTTTGGAATTGGAAATACATATTGTATTTTTGTTTAGTATTTTTGTATTTTATATGTCATTTATGTACAACGCCATTGAATACATATTGTATATGTAGAAATAGGCGTTTAATTAAGTTTTCATGTTTCATGTTTCATGTAATAACAATATGTTTGTAACTTGTAAAGACAAATGCTAAGATATGTAATGTAAAGAGTATTTTATCTGTATTTATTCAAATTGAAATACTTTGTTAGTATTAATTTATTAAACAATTAATTCATATTCATTTTATTGTTATTGTGGTTCCCATTTGAAAAGTAAAATCCACTGGACCTCTGTATAGATAGTGGAAAACAATAACCAGCATTTAAATGTATCAAGTTCATTCGATTTCGAAATAGGAGACTAGATTTGCACAAATTATCTCTTTTGGGAAAATTAGTTATCATTCAGTGAAAATAATCGCATTTTGTCTTTTCGTTACATCCTAGAGTTTAGAGAATTTAAAAATTCCATGTACACGACAACATGGACAACCGTAGCAACTTTTTTTTTATAAAAACAATTAGTCTTCACATACTCTTAGGACCATCAGTATACATTTGTTTGACGTTTGATTGCAATTAATTTAACTGTTTCTTAATTATATCTCTTTTTATGACAGTTCCTTTGTACTGAGAATTTAATTAAAGTAATGGACATCCCTTTGCAATAAAATCGAGCAAATTGGTTATGCAGAGTTCATTGTTGCGTCAAATGATTTTTTTAATATCTGCACCATACAATCCTTTACAGTACGAGCGCTAAATACTTCGATTCATCTGGCATTTAAAACAAATAAACCACAAATGCTATATATCTAAGAGACCATCAAATTTTATTTTTGTGGTTTAAGTAATGTAAATAAGGTATTGAAAATGTTTTGGGAAAAAACAGTGGTGTTTATCTTTTGAACACAAAGAGTTATGCACGTCAATCAAAAGAATAAAACTGTCCAAGAAACCAAAATGTTGAGTTTATGTCTTTATATATGGCCATTGCATATTTTTTATAGTTATATTTATAACAATACTGTATGAAATCTATTTAGAAGTAAAGAAGATGATATAAGGAAGCATGATTCCATTGTTATCAGATAAACTATTAACTAAAGCTGCTTTTAATGAATCATACGGTTATTTTAATTAAGAGAAGTTGTTATGGGGGTTGTCTTACTGGCAGGAAAGGTAAAACATATAACATAAGTAGTTACACTGGCTGTTTCTGTCGTCTGTCAGACCGACTCAATTGCAAAATATACGGTTTTTAACAAAGGCAAAAAACAAATATGTGTCTCATCTCTATATGAAAAGACGCCAAAAAATAATACATCAGCTAACCCGCCTTAGTTGTTGTACTCTCTAAATGTTGACTTCACTTTGAAATGATGACTAAATAATTCTTGTATGTGTTATGCACTAGAGGTTCTTCCGTCTTAAACGAAACTTTAACACGACAGTTGTCACACGTAGAGCAGAATATTCTTACCCTCCTGGAGCTCCTGACATTACCCCTGGTTTGCAAGGTCATTTTTTCTCATTTTTTACTTCTCTTGCAGTGTTTTGTGGACTTGTTTGTCTTTTTGTCGTTTTTGTTGTTACCTGTGACGTTCGAAGTTTCCTTTATCTAATGACTTTTTGAGTCCAGTTTTTTCCACCACTTTTTATAGTTTCGATTTTTTTAAGGAGAGTTAACTGCGTTGTTTGAACATAAGACTTAGTAAAAGTTGACTTTTACAAACGAATCTTTGTAAAATTACACAATTATCAAATTCGATCATAAAGAAAATTTATTGATTTTTTTTTCTTAATTTGCTCTTAAATCTGATTGGTTATACAACCTATATAAAGATGAAACATAGTGTGTAATTACTATATAAACAATTTATACAGGAAACCATAATGTAAGTTTTTAACAGAGATATTTTCTAGATACTTTAAATTTACTTAAAAAAACCTACTACTTTATGTTTCGTCTTTTATTCCTTTCCGATTATTTACTGATTGTTTTCATTCTTTTGATTATATTCATATCTGATTTTCATACTTACTATAAAATCTTCATTGTCATCATCGTTTTATGAAGTATGAACTATTTGTCACTGGACATTAAGCTAACAACAATCAATAATTTTTACAGAAAAAAATGTATTTTTATCACGATAAATCTTAACAGGAAATATATTTCTGAATCACCTTATATGGTTTTCCTTCTAGGGTATGATCGTAAAATTCTTCTTTTTTTTTAATAAAACTTTAATTCTCATGAATTTACATGCTTATCAACTGATGTATGTCAAACGCGCGCTTCTACTTTCGAATAAATGATAACCTAGTCATGTGCCTTTCAGGATTAAGGTTCTGTCAGTAATTTAAATGGTTCAATCATCAATGGGTGGACATTAAAAATAGATAAATAAAATCGTATAATAAAAAAGCAATGAATGAGGTTGAGAAATTTGATATGTATGCTTCTTTGTTACATTTCTGTTTTTATGCATGTACCAAAAACAGTAATATGACAGTTGCTATCCATTCGTTTGATGTGTTCAGCTTTTGATTTTGCCATTTAATTAGGGAATCTCCGTTTCGAATTTACCTCGGAGTTTAGTATTTTTTGTTATTTAACTTTTTAAAGGTGAAACGTGTATACTACCCAAATGTTTGAAATGACATTTGTATTTTATACTTATAGTATTTCTATCTATTTTAGAATAATTAAAAAGTATAATTCAGAAATCTGAGATTTAAGATTAATAATTTGTAAGAATTGGAAAGTCAAGTATGAAATGACATAAATATTCTTGTTGATTTCGAAAGTAGCGATTTTGTCTTTAAACTGAATAAACCAGTATGTGATAATTGTCGTCTTTGAAATAAGAAAGCAATGGTTTTGAAAATTATCACAAAAGACAATTAAGAGACAATCATCTTGTGCTGATGTGTTGCAGAAATTAAAAAAAAATACAGCTATTATCACTTACT
Organism: Mytilus edulis; assembly: GCA_019925275.1. NCBI lineage: Eukaryota > Metazoa > Mollusca > Bivalvia > Mytilida > Mytilidae > Mytilus > Mytilus edulis. The sequence continues at coordinate 81,951,639 of CM034360.1, read as the reverse complement.
TTCTTTCCCTTGAATCTTAATTTATTAGGGAAAAATCTTTTTTTTTTCAAAAAGTAACTTGAAACCTATATTGCCTGAAATCGTTTATGGTAGGTCCCTATCGGACGAAACAACATCTTATAGGAGGCTATCCTATATTCTTATTATTTCTTTCTTTCTTTCAAAATACAACGTAGCATATCTTACAACACCACGAGAGGCCTTACTTTACATGTCATGCAATAGATCTCGTATACTAGTCCTATATTACAAATTTACACTGTTGGTGGTTTTGTTGAATTAAGACTTGCTTTCGATTTTTTTTTATGGTTTGTTTTTCCAGACAATTATAAAGCAGATGTGTATAAAATAGCGTTATAGTAATAAATGATCACTTTGAACGTATGAGTTCACAAATAATGTAATTACAAGATACAAAACAAAACGAAAAAAACAGTTGACCTCGGAAACGGATATGTCAATACCGGTGTTACTTGATAAAAAAAACAACATCATTTTGATACGCAATATAAAAATACCTAACTATCATAACTTGTATACAAGTGTTGATAGAGACAAATCGATGCGAGATAGATTTTTTAGTTACTTTTGCAAGATTTTTTAGGTATATTCTTGGATTTATAAAAGATATATTGTCATGTGGCTTGACTTCATACGAGTCAACTACCCACCAAACCACGAGGATGTTACTCATTGTAAACCAAGAGTTAAATAGTATGTCATTAAAAGCAATTTAACCTCTCACCGTCGTTGAGACCAAATCCTTTTCTCAACACATCAACCTCATCATACACACACACGTATTTAAACAAAGTAAAACACATATGGAAAAGAACTAAAGTCTACAGATTTAGAGATATTTAACTTGTTGTTAGAATATGCATTTAACGCATTTTACTGTTTTTCAGCAGTTACCGTTACCTTCATTTGTTGGAAAATGAACCACAAAATAATATTGGGAATTGTCCTGTCCTGCATTTTCCAGGCGTGCTTAGGATGCAGCGACCCAAGTAACCCATGCTTGTGCAAATGTGAAGACAAAAAAGTAGCATGCTATCAGGCGTGCATGCATATCAAGGACCGTACTTATATGATCAAATGTTTTAAACTATGTAACAACGATATGTATGAACATTGTAAAAGCAAATGTTAAGATATCTTTTACAATATAAAAGGGAAGTTGTATTTATTCAAATAAAAATACTTTGTGAACTTAGTTAGATAAAACTTATTTCTTATCATTGTTATTTTTTTTCCTTTTCAAATAAATAAAGGCAACAATAGTATACCGATCTCCAAAACTCGTAACTCGATAAAAAAAAATCCGGGATGAATCAAAACCGAGGGAAACGAATTAAATATAAGAGGATAATGATGACACAACATTAAAATGTAACACAAACAGAAACGAACTAAGCATTATTTTGACAAAATCCGATGAGAATAATAAATACAACTGTTGTTTGTATTTGTTTGTTTTTCGTTTTTTTTTTCATTTGTGACATGGGATAGTCCGTTCGTTTTCGACTTATATCATTTTTTCTTTTTGAACCGTCCTTTTCTGGTAGGTACCTATTTTTTTTTATCAGTGTCAGAATAAAAAATATTCCATACATATATGTCATCCTATTTTCAGTTATGTTATCCACTTTTCAAATGTTATGTCTCTGTGAAATGAGCATGCTGTAAATATTTGTCACTGGACATTACGCAATCAACAAGCACCAATTAATCGATCGATTTCCTGTTGTTTCGAAAGGGAGATGGGATTTAAAACAATGTTTCCTTAAAATGGCACCTCTTTTGAAAATACCCGACCTTTTAGTCGTAAATTATAGTTTACATCGAGCAAAGATTTTGGATGCATCTCCCCCTCTATACAGCTAGAATCTGCGGTAACCGACAAAATCCCTCGGGTTTGTAACTTTATAAACATGTCTCACGGTAACAAATTCAATATAATGCATTTAAAATGCAGATCACTATTGAAAACAATTTCTGCCCGCGCTATTATCAAATAAACGTATTGCATTCTGGATATGTAGGTCTTTTGTATTCAGATATCGCAGATCAAATTTATTCGTTCATTGTGTAATCATACGTTTTTTGATTGAGTTAAGTCTGCCAATTGATATTTTATCGTATGTTTTCTATGTTGTGATGTTATGCTATTGTTTCAGAAAAAGGGAGAAGGTTTGGATCCATTAAAACGTTTAATCCCGCTGCAAATGTTTGCACCTGTCCTAAGTCAGGAATCTGATGTACAGTAGTTGTCGTTTGTTTATGTAATATATACGTGTTTCTCGTTTCTCGTTTTGTTTATATAGATTAGACCGTTGGTTTTCCCGTTTGAATGGTTTTACACTAGTAATTGTGGGGCCCTTTATAGCTTGTTGTTCGGTGTGAGTCAAGGCTCCGTGTTGAAGGCCGTACTTTAACCAATAATGGTTTACTTTTTAAATTGTTATTTAGATGGAGAGTTGTCTCATTAGCACTCACACCACATCTTCCTATATCTACTTTCATTGGTCATGTTTAACCTTGGAAAAGGGTCATCGCCAAATAATATTTGCCATGCATGCTTATCATAACATATTTGATAAAATCAAAGCTGCGCATTGAATACGCTAATTCGTAAAATGCACGCTAAACAAATGTTCCCTACCGAAAGTCATACTATTATGTAGCCTCGGTGGTTCAGTGGTCTATGTCGCTTGACACGATGTAGGGGTGTTGCCACTATGTCACATAAGCAAGGGTTCGAATCCTGCTGAATTTTCACGTACATGTTATTCGATGGAAATATTTTTTCGTTTTGATTTGTTTTGGTATATTTCATTTCCATTCTTATTCCGTTTCTTACTTGTAACAGCTATTTACTTTTAAGTCCTTTCCTCCTTTCCTTGATTTAGAAAATGAATAAATAATAAAACAAAAATCAAACTTTCAAAAATCGAAATGATCAATACTTTTCATTCAGTTCAGTAGTTTTAAAGTTTGCTTTGAATGAAATTTTGGTATTTGAAAAAAATAATTTTTAATCCAAAAAAACTATTTTTGAAAACTTTCCGAAATTTTGAATTGATAAGTTTTACACGGACCATTGAGAATTAAAAAACAAACTGGATAATAAATAGACTAGGGACAATATTCAAAAACAGCCATGTGCATTTGAAACTATTCTGAATAAACACTTGAGAATTTTATAATAATAATGATTTATTTTATTATAGTGTCACATATTTGATCAGACATATAATATATATATGTTGTGTACAAGTTATCATTTTGTACAAATTATAATTTGTACAAAAATATTGTACAAATTATAATTTGTATTTTGACTTTGCACAAATTGTAATTTGTATACAAAAAGTGCTTGAATGTACAAATTACACAAAATAGGAAAAAAAATCACTTATAACTTGTACAATAATTTTTCATATAGATTTTGGCGAAAAAAGCATTGATACACATAATGGAATTGCTACTAAATGACCAGACAGTACACCTACGTTACAAATGATTCAAAGTAGTTCTTTATCATTCGTTTGAGCAGGTGATCTAGTGATTTATGGAATTAGGTATTGCAAACTGCTTCATATAGCGAGCGTTGAAGCTCAGGAACCGTTGCTGTGAATAAACATGTGTATTTAACTGCTTCAGTCAGACTTTTGGACAAAATAAATATCCCATAAGATTAAACATCCCATTTGGTTAAGAATATGACTATGCTAATGTCAGTTGTTTTTTGCCGTTTTTTTTTATCAAAAAATGAATGTTTTTTTTCTTCAACATGGATCTTTGTTTTATGACTTTGCATAACACTTAACGGAAATCAGTTGAGACAATCGAAACTTTAAAAAAAAATAAAAAATATATGCAGGCCAGACAGACGGACTTTTATTTTATAAGAAAACAAGTTGGTGTAGTATTATAAAATCATCAGACCCAATGGCATTGCACCATTAATCTTTTAACAAACAAAACGAGATCCTAATTTTCACGATCATCAAAACGCTGTACACGATCTTTTACGATACAAAATATGAAATTTTACAAATATGATAGTTTGCAAAGTTTCTGAATAAAAAAAAATACCTCAAAATAACGATAAGAACTAATCAAGCCTATTTGTTTACTTTTTTTTCTCTCAAAAATTTCTAAGATCAACCTGCCTTTTGAAGTTGTGTCAAAACGGTGTATTATGTTGATATGGTTTAGTGTGTGGTCAGTTAAGTACAATTATATCGTGTGAATCATTGCATTTTTCGCCAAAATTCGTTTCTACAAATGTTGAATTTTCGACAAATTTTGTACAAATTGTAATTGTAATTTGTACAGGCACGTTTTGTACAAATTATAATTTGTACAATATTTTTGTACAAATTATAATTTGTACAAAATGATAACTTGTACAAAATGATAACTTGTACACAACATATACATATAATAAATCAGACTTGGGGGGCCTTTATAGCTTGATGCATGGTGTGAGCTACTGGGCTACATGTATATAATTATTGTTTACTTTTTACACATTGTGATTTGGATGGAGAGTTGTTTCATTGGCAAGCGTCCTACATCTTCTTAATCCAATTTACTATTCTCTTAGTAGATTTTTACTATACAAATAATATCAAAATAATACAGCTTATCTCATTTTATTCAACAAATGTGACCTGCACTAAAACATAAAAGAATAATCAAAATATATTTAGATAATATTAGTAAATAAATCTACCGTTCATGGCGCCCAGCACCGAGTCATATAGTATACTTTGTAAGTAAATAAACATACACAAATAATATAGAAAAATTCTAGTATAAAATTGTAACGACAATAACAATGAATCAATAACAATTTTTCTTAAGTCAGATATTTTTATATCTTAAATTCACCAATGTTTATTCAAATGTTGTTTTTGAATTATTTGTCTAATTATCTGGTTTATCAGACCAAAATGCATTTTGAAAATTTTTAAATTTTGATTTAAAGCACCTAACTGTCATAGAAATTGCATTTATTTCTTGAAATACTAGTATCGGTATGCATAACAAAGCAGGATGAAATATTTTTTAACGTAAAGAAGACATAATTAAAGAGTTAAAAGCATCTGACTGACTCAAATTCAAGAAGTGTTTTTTTTTACAAATTAATAACATAAATTCAACTCACGTGTAACTTAAAAGAAGCAACATCGTTATGTCACATGTATAGAAAAAATAGAATGTTTTGCTGTATTCATAAAAAAATATTGCTATGTGTCTCCTTTCTAATCTCGTAAATTTTGTCATACTACCTATACATCGAATGAGTTTACGTTAAATTTATCGTTTTCTTTTAAGCCTCTACACGGTACAGGTTATAGCTCGTTTATAAATATGATTCTCATTTCTCTATTACATGAAATGAACATGTTATTCTTTAAAAACACAATCTTAAAAGATGCCTTAATTACAAAGCAAGTTAAAATTCATAATTAAATAGAAATTGTGGGGAAATGTATCAAGAAATTAAATAGTATTGTCTATTATATCATGGTTTGTTAACTAAATGAGTCTCAAGCTGACGTGAAATTCAACTTTCCACTATTTGTACTGCTTCCAAAAAGTTCGTCATCGAATGAATAAATCAAGAAACACGTGACTCCCATAAGAACTCCAATTAGGATTGCCCAAAATGGCGCTCGATTGGAAATTAACAGCACTCCAAATATAGTTGCATCGATCAACCACACTCCGGAGAAAAAGTAAATGAGATATTCTGGAATCTTCCATAATTTCTCTGCTCCCCAGACATTTAGTTCGACTGATCTTAAATGTAGGAAGAAAACCAAGAAAACTCCCAATGCCACCAAAACTATCATATTCATGATGAGGACTATGTGGGCTGGTGTTATAGCGCGCAGTGTTTTGCGCAGGTCGTCTGCTACTTTGAGTAGTCCGTCTGCTAACCTGCCTTGATTGTTGTACTCTCTAAATGTTGATTCGATTTTTGATACGACACTATCAGTAACTAAGGAAGATGCCTTGTAACCAACAGAGACGTGGATCTGAAGAAATAAGAAATTATCGTTATAAATGGTAATTTACAACGCGATCGAGTCAATACCATTTTAGACAAGCAGAAATAATGAGCGATTAATTTTGTTATCTAATATTATTAATTTGTATATTTTAACAAATTTGATTCGTTTAGGGATAGTCACATGTTAAACTATATTTTCGAAGGTAGAGAGAAAACGGCGGATAGCAAAAAGCATATTGACCGGCAAAATGCATATCGCACGGTTATTATTAGAAAATCTAAAAACCGATATACTTTGTGACGTCATGTAATGAATTTCAGGATATTGTTTAACGTTTTGAAACACAAAATATCTGTGATCGATCATTTGACGAAAAAAAATCTTCAAATACATAAGATGTAAAAAAAAAAGTAAATGAAATATTTACAAATATGTTGTTATTCTCAAGGAGACAATCTAATATCTATAAATTTCCAACAAACCTAAATGACGATTTTGATACAAATATGGTCGGAAATTAATAATATAACAAATATAGCCTTTGTATGAGGTCAATACAGGATATATCGACCCAAAGAAGTATATCGACCTCGGACTTCGTCCTCAGTCAATATACTTCTTTCAGGTCAATATATCCTTGTATCGACCTCATACAAAGGCTATATTTGTATAATATAAAACAGTAGTATACATTCTTAAACGAGACGTACACACGACAAGTAACACATGTGTTATATTTCCTATTTTGCAAATTGAAAATTTCAAGATATATCTAATAGTATAACATCTTTGAAAAATAGGAAATATATCACATACAGGGAATTTGCTTACACTTCCGGTGATTTTGGAATCACTCCCGATTTAAGGGTTATCTTTTTGTTTAGTTTTCTATATATGATATTAGTATTTTGTAGACATGTTTTTTCATTTCGTTGTTTTTGTACTCTAATTGTATGTTTCCTTAATTAAACGTTTGAATATCTCTTTGGTTTCCTGCATTTGTCCTTTTAATTTATCTTTTTTTCCACACAAAATTTTAATTTCGACTTTTTATAGTACTCACCTTATCTATATCCTGTGCATACAAGATAATAACGTCATTTCCGCAACTACCAAGTCCCCAGCCACTACGCAACTGATCGGCAAAGTTTTCCATAATAGCGTCCAGCTCCCCAGAAGTTGCACTCCTTGCAGTTGTGTTTAATGTTGGCTGAATTTCCCCACAATCATTTATGCATCTGAAATATTGAATTATTATATTTTATTATAATATTATATTTTTATCAGGCAAATATTGTTAGAAACATACTTAAAGAATGGCAAGCAAACACATATAAACAATATGAGTTTTTTTATAAGTAGGATTAATAATCATTTGAAAAACAAAGAAATCATCGGCTAGAAATCTGGTTCAAAGATAACATATGTATGTCCCTCTCTGTGATGAATTTTCATGACCTTTGTTCCATAAGGCCAGGTTTCTTGACTGTTTCAATACGAACCTAGGACAGGTTTGTTGACTGTTTCAATATGAACCTAGGACAGGTTTGTTGACTGTTTCAATATGAACCTAGGACAGGTTTGTTGACTGTTTCAATACGAACCTAGGACAGGTTTGTTGACTGTTTCAATACGAACCTAGGACAGGTTTGTTGACTGTTTCAATACGAACCTAGGACAGGTTTGTTGACTGTTTCAATACGAACCTAGGACAGGTTTGTTGACTGTTTCAATACGAACCTAGGACAGGTTTGTTGACTGTTTCAATACGAACCTAGGACAGGTTTGTTGACTGTTTCAATACGAACCTAGGACAGGTTTGTTGACTGTTTCAATACGAACCTAGGACAGGTTTGTTGACTGTTTCAATATGAACCTAGGACAGGTTTGTTGACTGTTTCAATATGAACCTAGGACAGGTTTGTTGACTGTTTCAATACGAACCTAGGACAGGTTTGTTGACTGTTTCAATACGAACCTAGGACAGGTTTGTTGACTGTTTCAATACGAACCTAGGACAGGTTTGTTGACTGTTTCAATACGAACCTAGACAGGTTTGTTGACTGTTTCAATACGAACCTAGGACAGGTTTGTTGACTGTTTCAATACGAACCTAGGACAGGTTTGTTGACTGTTTCAATATGAACCTAGGACAGGTTTGTTGACTGTTTCAATACGAACCTAGGACAGGTTTGTTGACTGTTTCAATACGAACCTAGGACAGGTTTGTTGACTGTTTCAATACGAACCTAGGACAGGTTTGTTGACTGTTTCAATACGAACCTAGGACAGGTTTGTTGACTGTTTCAATACGAACCTAGGACAGGTTTGTTGACTGTTTCAATACGAACCTAGGACAGGTTTGTTGACTGTTTCAATACGAACCTAGGACAGGTTTGTTGACTGTTTCAATACGAACCTAGGACAGGTTTGTTGACTGTTTCAATACGAACCTAGGACAGGTTTGTTGACTGTTTCAATACGAACCTAGGACAGGTTTGTTGACTGTTTCAATACGAACCTAGGACAGGTTTGTTGACTGTTTCAATACGAACCTAGGACAGGTTTGGACTGTTTCAATACGAACCTAGGACAGGTTTGTTGACTGTTTCAATACGAACCTAGGACAGGTTTGTTGACTGTTTCAATACGAACCTAGGACAGGTTTGTTGACTGTTTCAATATGAACCTAGGACAGGTTTGTTGACTGTTTCAATATGAACCTAGGACAGGTTTGTTGACTGTTTCAATACGAACCTAGGACAGGTTTGTTGACTGTTTCAATACGAACCTAGGACAGGTTTGTTGACTGTTTCAATACGAACCTAGGACAGGTTTGTTGACTGTTTCAATACGAACCTAGGACAGGTTTGTTGACTGTTTCAATATGAACCTAGGACAGGTTTGTTGACTGTTTCAATACGAACCTAGGACAGGTTTGTTGACTGTTTCAATACGAACCTAGGACAGGTTTGTTGACTGTTTCAATATGAACCTAGGACAGGTTTGTTGACTGTTTCAATATGAACCTATGAGCAATTTGCACTGTGAATTAAACATTGATTGATTGTTTGGTGCTTTAAACGGCAGTTTCAACGCTGTTGAATATTTCGTAGTGTTCATATTTGCGTACGGGACGACCATTTGATATTCTGGGGTGGGGGTGGGGGTGGAGGATGAGGATTTTGTTTTTGATTGGTTATTTATTTTTGTAAATTAAAAGGACAGATTATTCATTTATTGCACTATTGAAGCAAGATTTTTCATTTTCATCAAAGCAAGGGACTGATTATTCATTTTCACAACTAAAATTTTGATATTCGAAAAAATACATTTTAAATGGTATGTTTATTATAAATAATACATATATAGTATATAGTCAAGTCATTATATATCATTTAATTAGATTAACCATCCCCCTCTGCAGAAATGAATCTTTTAAATTCCCAACTGCATATACATGTATTGCATACATACATAGTATTAAAAGTTAGTTATAACTAGGCAATTTTAAATGTATTAGAAAACATAAAACGCCGAGCAGAGCGATGCACATTTTATTTTGAAGGGTTTTGGAGCCACTGAAGGCCCAAGAAGCTATAGAGCAGATGATGCAAAATCATGCTTACTGGGTGTTCCGAAGACCCTTTCATAATCTGAAAATGAAGTTTTTTTGTTATAATTTCTCGACAATATTTTGGTTTCAAAGCAAAATGTATAAATTCAGTTTAAGACTGAAGTTTCTAGGAGCAACATCAAAAGATCAATGTACATGATAAAGCAAAAATGGAATTCACATACATGTAGTTAAGTCTGTGGCTGCTGTTTTCTTAAAACTCATGATCAACTTTATAGCAAAATTACTCGATTATACAAAAGGAAAGCAGCAATAACATAATACAGATTTGATGGGCAATCAATGAACAAAAGACAAATAAATAAGAAACATTGATCCCGAAAAATCAGGGCTATAGGTCTGAGGGAAAACATAAATTTCTTCTTGCAAGGCTGTGAACACAATTTGATATGGAGACAAGCGTTTGGTTTTGAAATTTCCTACATGTAGTTACGGCCCTGATAAAATAAAAGTGAGGTAAGGTTTCCTGCCACATTAAACCTCAAGTTGAATTAAACCAATTTTCAAACATTTCAAGTATATTTAAATAATGTTTATACTTTTGTTATTGAAAAATTTGGGAAGCGGTTCCCGATTTTGTTTGAAAAAAAAAGATGAATTTTATTAAGAATCTGGTGTCATCTCATACTTTCGATTAGACCTGCTGAGTTATTTATTTTCTATACATTGCAAGTCAGATAATTTATTTTCAAACTACCACAGAACAAACCATTTATTTTTGTGATTATCAAGGCTGAGTTATTTATTTTCAAAATCCTCCTACCACCCCCCCCCCCCCCCCCCCCCCCGCCCAAAAAATCAAATGGTCGTCCCCTTAGTGAAGGAAGACACTGACCGAAAAGAACTGTCCATCTTTGGCAAGAAAACTGATCATCCTCGTCACTGAATTAACATGTAATGCTTAAGATTGGAGCCAATCACACCTTTCATGTGCAAGATTCGAACTCACAACCTCAATGTTGACAGGCTAATGATACAGTAGTGGAACTCCGTTCAACTCTCGACACACCAAATTACGGAAGTTTGCTGCTTAGTTTAAAAAATAAATAGATTTCCATAACACTAGTATATATTGATAGGGGATAAATTGAGAAATAAAAAATGCAAAAAAATATAGAGGTCAATGTGCTTGTTTTTGAGATATTAACCATTAGAATTTTGGCGGGAAAATGTTCTCTCATGATTATTTTCTTAGCTTCATCTTTAAACAGATAAAGTTCCCCAAAACTATTAGAAAATAAATAAAATTTTATAAGACTTTTACAAATGACTTATAATTATACATGTAAAAGATGTATTAGAAGAAAAATTGGGGTCCACGGGCAATTTTTTTAAGGCATTCAAATGGATAAAACCATAGGGTTTTCGAAAATCTGACAAAAATGCCAAAACATGACAAACAAACATCCTTAAATGTCAAACAGCAATACTTACGCTGTACTGTCCTGTAAATCTGGGATCCGTATCCTATTTATTAGGGCCACCGCCACAATATAGCTCTGGTCTTCTCCATCGGGTCCACTACATTGTGTAGATGTGTTGGTCTGGATCATAGCCAAAGCCAGATCTACCGCATCAACTGTAATTACAGCAAAGATATTATAAAGATGAATAAACTTTAAAGGAGGTGCAGATTTACGTCAATGAAACAGCAACACAACACAAATAGGCAAATTAGGACAATATTGATTTCGGCATATACACAGTATGTGAAGATTTGAATCTTAAGGTGGTACCAAACACCTGGCCTAAAATAAATTTTGCTCGTTTAGTTTTCATAAAAAAACTACCTTTGAAAAGTCTTCATCTGAGAAAAGTTGACTAACTATATAGAGAACAAATGAAAACAACAGAACACGTTATATAAATTTTCTGCGTCCTAAAAGCTTTTTGGGGGATTTTGTTTCCTTCATCAAGAACGCTCAAAACAAAATATTTGAAAGCAAATGATTTATGAGAACCAAAATAATTGAAAATAATTGAAAATCTACATACATATCACCAAAAAAAAAAAAAACACACCTTAAAAATAGAGAAATCCATCTAGTAAGACCCTTGCTTGAGAGATTTGAAACCTAAGTTTCTTATCAAAATTTATAATACTTATCCACATTGAACTTGCTTTGCTGTTGAATAATTCAATCTTGTTTATGTTATACCAAGCAACGTCTGCGCGACGCAATTTGACCATTTTTTAATCACTTGAAAAAAATATGGTAAAATCTATGCATTATCAGAAACCACTGGCGAAAATCTTTAACACTCGCAATTAAGTTTGTAGTATAAAATAAATGTATGTACCACATCTCCCTATCTATATATTTTCAAAAGTATTAAGTCTTGTTTTAGTCTTTTAACACCAATGATCAACTGGTAATCAACAGACGGAATACCACGTGGCTTCTCTCGTGAATGGTAACTTACCTTGTGATGATATAAGATAATCAGGGTCACACACCCAATGGTGACCAGTGGTAGCTGTCAATCCGCATCTTGCATGGTCAAACTTAGGGTTAGGGAACTTGCAATGCGACCAAATCTTCTCTGAAGTAACTGCGTCGACATTATACGTGTATCCTTGGTAATCAAGTGATGCGTCCGTACATGTGCTATACTGTGCTACAGTCAAATACGGTAAAAGTGTCCCAAGCAATATTCGAAATAACATTTTGTGCTGCAAGAAAAAAAAATTATAAGTCAAGGAGAAAGCGTCCATAAGTGTCACTGTGAGCTCTATTTTAATGTGAAAGATGACACGGAAGCAAATATAACATAAAATTGTTTGCACTTATGTGCTTTTATAAGAACATAAATTTCGCACAGTCTACCGATCTCGCATGTAAATATGAAGATGTTATATTAAAAACCTATCGTCATATGTCGTCATATTTTATATTACAGATTTACGGAATTTCAACACTATTTGACTTTTCGGATGTTCTTATAGCATGAGACAGTTTCTAATAGGCGATGACACATATGGTAGAAAAGAAAGGATATATAAGTTACTCATCCATGACCCACAATCAGTATGTGCACAACAAAATACATAAAAATCAAAAGAACAGCGCTTTGATGCTTTTCTTCAAAGTGGGGACTTCAACACAGAGTAAGGAAACTCTCACCCCACTGCAAGTTTTAGATGGCTTTTAAAACCGCTCTGGACGGAATACTTCGCAAATTGATAATCACATCACAACTGTAAATGAAAACTAAATTAAATTAATGGAGTAATATCACATGTACATATACGACTTATAATTCTGGTAAAGGTGAGATTATCCTATCTGAATCACGTTATTACATCGTCTTACACGTTCAATCTATGTTTTGGTAAATACTTTTCCGCTTTGAATCCATCTTTTGACTTAGGCCCTTTTTAATTATTTCTAGTAGTGTGTACTTATATTTTACTGTTACACCACTGTCACAGGCTAGAGTGAGGGATGATGCCTCCAAACTAGTTTAACCCGGCCACATTCTGTATGTGCCTGTTCCTAGTCAGGGTCTGTATTTCAGTGGTTGTCGTTTATTGTTGTTTATCATGACTTTGTATACAATAAAAGTCATGTTTTTGTTTTTTCGTTCATTATTTTGTACAAAAGTCAGGCTGGTAGTTTTCTCGTAGCTCGTTTCTGATAGATTGTATACAGTACAGATGATACAAATTAATGAAAAATATAAATCGCAAATAAACAACAGTAAATCAAACTAAGGGACGACAAAAAAGGGGGAGGGGGGGGGGGGGGGGGGGCGGAGTTAAATTTGCTGCAAGTTTTGTTTGTCCAAAATTTAAAATACCTATATCAATATTGGTCAGTCAATGTTCCCAAATAAAGTTAAGGGGGCGGGGGGGGGGGGGGGGGGGGGGGGGGGGGGGTCAATGAAAAAACTTTATGAAGGTTTGTTCATTCTACAATTGTTTGTACAACTACATTGAACTTTTGGTGTCGGACAACGGATTGATATCTGAATGCAGATTACGATTCAAGGTTGATCAAAGCAATACTTGCAAGCTAAAGAAAGACACACAAGGTCATAGTCAACTGAGTGAAAAAAGCGGAAAAAAAATAATAACCCAAAAAAACACTACAAAAACACTGAATAACAGAACCCAATAAAAACCCGGGAGTGATCTCACACTATTTTTAAGGGTAAGATGTTGCACACGTAGGTGTAACAACCCATTGGTAAATGATGAACTGATTTAGGTACAAGCAGAGAAAGAGTTTAAACAAGTTCATAAATATTTGGATATGTGGATCCATAAAAATGTTACTATTTGATATATTAAGTACATCCATTTTCATTTTACAATTATCATATTGATTCATTAAATAATATTCATTTTCTACACAATATATATTTATAGGAAAATTCAACTTTTAAGTATGAATAGAAATTCGTCATACCTTTTCAAAGCATTTCAATCAATTATCATGTATTAAGAATGGAGTTATTTGTGAAAGCAACATGGAGATCGAGTTGAAACACATGAATTAAATATTCAAATTACATTTTTGTGTATCAGTTATTTAGATTTTTTTTCAAATCTTATCCTACCTTGTATCGAAATTATTTCTCTAGTCCATGATTTTATTTGTAAATGAACTGAAAACTCATTAAATTAAAATCATCTATTGACATACCTATGAATTGAAAAAGAAAATCCGGGTGTTAGGATATGATAATTGATGGGGGGCAGCTGAAGGGTATTTCTATTGATTATTTGAAGATACCTTTTACTTCATCTGAGTTCCCTGGTAACAGAATGTATGCGCATTGTTAATTGGATTTGATGGAAACATTTGTTTTGTAAAAAATGGACAACCGATTCCATATTTTGTGTGAGTGTTGTATATGTGTTCCTGTCTAATTAAAGTATACATTTACCTAGCTTTTCATTATTCTTACAATATATGTTCTAAAATTTATTTAAGAACCCTCAATGAATAATTGGATATAAAGATAGATAACTATGCTGTATATAATTGAAGGTAAAACACCGTTGTCAAAATTAAAAACGTTACAAAAATAATGTCTATCAATTTTGAGTTTGCGCAGAATTCATACCTGTGTAAAATAGCTACAATGCCGGTTTTTTTTTATAATTTCACTACGATGAATATTAATTTTCTATTTTTTTTTATTCAGGGTAAGACAAAAGATATAAAACAAACAAACAAACTTCATGGATTTGCCTCATGGTTGAAGATTTTAGGTAACATACAGTAACTTACATCTACATAACTTAAATGAGGGAAGAAAGATGCCAGAGGACAGTCAAAATTATAGAACAAACATAAACTGGCAATATCCTGGCTAAAAAAGAAACAGACAAACAGACAAATATATTTTTTGGATAGTTATCATCCCTCTTTGCAGTTATACCACACTTCCTTTATAAAATAAAATGGAACTAAATTAAAAAGATACATAGTAACAAAACAAAAAATGAATATCGCTCCATTTAATATCCATCACGGATAATAATCCCTACCGTGCCTCTATATGATAATTCAATACTATAACCATAAATACAGTTTTCATTCAATACACAACAAAGTCAATGTCATTGTAAATAACTTTCGTGTACTCCAATATACACGTACAGGTATTCTTCAATTTGATCATTTGAATCAACACAGTTTTGTTAGAACTTTAAACATTTAATATTCTGCCTTTGAATTTATTCAATACAAGTAAAACAAATTACAAATATATTGAAAAGCTGTGCATTTAAGTACAGCTCTTTATAAGAACCAGGCAGAGTGCCATATACATGTGATATATGGGGGGTTCCAGATTTTATCTATAATTGAACTAATAGAAGCAATAAATGAATAAAGCTCAAAAAATTATTTTGAGTGTGAAAATATGAGTGGTTGCCATGGTAACGAACACACTATTTTTGGGTTGTTAAGCATTGTAAAATCATTAAAAAATCAGCTAAATCACCACATTTTAGAGCCTGATTATGAATAGAATCATGCATTTTTCATTAATGTTCATATGTAACATTTATACAACTTGGTTTAAGCTTCATTTTAGTGAAGATTGCACGTCAACCAAGTTTGTATATTTTTTGAAAAATTTTGCGAAAAAATGCATATTTTCAACATTTCTGAAATTGGGATTTTTTCGAAATTATCAAATTTTCTCAGGTGTTTTTAAAAAAAGTGCAAATGTGTATAGAATAGTTAGCACTGTAGTAATGAAGTTTGGATACTACTTTACCAAATTGAATAGAAAAATGCGTGGGATTTTTTTTAGTTTTATCACCATAGCAACCGATTTTTTCCTTGGAAACAGAGTTTTTATTTGCAGAATATTGCAGTTTTAGAGCTTAAATGTCCTGAATTGTTTTATAACCAATAAGAAAATACATAAAAGCCAACTCAAACTTTAAATTACTATTGTCAAGTGTTGTTGACTTCAATTGTTACCACGGAAACACATATTATCCATAGCAACATCCACTTAAAAACTGCAAAAAAAGAAATTTATGTAAAAAAAATACATAAATAGAGGGTGTTTATTTTCAAATTGGAATATGGCTTCATTCTTTGCTTCACTCACAGTCTTGTCTGGGTTTTTTTCCTTCAGATTGTTCGATAAATGTAATATATAATGTAACATTGGGGTTGGAAGGGGGGGGAGGGGGTAGGGGGGTATGTTGATTTTTTAAAATGTTGCATACAAGTAGATACTTAAAAAGATAATTGCACTTGGTCGGACTTTGTTCCGAGTTCATCATCTGATTATCAATTTTTGGAAGTTAGCAGATGATGAACTTCATGGGTTTACAATAAGTGGGCCAACCTGCCTTATGGAAAGGCAAGATAGATATGGCCCTAACAATTGTAAGAAAATTCTTAATTTCTTATGGCACACACCCGTCTAAGATGTTATTCCAGCATAAATCACAAAATTGACCTGTAACATAATATTAACAAACCAATAATAGAATCATTTGGTCAAAGCATTTCTAAACTGAAACTTAAGTGTGATGGACGGACGGATAGACGGACGGGCAAATTGAACACATTTTAAGTTGGTGGTGACTTAAAAAAATAATAATAGTCAATTGTTGATCGCTAATATCAGAAGTCCAGTATAGTGGAATCCTCTTTAAATATACATGTAGCTATTAACATATCATTAATAACTCCTTTGTTGTACTACTATCCCGAAATTAAAATTCAGGATCTCCGAGATAGACAAATAGAATACATCTGCTAAGTTGGAATTGTGCTAATCCCGGTAAAATAATTATGCTATTACCGGCAAGATTATCATATCAAAATTATCAAGCAAAATAATTGTATCAATTATGAATTATTCCTTACTATGCGTCGTTCTACATACATCTCATAAGTTCAAGATTCCGATAACATGATATCTTGTTTTGTGTGTGTGTGTATGTGTGTGTGTGTGTCAAAAGGAAGGTTGGATTGATTTTTGGAGTGTTGGTCACAACAGTTTAGGAATTAGGGGCCAAAAAGGGCCCAAATAAGCATTTTCTTGGTTTTTGCACTATAACTTTAAAGTAAATAGAAATCTATGAAATTTTTACACAAGGTTTGAGACCACAAAAGGAAGGTTAGGATTGATCTAGGGAGTTTTGGTTTCAACAGTTTAGGAATTAGGGGCCAAAAAAGGGCCCAAATAAGCATTATTCTTGGTTTTCGCATAATAATATTAGTATAAGTGAATAGAAATCAATAAAACTTAAACACAAGGTTTATGACCACAAAAGGAAGGTTGGGATTGATTTTGGGAGTTGAGGTCCCAATAGTTTAAGAATAAGGGACCAAAGAGGGGCCCAAATAAGCATTTTTCTTTGTTTTCGTACCCTAACTTCAGTGTAAGTAAATAGAAATCTATGAAAATTAAACACAAGGTTTATGACCATAAAAGGAAGGTTGGGATTGATTTTGGGAGTTTTGGTCCAAACGGTTTAGGAAAAAGGGGCCCAAAGGGTCCAAAATTAAACTTTGTTTGATTTCATCAAAAATTGAATATTTTGGGTTCTTTGATATGCCGAATCTAACTGTGTATGTAGATTCTTAATTTTTGGTCCCGTTTTCAAATTGATCTACATTAAGGTCCAAAGGGTCCAAAATTAAACTAAGTTTGATTTTAACAAAAATTGAATCCTTGGGGTTCTTTGATAATTATGCTGAATCTAAACATGTACTTAGATTTTTAGCTAAAAAGGAAATGTGAGCTTTTGCCATCACTTGCGTCCGTCGTCGTCCGTCCGTCGTCGTCGTCCGTCGTCGTCGTCGTCCGTCCGTCGTAAACTATTTCAAAGATCTTCTCCTCTGAAACTACTGAACCAATTCAAACCAAATTTCATCTGATTGATTCCTAGGGTATCTAGAATAAAGTTTGTGTTTTAATTCCCATTTCATAAAAAACATGGCCGCCTTGGCTAAAAATAGAACATAGGGGTAAAATTCAGTTTTTAGCTTATAACTCAAAAACCAAAGCATTTAGAGCAAATCTGACATGGAATAAAATTGTTTATCAGGTCAAGATCTATCTATATTCAGATGAATCGGACAACCCGTTGTTAGGTTGCTGCCCCTGAATTGATAATTTTAAGGAAATTTTGCTGTTTTTGGTTATTTTCATGAATATTATTATAGATAGAGATAAACTGTAAACAGCAAAAATGTTCAGCAAAGTAAGATTTACAAATAAGTCAAATGACCGTATTGATCAGTTGACCCCTTTAGGAGTTATGGCCCTTGAGAGTCAATTTTTAACCATTTTCCGTAAATCTTAGTTATCTTTAACAAAAATCTTCTCCTCTGAAACTACTGGGCCAAATTGAACGAAACTTGGCAACAATCATCATTTGGGTAACTAGTTTAAAAATTGTGTCCGCTGACCCGGCCAACCAACCAAGATGGCCACCATGGCTAAACATAGAAAATAGGGGTAAAATGCAGTTTTTGGCTTATAACTCAAAAACCAAAGCATTTAGAGCAAATCTGACATGGAATAAGATTGTTTATAGGTCAAGATCTATCTGCCCTGAAATTTTCAGATGAATCAGACAACCGATTGTTAGGTTGCTGCCTCTGAATTGGTTATTTTAAGGAAATTTTGCTGTTTTTGGATATTATCATGAATATTATTATAGATAGAGATAAACTGTAAACAGCAAAAATGTTCAGCAAAGTAAGATTTTACAAATAAGTCAACATGACCGAAATGGTCAGTTGACCCCTTTAGGATTATGGCCCTTTATAGTCAATTTTTAACCATTTTCCGTAAATCTTAGTTATCTTTTACAAAAATTTTCTCCTCTGAAACTACTGGGCCAAATTTAACAAACATGGCCAAAATCATTATTAGGGTATCTAGTTTAAAAATTGTGTCTGGTGACCCGGCTAACCAACCAAGATGGCCGCCATGGCTAAAAATAAAACATAGGGGTAAAATGCAGTTTTTAGCTTATAACTCAAAAACCAAAGCATTTAGAGCAAATCTGACCGGAGTAAAATTGTTTATCAGGTCAAGATCTATCTGCCAGGAAATTGTCAGATGAATCGGACAACCCGTTGTTGGGTTGCCGCCCCTGAATTGATAATTTTTAAGGACTGTTTTGCTGTTTTTGGTTATTATCTTGAATATTATTATAGAAGTTGATGGGGGGGGGGGGGGGGGGGAGGGAGGTCTGTTTTACTGCTGAAGTTCATTCTCTCTGGGTACTCCGGCTTCGTCCACCAATAACATTGACCACCAAGATATACTCAATAGTGCTGAAAGTGGCGTTAAACACCAACCAGTCAATCACACAGAATGTATTTTGTCGACGGTTGGGCGAATTCCAAGTGACGATATTTCTTCATTCAAGATATACCAAGATACATATTTACAACAAAAGATGGACGTCTTTATACTTGTACATGGGAAGACTTTCCATTGGTTTTTTGATTAACATGTTTCTTACGATAAATCAAATCCAATCTTCAAAGTAACCAAAACATCTAGCTTTACCCATTACAGACTAAATAATGAAGGATGTTTTATGTTTCTGTGTTTTGTTGTTTTATCAAATTTGATTTGAACACCACAAATATTTATCCAAGAAAGAAATAGGATTCCCTCTTTTTTTATTTATGTTTAGCCTTATATAACATACCATTTCATTTTAACAGCAATAATGTTATGCTTGGGGTATACAATGTTTTTTTATACTTTCTTCATAAATTATATTATGAACACGAGACAAACAAGACATTTCAGTGTGTCCACTCTTGTTTTTTGCTTTTGAAGAAGATATGACAGAATTGAAGAACCATTTATATAAATTGAAACCCAAAATAATCATTGATAGAAGATTTAAGCAAAACATTTAAGGTGAGCAATTCAGGCTCTTGAGAGCCTCTTGTTCATTATGGGCCCAGTTTTCAAGTTTGTCCAAATTGTGGTCCAAAATTTAACTTTGTTTGATATCAACAAAAATTGAATCCTTGTGGTTCTTTGATATGCTGAATCTAAACATGTACTTAATTTTTGATTATAGGCCCAGTTTTCAAGTTGGTCCAAATTGGGGTTCAAAATTAAACTTTGTTTGATTTCAACAAAATTGTATATTTGGGGTTCTTTGATATATGCTTAATCTAATCATGTATTTAGATTTTTGATGTTGGGACCGGTTATCAAATTGGTCCACATTGAGGTCTAAAGGGTCCAAAATTGAACTTTATTTGATTTCATAAAAAATTGAATTCTTGGGGTTCTTTGATATGCTGAATCTAACCATGTATTTTGATTTTGGATATTGGACCATAATAGGTAATGTCCAATTTAAAATTTAAAGCTTTTAAGTTTAAGTTCTGAGACCACATTCATGATGTGTCAGAAATCTTTGTTGTGTCAACTATTTAATCACAATCCAAATTCAGAGCTGTATCAAGCTTGAATGTTGTGTCCATACTTGCCCAATGTTCAGGGTTCGAACTCTGCGGTCGTATAAAGCTGCTCCCTGCGGAGCATCTTCTTTAAGGTTCAAATTTCAAAAAAATATTTTGCTATTCTCAACGTTTTTTTAACCTTTACATGAATTACGCCCCTATTTTCTGTATCTGTCTCTGTAACCTTTATAAATGACTGCATTAATCCCGAGATTTGGAATGAAACCACTAAGCTGAGAATATTTGCAAAAATACAAGATTAATAACAGTAATAATTTGAAGACAAATTCCACACATGGCTTATTTAATTAAATGCAACACTAGAAACAGCGCAGTACATACCAATGTTATTTTCTTTGTAATTATCAATGTTTTCTAGTCCCAACAAGTTGTAATCATTCATGAATACAAGACTTTAGTGTCCCATGTGTAAAAAAAGAATAAATTTCCGATGTCCCACGCGTTGTGCACACATTTGATCGATTCAAGGTACAATGGCAAAAACTAAAATAAACACTTTTATGGCCGCGCCGCAATTTGGGAGGGGGGAGGGGCGTTGTAGTAGGTTTAATCCATGTCCGTCAGTACATTAGTCGTCACAAAGTTGGTTTCTATTTTGCAATTATAGTTTGCCTCAATCAAATCTTATGAAACATGTATACACAATGCTTATTACCACAAAACAGAGATCAAGTTTGAATGTCGTTGGTTAACTATAAAGAAATTTCTAAAAGTGACCATTTGATCTTAAGATGTGGTATAATTGTTAATAAGACAACTCTCTACAAGATACCAATGATCATAAGATAGTATCCAGAAGTAAATTTTGTAAAAATAAAATTCTATTTTTTTCCGTATTTTACTTATAAATGGACTTATTTTTTTCTGCGGGGAAACATTACATTTACTCTGTGGTTAAAGTTTTTAGAATTTTAATAACTTTCTCAAACTATCCTGGGCATGCTGGGTTTGTACCAAACTTGGACAGAAGCTTATTTATGATCATAACATAGTATCAAGAAGTAAATTTTGTAAAAAGATAAATCCATTTTTTCCGTATTTTACTTTTAAATGGACTTAGATTTTCTTCCAGTTAACATGACATACAGTCTGCAGTAAAAGTTTTTAAAACATTTATTAGATTCATAAACTATCCCGGATTTTTACCAAACTTGGACAGAAGCTTCTTACAATCAAAAGATAGTATCAAAAGGAATATTTTTACCGATTTTTTTCCTCATTTCTGTTGAGCCTGCGATTTACAACAAAAGTAGGCAAGACACTGGGTTCGCAGAACCCTTACAAATTTATTCTTAAGGCATTCAAATGAATAAAACTTGAGGTTTCCCAAAATCTGACAAAAATCCAAAAACATGACAACTACAATGTACCTTAACTTAGCTCTGAAGCTAAAACCAAGTTATATCGATGTTATATAAGAAATTTCTGAGAGAAAAAAAATGATTCTATTTATAATCAGGCTCGTCGACCAAACGTTATCTTTTCAAAAATCTTCATGTATGATATCTTTAAAAAAATGAACCTATCCCCCTCTTTTTTACCTTCTAACCCCAATATTACATTATATATTACATTTATTGAAAAATCTGAAGGAAAAAAACCAAACAAGACTGTGAGTGAAGCAAAGCATGCAGTCATGTTCCAATTTGAAAATAAATACCCTCTATTTATGTATTTTTTTACATAAATTTCTATTTATGCAGTTTCAGAGTGGATGTTGCTATGGATAATATGTGTTTCTGTGGTAACAATTGAAGTCAACAACACTTGATGATAGTAATTTAAAGTTTTTATGTATTTTCTTATCGTTATGAAAAAATCCAAGACATTTAAGCTCTTAAACTGCAATATTCTGCAAATAAAACTCCGTTTCCAAGGAAAAAATCGGTTGCTATGGTGATAAAACTGAGGAAAATCCCACGCATTTTTCTATTCAATTTGGTAAAGTAGTATCCAAACTTCATAACTACAGTGCTAACTATTCTGTACACATTTGCACTTTTTTGAAAAACACCTGAGAAAATTTGTTAATTTCGAAAAAATCCCAATTTAAGAAATGTTGAAAATATGCATTTTTTCGCAAAAATTTTCAAAAAAATTACAAATTTGGTTGACATGCAATCTTCACTAAAATGAAGCTTAAACCAAGTTCTATCAATGTTAGATTTGAACATTAATGAAAAATGCATGATTCTATTCATAAGCAGGCTCTGAATTGTGGTGATTTAGCTGTTTTTTTGAAAGATTTTACCAAGCTTAACGACCAAAAAATAGAGTGTCCGTTACCATGACAACCACTCATATTTTCCCACTTAAATTTTTTTTTTGAGCAATATTCATTTACTGCTTCTACTAGGCCAATTATAGATAAAATCTGAAACCATCATGTATCGCACTCTGCCTGGTTCTTACAAAGAGCCGTACTTAAATATTTACAGTTGAGAAATTTGTAGGTAAAAATTTACAAAAGAGAAATAATTAAATCAAAGATAATGTAAGCATCACGCAATATTTAAAATCAACAGTGGGTTTTATAGCTGCCAAGCGTATCAGCATCTTCATACACCTGTAACATTGTAAATAGATTTATATTATATTTTTCGTTAGTCCTGTTAAAAACATAAACTTCGAACAAATATGGAAAGAGTTAATGTAATTTCCCTTGTATCTTGTTTAACGTCCAGTGGCAATTATTTCATGCATAATCAAGACGACAAAATTAAATTAAATGTTAACATGTTTTTTTAATTATTGCTAAACAGTCAAAATAAGAAATATACTAATTAAAATTGCCCTAAAACGTGATATATATATAAATGTTGGTCGACTGTGATACATTTAAAACAGAAGGTGTGTTTCGTTCGCCCTTAACGGAGCGTTGAATGTAACGTCTCTGCCGACTTGATTTATCCGCGTATTTATTGATCTTTTTCTGACAAACAGAGCCCCCACTTTAGCATGGATAATTTACTGACGAGTATAAGTAGTTCAAGAATGATAACTCCATTTGTATACCCAAACTCAACTTTTTGATCAAATATCCTTTAACCGCTGAATTTGACAGCTAGACAAGATTGTACCATATTTTGAACCATTTATGTAAATTAAGGACAAACAAATAAAAACTAAAACGAAACGCTATCAATAGACGACCATGACATGAAATAATTTACTTTATATATGGAAACAAAAGTTAGTCAACATACAACTAATAATCATATGCTAGGTAAGATATTAAAATGTATTCATGAACAACTAAATATTTCTGTTCCCAATCTAGTCCGACACTCTTCTAAAACACCATCTTATATGCCATCTTTTAGAAGTTGCACAAATTACTTAAAACAATTTGACTTAATGGCAGTTTAACGTCCAGTAGCAAGTGTTAGAATCGCATAATAAGGAAGACAATTTTATAAAATCAATACATTGTATGTTAAAAAGATTGGATTTGAAGCGCAGGTGGTAAAAACTCATTGATATATATATGCACACGCATGCGGAAGAATATCTGAAGAACGTTTGCAATCTCAAGGGATGATAACTCTGCAGGGATGATTAAAAAAAATTTCGGGAAAATACTAATGCCTCCTCAAATCCATTCTATTACATGCTATTAGTAAAATTGAATTATTATATAAGAGAGACGTGTCAACCATGCACTTACACTGCACTATCATTGATATTGAAGAATAGAAGGATATACAAAAGGATGAAAATTATATATGCATGTACATGTAACTGTAATATACAAATATTAATATAATACATGTATATAACAATAAACCTGAGTATACTGATTTGTATCACTACAATATAATAGTTATTACGGTGATGATGAATTCCCTGTCATTAATTTATCACCAACGCACGAACTTTTCCCATAAAAAAATAATATCTGTACATTTACCTCACTTTCAGGTATAGAGATCATGTGATTTTTTTCTGAGACAAGTGCTTGTCGGACCATCAACAAGAACTTGCAGTCATCCGATGTTCACTCAGTACTTCAGTACTTTGATTTAGATTTGCCAATTCAAAGATTTTGCAATCTTATATTACTTCTGTTTATCTGACTTATTCTTTATTCTAAGGACGGTAATTCTTTGATGAAGAAAAAGCATCTTAAAAATAACTGAATTAAATTCATTTTAAATAATATACTTTAAGTTTTCTTTTAAAAATACAGGTAAATCATAGGTGAATTTCTAATTGACCTTGATTGTTATAAAAACAATTTAATTATCAAAACATCTATTTTTCTTTGCATGTGAAAATAGAAAGAAATACATTTTAATAATTCTTTGTTTAGTGAATACGAGGCAGCGAGGAGAGTGGAAGTTGATATTGCACTGAAAGAGAAATTTAAAACACGTTTGTAAAACATTGTACAGCACATACATAGTCCATCCCAATTATTCCCTTTTTGTAGTATATTGTCCCTGTATTTTTATTATTTATTATTTCTTGTGTATAAGTTTGTCTTTACATTTTCAGATTACCCGCCATTTATTGCCAACCATTGTTGATTTTGTTGATTACTTAAAATAAAATATTATTTTCTTTGCAAAACTATCCCGTACATAAAGAAAATTCAATAAATAAAACTGTTATATATCTAAATTTAAAGCTAGTTTAATCCTTCCATTTATATGACTTATACTTGAAAAAAAAAGAAGTAAAAAGAGACTTAATTTAAATTAATACTTAACTCTCAAGGTAAGTGTGGGTTGTCCGCGCTATACCACTGAATAAAACCACAACAGTAATACAACAGAAAAGAATATATAATAAGCTCATAGAAAGTATTAAACCTTCTTTTTAAGTACTAAACTTTTTAGCAGCTGTTTTTTTCATATAGTCTTTTTGGTCTTCTCTTGTTTGTCAGACTCTAGTGTTGGATATATATATTACTATTGTTTGATATAGTTCATATCTACATACCGTTTTCTGCTTAAAAAAGTGTTAAATCACAGACTCGAAGAATATTTATGTAGTTGGCCAAGTTGAAGAAGATTATTCAAAAACCATTTCAGGTAACGACTACGCCGAAACTCTATACCCCAGCAATGTTAGGAGACAGCATTTTAGGAAGATTAAAACAACAAACAACGCTAATTATACATCAAGAAATATACTGGTGGTGTCAGGGAGGTAGAACAGCAACTAAAACCCTGGATTGGGTAAAAAAAAATCTTGACACAGAAGGTGTCAGACCACCAATTAAATATCCCTTTCTGTTCAACCAAATTTGGCAATTTTCACAGCTTTCTAAATATTTTACCTTACGTTTAACTTCATAGAAACCAGATTGTTCATGTATCAGCTTTCTACATGCCAATTTTCACTATACCTTTAAAGCCTTCTAACAAATTATCTGACCTTCAAACAGAGGTACTCCAAAAAAAACAAAACTGGTTTTCTGGAAATCTAAAATTAGTATACTATGGAGCGCATTAATCCTAAATTTTTAATGCAAACTCATAGACAAGTAAATTTTGGCTCAAAATGATCTAGATATATTTCTCTTTCACCAAAAGTTTCATTTCTGAAAATTTGTTGGTTAGTTTAAGTAAACAAGGACATCAAAAGCACTATTTTGTGTCAGAGTAGGGCTACTTTTACATACGTTCTAAATTGGAGGGAGTAATTGGTGGTCTGACACCTGAAGTACAGCTTATTCCAGAAAAATCTGGCTATATAATCTTATAAGAACCTGTGACTCTACATCCTTCAACAGAACAACAAAATACTTATCACTGAAATTTCAAACCAATGCCGAATTAGTGGAACATCTCATTAACAGGTATAAAGAAATTATCAAAACACTTAAGGATCTCTCACCAGAAAGCCAAGTTACAATATTGAAAATACCCCTTTTCTCTAATTTTCATGCTATTTTCACATTTCCTGACCGGTGTGAGAAAAATATTTCTCCTCACTAGTGAAAAATCTGTTCTCGGCAAATGATTAGTCGAAATTTGATTATGACGTCTAAATGTTTTGTTTTCTTCTGAATTTTCCATGAAAAGAGAACACAAGTTTCTAAAAATCTTTGAAAAAGAAGGATAAAATCATTAGAGAAACAGATTATGACACTATAACTCGTGTATTACGATATTTCTCCACTCTCGACAGTTAAATTTTAGTTATTTAAACAGCTCGGCAAGCCTCGCGCTTTAAATAATAAAATTTAACGGTCTCGAGTGGAGAAATATCGTAATACACTTTTTGCAGTGTAGGAATCTATATTTCTCTATACAAGCCTGGAATAAATCACATAACAATTAAGACCCAGAAGTATTTTACGATCAAGACTGCCAACTAGAACAACAAATAATAGAAATTAACAAAGCCATTAGAACCCTCAACCATCAAAACTTTTCTCCAAATTTCAACGTAGACCTATATAGAACATAAACAAGGCAACAAAGAACCTATCAAGCAGGTACTACACACAGCTGTAGGCAGGGAAATACCAAGAGCAGGAGATTGTTTAATTTAAGCCTCCTGGACGATGGAATCCACCAAACATCTACCTATCTAAAGCTTGGTTAAGGAAACTTACAAATCAAATCTCAAGAGACTGTTGGACAAAACACACGCACCAGAAGAAACCGATATAAATAATAATATCTAGGGAGTATTCATCCAATATATTATATATATAAACAAAAAATATAATAACAAATAAATAAATATAAATAGGCTAAATTTAGAGGGTTAGTGTGGGTTGTCTGCGATATACCAAAAACCATACACTAAGAAAGATCGGTCAGTGTGGGTTATCCACGCTATACCAAACATCAATCTAGTGTATATTAATATTTTTATTCTATTTTGTAAATTTACAGTTTAGTGTGGGTTGTCCGCGCTATACCGAATACTATACACCCAGAAAGTTAGGTCAGTGTGGGTTGTCCGCGCTATACATGTACCAAACATCAATCTAGTGTATATTAATATTTATATTTTAATCTTGGATCTAGTAGGTTAGTGTGGGTTCTCCGCGCTATACCATTTTTAGTCTTTAAGAAAAAGGAAAAAAATAAATAAAACTCAACATTTAATATATAGAGATAATAAATACTCCCCAAAGCTCTGATTCCTTCCACGGATTTAGCTATACTTTTTAGACCTTTTGGATTATAGCTCTTCATTTTTATATAAGCTTTGGATTTCAAATGTTTTGGCCACGAGCATCATTGAAGAGACATGTATTGTCGAAATGAGCATCTGGTGCAAGAAAATTGGTACCGTTAATTTCATTACTACCACTGGGTCGATGCCTCTGCTGGTTGACTATTAGTCCCCGAGGGTATCGATCACCAGCCCAGTAGCCAGTACTTTGGTACTGGCATGAAAATACAGATTTGTTTGTGTTATTAAAATTTGCTGTTACAAAATGATAGAAATTATTATAAATTATGGAATGTATCTCCCTCATGCAAAGCTCTGATTCCTTCCACGGATTTGGCTATATTTTTTAGACCTTTTGGGTTATAGCTCTTCATCTTGTATATAAGCTGTGGATTTCAAATATTTTGGCCACGAGCAACACTGAAGAGACATGTATTGTCGAAATTCGCATCTGGTGCAAGAAAATTGGTACCGTTAATTTTATTACTACCACTGGGTCGATGCCTCTGCTGGTGGACTATTAGTCTCCGAGGGTATCGACAGCCCAGTAGCCAGTACTTTGGTACTGGCATGAAATTACGGACTTTTTGTGTTATTAAAATTGCTGTTACAAAATGATAGAAATTATTATAAATTAAGGAATGTATCTCCCTCATGCAAAGCTCTGATTCCTTCCACGGATTTGGCTATACTTTTTTGACCTTTTGGGTTATAGCTCTTCATCTTCTATATAAGCTTTGGATTTTAAATATTTTGGCCACGAGCATCACTGAAGAGACATGTATTGTCGAAATGCGCATCTGGTGCAAGAAAATTGGTACCGTTAATTTTATTACTACCACTGGGTCGATGACTCTGCTGGTTGACTATTAGTCTCCGAGGGTATCGACAGCCCAGTAGCCAGTACTTTGGTACTGGCATGAAATTACGAACTTTTTGTGTTATTAAAATTGCTGTTACAAAATGATAGAAATTATTATAAATTAAGGAATGTATCTCCCTCATGCAAAGCTCTGATTCCTTCCACGGATTTGGCTATACTTTTTGGACCTTTTGGATTATAGCTCTTCATCTTTTATATAAGCTTTGGATTTCAAATATTTTGGCCATGAGCATCACTGAAGAGACATGTATTGTCGAAATGCGCATCTGATGGAAGAAAATTGGTACCGTTAATTTTATTAGTGATTACCAAGTATAATCATCAAAATGCAGGCGCAAAGAATGAAGAAAAACTGCTCAACGGGAGACCTGCGAACCAGCACAATAACAACAAGATCATACACAATGGATACAAAAACCGCCGTAGAAAAAAATGGAGGCATGCCAGAAAGAACATATGAAACTTGAATTGAAGCCAGGAAAAAACTTTGTAATAGAATTAAGCACTGGGCATACGAAACCATCAAAAGTGAAATACTAAACATCCTTAAAAGTGAGGTAAAGAAAGACCAATTTGTAACTCTACCCGTCCAAAATGGTGTAGAAAATTCAGGACTGACAGTAGACTCGTATTACAAAGTATTTAACAAACAATCTTAATGGAGAAACAGGAAATATGCTAAAATTTACTATAAACATGTATCACACAACTTGCAAAAAACATCCTCAACAAAAATGTTCAAACATACTTATCTCAGTTGAGAAATTGTTCCTCAGAATCTATACAAAAATCAACAGCACAGGAAAAGAGTAAGAACGAACAGCTGTATAACCCAAATGAGGAGATGTTATGTATTGAACAAACCGCCAATACAGAGGTTAAAATAGGCAGACTAGAAACATGCATGAGAAAAAAAAAAGGAACAGTCGGAAGATGAACAGACAAATACAGATGGCAATACTAACATCTCAAGTCCAGACAACTTTATCTGTCCGTATTGCAATAAATATTTAGACCAAGGGATTGGATATGACAGATGTGACTACTGTTACCATTACAAATGTGAAAATCTGTCTAGCAAAGTTGGAGAAAATGGGCTGAAACAGTTAGATTACATCTGCACATTATGTAATGATGATATAATGTATGAAAGAAGAAAAATAACAGAGTGCGATCCATCTTCGGAAAATAACAACATACACATAAGTATCAACACAAGAAGCACACAAGATGAGCAAGAAGAAACACGACACAATGATCAGATTAGAACACGGATAGAACCTGATCCCATAATCATTAGTATAGACAAAGATTTAACATGCAGGTCTAATAATATACAAAACCAGATGAGAGAAAAGACAGATATGGAAGAAACTGACTTGAACTTGATTTTTACACCTACTACCAGCAATGAAAGGACAGAAGGAACAGCAAAATCAAAGACCAGTCATGGGTAATGAAACAGGCCCAACAATAACCATGGCAGAAAACGTGAAGGAGAAAAGAACAAATGAGAGTCTGGTGAAAAAGAAAAAGAATCAAAAGGGCACCAAAAGCAAAAACGACAAAGAGGAAACTATCATTACTAAAAGAAACCCAAGGATACTTAACTTAGAGAATGAAATCAAGCACATGAAGTCAGCCCTAGACACAGTTACTAGAAGAGAAGAATGTGGACAAAATGCCCCAGCGCAACAACCTACAACGGACAACATACATGTAGGACCAAATAGTGACACACACAATACATACATGTATCAACAGTGACAAACCCAAATGAAGGAAATGCATCTGGAGAATAGATGGAAAACCAACCGATACAGAACATGTGTATACAAACTGCGCTAACCACCCGAATGTTAATACAAAATAAACATAGTATACCACATCATTATGGCTTATACCAAAGACTACCTGGAAACGGTCACTATATACAACCAAATGTGATGCAAACCTATATGCATGCACCAATTTATGCATTCCCTAATACACATAAACCAACACAGCCAGTCCTAAATCCAATGGGAATGCCACCAATTCCAATGCATATGGCACCAAATCTAATGCAAATGACGCCAAATCCAATGCATATACAGCCAAATCCAATGCACAACTTTATGCAAATACCAACGGATCGAATGCACAACTTCGCCCAGGCACAACCAAACTATATGCATAACATACAAATGCCTCCAAATTCTATACATAACATCAGACAAATGCCTAAGTCTTCAAAGTATCATAGTGGATCAGAATATGGAGCAACAAGGCAGAATATGCAAATCAACCAAGGCTATAATGGAATTCAACTTATATTATATATGCCTAAACATAATACTGAGAGAAGAAGAACATCACAGCACACACGATGCCCAACTGAATCAGTGATGTCTAGGTTTACAGATGAACAGCAGCCACCTATAGAAAAAACATACAGTTGATATAGAACCTCACTATACAACCACGATTATCAAAGAGAGTAATAATGAAACACTACCTCTGAACAACTGTAAACAAAATGTTAAAAAAGAAGTTATTCAACATGTCAGTGAAGAGATAAACAACAAATCCAACACAATGATACAAGAAGAACATCGAACACTAGATGAATCCAATCTACTGGGTCCAAAGCAATCTTCAAATAATGGTCACCATTTTCGGATCACAAGCCAAAAAGGACTACCTCAAGAAACAAAAAGAAGAACAAACCATCAGGAAATTTAAGTAAGAAGTTTCAACATAAACATCATAACATGCAATATTGAAGGAATTAACAACCAATATTGCATATTTTCACTCTTTAGATCTCTCAAATACATTACTATTTGACTGATGATAGAACCAAACACAGACCTCCAATTTGGATTCACCAAAGGTTAATCGCCAATCATGGCAAGCTTAATTATTTCAGAAGCTGTATATGAGAAACAAAAATGGGGAATGACAATTTCTATATAAATATTCTGGATGTAAAATCAGCATTTAATGTAGTCCAACACACTATACTGATGGATAAATTTTTTTATCAAGAAATCCATCCAATATACTGGAAAATATAAACAGAACTATATGCTGAAATAACTACAAAAGTTAAATGATGGTATAAGTAAACCTTTCCAAATTAAACATGGTGTAAGACAGGGAGGAATGCTATCAACCATCTATACAAAATCTTTGTCCAAGATCTCTTGGTAGAATTTGAACAAAATTCAATAGGATACCAGTTAGAAAATATATATGTAGGATCATCAACTTGCGCCGACGATATAGCCTTTATATCGAATGACAAGCATGAACTACAACAATGCTAAATGTGCTCGGAAGATATGCAAATGAACACCACTACAGTATACATCCAACAAAAACCCAAATCATAGATTGTTCCAGAACAAAAAGTGATTACAACTGGACATTAGATGGAAATGATGTAACAATAGCTGAATCAGGTGTACAACTTGGATTACTAAGAGCTGAAAACAACAAAAATCATATACATTGTAAATGTACAAGAGAGAATAAAATAAGCCAGAAGAAATAAATACGCTCTCATGGGATCAGGGTTTTACGGTACAAATGGTCTAGACCCACCAACCTTAAGGAGGTTCGAGGGTATAAAAATTTCAGAAAAAAATCAAACACTTGTTTTTCATATCAAATTTTATTTATTTCCTTTTGTAGTTGTTACTTTATCATATGGTACAAAAATCATTCAAAACAATCAATTCGTGTTGGCCCCAGATCGACTTTCAAAATGTATACATCATTGAAAAAGTTCCAAATTATCTCCCTTTGGTGGAAAAATGCCATTTTTTGGCCCTAAAATTGAAATATCTTTTTCAACTCATCGGTGACCTATCTTTTTTAATATAATTTCCATATAAGCTGTACTTAAACTAAATTATTGTAAAATTTTAGCAATTTCTGTAATAAATTTCTTTTTTTATTTCGATATTACCTTTATTTCTCCTATTACTTCAACAGAAAAAAACCACCTTTACAAAAATGTATGCCTCTTTCGAAGGCAGATTGCGAGCGAAAATGAACGGTGACCCCACTTTTTTATTTTATTTTTTTATTAACTATAAGATAAAGTTCATTTATAGAAAAATATAGAGAAATCCTATATAAAAGATTTAGACCCGCGAACCCCCTTAAATCAAATTTACAAAACTTATATCATTCCAAGGTTAATTTATGGATTAGAAGTGCTACCTCTAGCAAGATCTGATATTGAACAGTTGGAAAAATTTCATAGAAAAAAAATCTTCGCCAATTACAATCTCTTCCAAAAAGAACTGCTTATTCTGCAGTGTTACTACGGTTAGGAGCACTACCAATAGAAGCAGAAATTCATAAAAGAGCTTTGTCTCTGCTACTTGCACTACTAACATGCGAAAATAATAAAAAAAAAAAAACCATCAGCTTATGGAAAGACAAATCAACAACAAATTTTGATAACAAAAATAACTTCTTTTCTAGACTGATGGATATATTAGATCTGTATGAACTTCGAGCCGTTATACAACTTCAAAGCAATGTTCCAAAGAAAAAACAATGGAAAAGAAGTATCAAGCTGAAAGTA
Organism: Mytilus edulis; assembly: GCA_019925275.1. Lineage (NCBI taxonomy): Eukaryota > Metazoa > Mollusca > Bivalvia > Mytilida > Mytilidae > Mytilus > Mytilus edulis. The sequence continues at coordinate 81,918,410 of CM034360.1, read as the reverse complement.
GACAAATTGTGGAAAAAAAGACCTTAATAGAATCTGAGAGAAAATCTAGCTTAAAATTCATGAATAGGGAAAATTCGAGATCAATAAACATCACAGAGTCTGGAAAATAAAGCATTTACCTCGTTTTGAACTTAAAAAATCAAGACTAGGATGATAACTGGAAAATACATACTTCAGGCAGATGAACATAAATTCACTCCATATACAGTAGATCCAACTTGCCAATTATGTAAAACTGGCAATGAAGACATAATTCATTTCCTGACAACCTGTCCCATACTCAGTACTACAAGAGAAAAATATTTCGTTGATATAAGAAAAGATATCACTGATAAAATCACACCAGCAAAATGGAATTGCACCTTCTTGAACAAAACTGCAATAGTACAATTGCTAATAGACTGTTCAAAATATTAGGAGTTGTTTGATAACTGGGAAATATAAAAAAAAAGAAACATGTTATTTCAAATGCACACAGAGAGACTAAAAGTTTTAGACAACCAATAGAACTACACATTGTGCATATAGTTATATAAAGATACATATATCGTAAAGTGGAGGAATTGACAACCAAACGAGAATAATGATTACCATAAGTAACATATATATACCTACACAGAGTCTGTCATTTAATAATTGTAAGAAGCTTAAATAATTAATGATCACTCCTATCCTTAACTGGCTCATACATTTGTGATATGGTCCGTATCCTTTATATAACCTTTTTAAATTTATTGATGGTGACAAAACAAGTTTTTATATTTTTTTAAAGATTTTTTATATACATTGATCATGAAGTATATATAGATATCAAAGGTACCAGGATTATAATTTAGTACGCCAGACGCGTGTTTCGTCTACATAAGACTCATCAGTGACGCTCATATCAGCATATAACATTCCACTAAGAAAATCTGCCTTTTTAGATTTTATTAAGATTTTACATCTTAACTTATCATTTTTATACATTGATCTTATTAAGGGCATACGATACAGTTTTGATGAAAATTTGCATGTAGGCTATTTTTTACCTGATTGAATCAAATATGTAATAAAAGATAAACCTTCATGTTCTACTTTTTGAGTAAATTGAGGTTCAAGTTTCAGATATTTCCTAAAAATAAGGATTTGTGGACGTATTTTTCCTTTCGATAGAAATACATAACTTTTGTTTTGTTTTAAAAGATAAAAGCGATCTGTTTTTTGTTAAATTATTTGTAATTTATGTGTTATATAAAAATTGCATAAATTTGTACATTTTATTTTTACAAATAACTAAAATTAATCAAATAATCATGAATGTAGGAAAAACCCGTCATTTTTTGCTGTATATTTTAAAATCAAATTAAAAAAAAATGCACTATTTACGTTTTCATGAAAATTGGTACACATAATCTTCTTACGTAATCAAACCATATATCATTTTAAAAAAGAGGGGTCCATGAACTCGTTTTTAAGTTTAAATCAGTTTAAATGATAAAAATCAGCCGAAAACTGCATCTTTTCCCGATAAGTCACCGTTTGACGTTTGACGAAAATATTAATTTACGTTAGCAACGTCATTACCTCCCCTGTATCGTATGCCCTTAAATAGCATCCTTTTAATGTACCTTTTATGCATATTAAAAAGCAAATTCAAATGAAACATAATTTTAAATAATTTATAAATGACACTGAGTCACATACATAAGTGAATATACCATGTATACTTGTATGGTAGATTAATTTGTAATAAAAATGTCCATGTAAATATGCCATTCATGACATTTCTATTGTTTTTTATACATTTATATGTGTTGTACATGTGTTGGAAATAGAACATTTTTGTTTTATCATTTTAAAATTTTAAAATTAAGGGAAAATTCCAAATATATTTGGAGGTGCTCCTAATTAAAGGAGGCTCATACAAAGAAGAAGAAGAATAGAAAGAATATTGATTTTTATAAAAGTGGGAATAGGAGGAAAACAACGTTACAGTTAAATAAGGTGCTGGTACATTATCTCGTTGTTACTAACTTATTATATATTTGATTTTGTTTTTATTTTCTGTTCCGAAGTATGACAGTTTTGTTTGATTTTGTTTTGTTTATTTGACTAACTTTTTGTTTCTTTAATTTTTTCGGTTTTGCACGTTTATGTCCCCAAACTGTTATAATTATAATACAGGGTTATATGGATTAAATGTTACTTCATCAACGAGCCAAAGTGGAATAATTTTATAATAGTATATGTCCTTGATATGCTACCATAAAAAATATCTTATCAGACCGTCATGTGAGTTAAACGTCTAATAGATACAACAATATTTATCCGGTAAGATCTCTAGCTCTTTCTCTCTGCATAAAAAAAAATATCGATACATTATCAGATCTGTTTTATTTTTGTTATAAATAATAACTGATTTTCGTTTTAAAATTAGTTGATGTAATTTAGTCATTATTGGTAAAACATGGTTGAAAGACCGCTAAATGTCCTTTGACAAACAAGCAAAAACGAAAGTACAATATTTTAAATGACTTAATAAAATTTGAAAATAACATATTGCTTAATAAATTCATGTATGTATAATATTAATATCAATCAAAGGCATCTTAAACTCACAAAAAATGTGCAGGCATTATATATCATTCTTATATTTGAAATATTGATTGCTATTTAAAGGTCATTTTAATTTGTTTTTAAAAGTAATACAGAAGGCTGAAGTTGTCATAAAATTGTATCTATTTTTAAACTTTATAGTAAAATGTAAAATTGAATGTTCAGTCATCTTCATCATCTTATATAAAACATTTTGTGTTTTTATTCGTATGAAGATAGATATAAGTAGCTGTAAAAATATGTTTAAATAGTTCATTCATGAAAACAATACCTTAAATTTACAGATTAACATATTCTTCATGTTGATTTTATCTGCACATTTACCATGTTTACTGCATAAAACTTTTGGTCTCAAATATAAATATGCTAAATTGAATATAAAAAATAGCAAAAAATAATTAAAAAGAAAACCACAAAGAAAAATGATTGCATTATTTGCATCTTCACTAGCCTAGGGTTACATCTACTCCCCTCCTTTCGTGATAACATCCAGGGTATCACCAAAGCCATCCTTTGTCTAGTAAGAAGATATGGACTAAAACGTATTTCTGGACTGAGGAGTGGATTGTTACCCTTGTCTATCGAAGATGAGGTGCTTGAGGACAGGATCTTGATTTGAGCCCCCTATCAAATATCCCGCGATTTCTTTTAGGTGAAGTTATCCTGAGTTGAGGACCACACATATATCGTTATATTGTAAGATCCATAGGTGATATATATTTAAAAATCTAAGATATATGATAATAAGGGGGAGGGACTTGTATGGCCGCATAACAGTAGCTATTGCTTTTTTGTACCATGCAAAAAAATTTACAACGAAATGAAACAATGATCTACCAATTTGTACCATTTCATACTTGGTACATTATAGATATAGCGTTTTAATTATTCGAAATTACATAGGAATATTAGTATTTTCGTCTTTAAAGACTGTCACTCGTCTTTGACGCTCGAATCAAAAAGGTTATAAAGGCCAAGTACGAAGTTGAAGAGCATTGAGGACCAAACATTCATAAACGTTTTGGTTAGTACAGCTAAGGTAATCTATTCCTGGACAGGATTCTGTCCTCAAGCACATATGGAAAGTGCTTTATGATTGTTATTACACAAAAGAAATGTAGAATTTTAAGACATGTACATTACATGCACCAAAACAATCACTTTTAATCAAATACAAATCAGTTAAATAGAAATATATTTATTTTGTAGGTTCAAGATGGATTCCGATTCTTATTGTGACCCTTGTTCTGGAGACGAAAAATCATTACCAGCAATACGGTTTTGTTCAGATTGCGAAGAACGTCTTTGTAAAGATTGTATAGAATATCATAGAAAATTTAAAGCCACTAAGTCACACCATTTGATGGACTTGACGTCAATTAGCCAACTCAAAATACCGAAGACAAAGAAATTTTGCGAGGTACATCTAGATATACCACTTGATTTTTACTGCACGCAACACGATATAGTATGTTGTAGAGCATGCATACCGTCTGACCATCAGTCCTGTAAGGAGGTCCTTCCACTAGAGGTTGCTTCTAAACACATTAAAAAGTCTTCGTTATTTGAAGATACGCTAAAAGAATGGCAAAATATTGGAAAAACTATAGATCATTTAAAACAGGATCGAAATAGTAATGCAGATGAATTGGAAAAGGTCGAATCAGTTCTATTAGAAGATATCAGAAAATGGAAAAACGAGCTGATTGAACACATTAACACATCAGAAGAAAAATTAAAGACTGAGCTCTCTAAAGCCAAGAAGAAAAATCTAGATCAATTAAGAAAAGACAATAATGACATATTAGAACTAAATGATGTTGTGCAGGAAAAAAAGAAGGAATTAGAATTTTTAAAGGTGCATGGATCAAATAACCAGTTGTATCTTATGTTACGAGAACAAGGAAAAGGATTTCAGAATATTGTTAAACGGTTACAAGAAATTACATTGTCATACAAGAAGGTAGCGTTGCGATTTGAAAAAGCTGGTGAAAATGACATCAAATCTATTGGGTCAATATTAGAGACGAAGACAGCATGTGACGTTCAGCATAGTCCAGTTAAATTTCAGCAAGCCCAAGTTCAACCAGAAAGAGTTAAAACTTTATTAACTTTCAAGAAGGTATTAACACATCAGTTGAATGTTTCAAATCAGCAAGCCATAACAGATGTCGCTGTTACTATTGACAACAAAGTTTTCTTCTGTAACTTTTCTACTGACGTGCGTAGAATTAATGTCTACAACATTAATCAAAACAACCTAACTGGCAACACTACATTAAGTCTCCCAAGTGAACCGTATGGCATTTCTATTCTTACGGGAACCGATAAAGCAGTTATTACATTACCATACACATCTTATGTACAATTTATTAACACAAAACATTTAAAACTTGACAAAACCATCGAAGTAGGTAACGGTTGGTATGGCATAACCACCAGTGAAGATTTTCTTGCAGTCGGTAAAACAAATGAAATCAAAATATTAAAACAAAACGGGGAAATTATAAAGACTATTGTGTTAAGCGATGAAATTTTTTTCAGTTTGGGATCCCTTCTTTACAATCATCACGATGGCAGCATAATGTATCGCAAAAGTTTACACATGCGTCGTATCCAATTAGATGGAACCGTTTTATATCAGTATGATGTGAAAGGAGAAGCAGGCCTAGCAGTTGATGCACAAGGTAATGTGTACGTGAGTGAACACAATAAAAGTGAAATACAACGTTTTGATCCAAATGGAAGATTATGTGATGTTGTTTTGACGGGAAAAGACGATATAGCTAACCCATACGCTATAACATTTAATGAGAGTTATACAAAATTCTTTGTTGCAAATACCACTGGCTTGGTGCAGATATACAATTGCAAATAAATTTTGTTATCATAAAAGCAGTTGTAAACATAACTACAAAACAACTGTGATTGAATTCTTATTTAAAATAAAGGTTTGCATAGGTTTATTATGATTTTGAATTTGTTCAAAAGTATAAATAGAAACAAACTTCCCAACGAAAACACATATATACGACAATATAAAGAAGTTTGTAAGAGTGACAGCGAAATTGGCATAGATCGTTATCAATCAGGCAGTTTAATTTTGTATAAAACAATTTTCAAAATAAATTATATAAATACTGTAATGAATTTTTTTTTAGATTTAATCATAATAAAATTTTACCATTCACATCTCTTTGAGGGAACACGTTTGTGTTCATTTTAAACTACCAGATATTACAAAAGGAGAGATTTGAGAATGCTTACCATTCCGGAGCACCTGAGATCACCCCTAGATTTAAGTGGGGTTCGTGTTGCTTATTCTTTAGTTTTCTATGTTGTGTCATGTGTACTATTTTTTTGTTTGTATTCTTCATTTTTAGCCATGGCGTTGTCAGTTTGTTTGTTATTTCATCTATTGTATTTTTTCAAAGTCCTTGGCCCAAAAACTTGTAAATAATGATAGTCATTACGACTTATTAAGGCAAAGAAAATACACTGTGTAAGGAAAGTAATGACAATGTCAAGTGACAAATATTTCATGCATATTGCGAACAGTACACGTTAAGAACACCTCAATGTTAAGTAAGCTAGCAAAATGTTAACCAGACCCCACAAATTGATCATGTTGATATTGGGTTTTGCTTTGACCCTTTTTGTAATCTGTTTGGATTATATATATATGGACTGTTGTTTTGCCATGGTCTGTTCGTCTTTCTTGAATTGTGCTGTATTAATTCACTTGTATTATCGACTTCCTTTAGTATTTTCCAGGACAACTTTTGTAGATGGTATATTATTTTGTCATATACATTTAAAGATAATTTATTGATTTATTTGTGGTTTCTTAGCGTCTAGTAAAAAAACCCATATATATTATTGGGAATATTGAATTTAAGTTCAACATTTAACAATGAGAAAAAAAAATATTATTCATTCCAGTATGGAAGAACATATTTTTATGTTAAAGTAAAGCGTTTGCCTTGCAAAAGGTTACTTGTCGACATTTCAACGATTTGTTTCAATATAAAAAGTAGAACACGTGGTATGATTGCCAGTGACACAGCTCTCCACGAGGGAACAAATCACGCACAAAATATTTACTATAGGTCATCGTACGACCAACAACAATGAGTAAAACCCATACCGATATAAAATGCCCCGAAATGACAAATGAAAACAATTCATCAGCCTGAATAATATACAACATAATTAACGAAAAACAAATATGATTTTAAAATTAATGTGTTATTTGCATAGTAAACGGTTTGCACTGTCCTTACAAGAACATTCCGATTGGAGATGGATGTGTATTTTTAACATTACAACTAACACATCTCTTAAAGCCAGGACCATGAGAGCAGGGAACACATGTGTATATCTATAGGTATTCTTTAATGTTGTGTTTGATCACTCGAAGATCAAACTAGCAAAGCTCTAAATGCATGAAATTTAAAAGGTGTTGTTATTCATTTTTAAGACACTATGTCTACATATATTAGTACCTACATGTAGTTATACATTGACAAACAAAGGAATATTGAAGTCTTGTTAATATTATAGCAGTTTGTGATCGTTTATCTCAAAGTGTTTAGGGGCTTCAAATTGATAAGGTTTCTATCATACAGAATAAACACATAGACATAACTTGATGATATGACAAATGGTAAAGAAACATTACAGAATATCGTATGATATTACTGTATTTAAAAAAAATTTAAATGCCCTTAAAAAGGTATAGCAATATCGTTGTCGTCGTCGAAAGTCACTTAGTTTTCAAACACAAACATGAGTTTAAGTGTATCTAATCTAAAAAGTGGATCTCTATATAATTGTAAGACAAGGTACCATACAAAAAGAGCCCGTTAGGATTGTTCTTACCTGGTTAAGCTCTAACCAGTTAAGAATTTTGGACCAAGAAGTGGTCACAATCAAACATTTTTTCTAGTGTCCGGATAATCACTGTGGTATAAGTTTATGGATATGTAACAAGGTGTCCTACAACAAATGATTGAAAAAGATTTATGGCCGTAGCCGTTTTGGAATTAGGGTCCAAAAGGTGTATAATAGTTTTATCAATTCGATCTTATACTAAACTCAGTTTCTTTCATATTACTATTTCTCTAAAGAGAGAAATAACTTAATCCAAAACTTAGTGCTTATTTAGCGCTTGAATTTAAGAAGTTCGTTTAATTTCTTGTTTTGGTTTTCTAAAATCTATATTGATTGTTGCAAAATGCCCTTTGATTAATAACAACTAATATCAAAGGTCAAATTTTTAACTTTAGTCCATCATAATTTCGACAAACAAATTGACCTATGATGTGTGCATCGTTATATATTATGGTAATATACACATAGCTGTTGGTTTTACAATATAATCTCTTCCTAGGATATTACACCCTTTCGAAATTAGTATTGGTGATTTTACAAAAGATGGGCATCAATCTGAGATATTTTCATCACTAAACTTCGCTCTGTATTGGACAAGTTTTACAAAGGAGTAAGTTCATTAAAACCCCCTTTTTGGCCCAAAAATATAGCAGTTTTACAAAATTGTGAAAATGTAATCTTTATGCTATTTATTGCGAAAGTAGAATGCTTCTGCTACATAAAAATGGGCTGTGTCTGACAATACAATGAAAATATATCGAGTACTTACATCATTAAGTGATGTTTAATTACTGAAATGTTCACAATTTTAGCATTTTAGTTAAATTTTAGACGGTTTCCGTCTTAAATGAAAGTGGCCGCATTCGTGTTCATTCATAATATTGGTTGTATATGATGATAATACATAATATATATAACGGTTAAGGATGAACACGGATGCGGTCACTTTCACTTTCGACAAAAAACATCTAGAAAGGGACCTTTTTTGGCATTTTTGGCATTTTTGATAGATTTTCATATCTAAGCTCCAATTCGAGAGTTTTTAATGACTTAGCCATTTAAAATCTTTCACATAAACTAATCGTATCAATTGAAATAGACACTTTAGTGTTTAAAATGTGTCTAAAATCCTTCGTAAGATGAACTATAAATTTGAGGCCAAAATCGGCCCTTACCGGACCGGACCTACTCCTTTCCCCAACCGAAAATTATGGGCAAAATTTAAGACTCATCAAAACTTGCAAAAAATCGTAATTGGTCATTGCAGGCCCTTGAAAATCATATTTGATTATTTCTTATCTAATGAAAACACAATGAACGAACAACATGGCCATGCACTTTTATAATTCTAGTTGATCGACTTCAAAACTTTTCTCCTCTTAAAAAACGTCGTTCATGAAAAGCGTTCTCTGTCTTTCAAAAATGTTCTTATTTGAGTGTTTTGCATCACGCGGCCTTCCTGTATATTCCACACGAATGAAACTAATGTTTTTTTTTAAATATTTGTATGGTACGCTTAGATACAGTCACCACTTGTTACAATAAAGGTGCATATACATTATCTCGTTATTATTAACTAATATTAGGATTCGTTTGTATTTTCTGTTTCAAAATTATACCGATTTCGTTTTTTTTTTTTTTTTTTTAAAGTTTTGTTGATCAACCTTTTGTTTCTTTTCTATTTTATTTTGAATATTATGGACACCAATTGTTTATAATTATAATACAGCGTAAAATGAATTAAACGTAAATTCACAGTCGAGCCAAAGAAAAAAACATGTTTACCAGTACATGTCCTTGGCAGGGTACCATACATACTATCTTAATAGACCATCATGTAACATCAAAAGTCTGTCAGATACAACAATATTAATCCGGTAATATATTTCTCTCTCTCTCTCTGCACAAATTATATAGATATATATTATAAGATCTGTTTTATTTTAGTTATAAATAACTGATTTTCGTATAATTAGTTGATGCAAGGTAATTAATATTGGTAATATATGGTTGAAAGAGCACATATTGTTCTTTGATAAACAAGCAAAAACGAAAGTACAATCTTTTTAATGATTTAATAAAATTTGAAAATAACATATTGCCAAATGAATATGTATAATATTAATATCAACCAAAGGCAACTTGAACTCACAAAAATGTGCCGGCATTTTATGTCCTTCATTTATTTTGAAATATTAATTGCCAAAGGTCATTGTGGTGAACGTTTTCACTCAGTAATTCAGCTGTATAGAAGGCTGAAGTTGTCATAAAATCTAATCTATTTTTAAACTATACATCAACATGTAAAACTGAATGTTCAGCGATCTTCATCATCTCCTTAAAACATTAGTTTGTCATTGAAAGGAAAGAAATCTTCTTAGGATTCGATAACAAAAATGGTATGAAGATATCTATCTATGTAAGTAACTTTAAAAATGTGTTTAAACATTCATTCCTTAATATAAAAGTACAATGAAATGTGGACACATTCTTCATGTTAATAATGTTAACTTCATATGCACATTTACTACATATCACGTTTGGTTTCAAATATATAAGGAAAGATATTAAAAAAAAAACCACGAAAAAAACGAAAATTGATCGAATTAATGTGACACAATTTCTCAAACCAATTATTTGGTGGTAAACCTGATTAATTTCTAGAAAGTCTTAGTCCGTTATGATCTTAATTACAATGACAGAATACATTGTAGAATCTTGAAAGATTCCATTACATTTACCAAATCAATCACATTTAAACAAATTGAAATCCTTTTAATAGACATATATATTGTTTCTAGTTTCGTGATGGATTCAAATTCATGTTGCGACACTTGTTCAGGAGAAGGAAAATCAGTAGCGGCAGTTAAATTTTGTTCAGATTGCGAAGAGCGTCTTTGTAAAGATTGCGTAGAATATCATAAAAAATTTAAAGCCACCAAATCGCACCATTTAATGGACATGACGTCAATTTAACAATCTAAAATACCGAGGACAAGGCCATTTTGCGAGGTTCATCGAGTCATACCGCTAGATTTTAACTGCACGCAACACGATGCAGTATGTTGTAGAGCATGCATACCCTCAAGTCATCAGTCCTGCAAAGATGTGCTTCTACTAGATGTTGCTTCTAAACACATAAAACAGTCTTCTTTATTTGAGGATACGCTATGTGAATGGCAAAATATAGGAAAAACTTTAGATCATTAACAAAAAGATCGACATAGTAATGCAGATGAATTGGAAAAGGTTGAAACAGTCATATTAGAAGATATCAGCAAATGGAAACACGATCTGATTAAACAAATTAACTCATTAGAGGAAAAAACTAAGGACAGACCTATTAAATGCCAAAAAGACAAACATAGATCAATTAAGAAAAGACAAGAATGAAATATCAGGACTTAATGATGTTGTGCAAGAAAAACAGCAGGAATTGGAATTTTTAAAGGAGCATGGATCAAATAACCAATTGATCTTATGTTACGAGAACAAGAAAAAGGAGTTCAGAATATTGTTAAACGGTTACAAGAAATTACATTGTCATACAAGAAGGTGGTGTTGAAATTTGAAACAGCCAGTGAAAATGAAATTAAAAGTATTGGGTCAATATTAGAGACAAAGGAACCTTGTGACGTTCATCATAGTTCAGTTAAACTTCAGCAAGCCCAAGTTCAGCTTGAAAGAGTGACATTGGCGACCTTCACTAAAAAAATAACAAAACTGTTGAATATAAGCAATTATGATCTATCAATAACAGATATAGCTGTTACAACAGACAATAAAGTATTCTTATGCGAGTTTGAGATCAACACGTGTAACGTATATGTCTACAACATAAAAGAAGACAATCTAGCATACTTCGCTACATTAAGTCTCCAAAGTGTACCATATGGCATTTCTATAATCACGGGAACAACTAAAGCAGTTATTACATTACCATACGTGTCTTATGTACAACATATTAACACAACACATTTGAAACTGGACAAAACCATACAAGTAGGTAAAGGATGGTATGGTATCACCACCAGTGAAGATTTTCTTGTAGTTGGTAAAACAGATGAAATCAGAATTTTAAAACAAAACGGAGGAATTATAAAGACCATTGTGTTAAAAGATAACATGTTTTTGGATGTGTGTTCTCTTCTTTACAATCATCACAAAGGTAGCATAATTTATCGGAAATATGGACAGCTGCGTTGTATTCTATTATATGGAACCGTTTTATATCAGTTTGAAGTGTCAGGAGGAGCAGGCCTAGCAGTTGATGTACAAGGTAACATGTACGTGAGTGAGGAAAATAAAAATGAGATACTACGTTTACAACCAGATGGACGATTTTGTGATGTTGTTTTGACGGTAAACGATGGTATAGCAAACCCAAATGTTATTACCTTTAATGAAAGTTTATCAAATTCGTTGTTGCAAATAACGCTGGCTTGGTGCAGATATACAATTCCAAATGAATTTTGATGTTATAAAAATAATTTCAAAAGAATTGTAATTGTTAACAAATAAACTTTTAATAGAATTTTTATTTTATTATAGTTTAAAACAAGAATTTTAATGATTTTGACTTTATTCCATGAAGTTAGATTTTGATGTACACGTATTTCAATCCATGGGCCTTTACAGTTTCTCAAAGGAAACATAGGAACATATCTGAACTAAAACCTATACTGTTATATTTACAAGAATTTTGTGATAGAAAAAGTTTAACCGACAGATACCTTACTGTGGATTCATTATTATTCAAAAGAGATTTATTTTCGTGGGTTTCAAATGTTCAACGAATAACAGATTTTCAATAGATCTTGTAAAATCAACGAAATCAAAAATCAACGATAATGCAAGTCTTCCAGCAATCCACGGAAAGTTTATTTTTATTTTAATTTTTTTTCAAACAATTTGATATTTTTACCTATTATGTATAAAACATTTTTTTAAAAAGAAGATGTGGTATGATCGCGAATAAGAAAATATCCACAGGAGATCAATTCACACAGAAACAACTTTTGGTTACTATACGGCATTCAACAGGGAGCAAAGCCTGCACCGCATTGTAAGATATTAATGGCCCCGACGTTGAAATCATCTCTTTCTTAAATTTTACGGACGCCATTACAAGTTGGTTAACCGTTATGGAATAACCGTTTTACAAATGATATCGGAAATGTTCCTTACGTCGTAACTACAATCCCCTTTCCTTTCATGATTGTGACCTACCGAATTAGACAATTTACCGGATTTGTTATAACATAAGCAACACGACGGATGCCCCATGTGGAACAGGATCTGCTTACCCTTCCGGAGCACCTGATATCACTCCTAGTGTTTGGTGGGGTACGTGTTGATCATTCTTTTTTCTTTCTTTATTGTGCCATGTGCCTAATGTTGTCTAATTGTCTTTTTCATTTTAAGCCAGACGTTGCCATTTTATTTCCGATTTATGAGTTTAATTGTCCCTTTAGTATCTTTTGTCTATGTTTTACAAATGTAAAACAATTTAAACCAGAAAACTAATATTCAAAGTATCAAAAATGAAGGAAAATAAATATGTAACACATCAACAAACGACAACTACTGGATTACAGGTACCGGACTTGGAACAGGCACATACATAAAGAATTTGGCGGGGTAAAACAGGTTAGTGCAATCCCAGCCCTCCCCTACCACCGGACAGTGGTGTATCAGTACAACATAACAACGACCTAAAAGTCAGTTGAAAAAATTATGTCTGTTTGTTCGTTCACACATCGTTGTCGATATGATGGAATTTTATGCAACTGTTATACAATATAGGGCCGAATTAAACCAGAGTGACAGTCAAACCCATAGATCGAATATAAACTGACAACGATATGGCTAAAAACAGAAAAAGACAAACAGGTATGGGCTTTGCTCATTTTTGAAGGCCGTATGGTGACCTATAGTTGTTTATTTCTTGTGTCATTTTTGTCTCATTGGCAATCATACCATATATATATACTATAGATAATTTAGCTGATCTGTAACAATAACATCTTCATGCCTTATATATCATGTACTGTAGTACGCCGCTAGATTAAAACTGACGTGGAAAGGTAACACATGCCCACCGAAAGCTCTTTTATTGAGAGCCCAGGTGGTCGTGTGGTCTAGCGGGACGGCTGCAATGCAGGCGATTTGGTGTCACGATATCACAGTAGCATGGGTTCGAATCCCGGCGAGGGAAGAACCAAAAATTTGCGAAAGCAAATTTACAGATCTAACATTGTTGGGTTGATGTTTAGACGAGTTGTATATACATTATGTACACAGCCATGTATCACCATCATTTATGGCGATCCGATGGATACATCTGTTGTAGGGTTGTCACTGACTCAGACGTACTTATGAATATAATTATTTTCTGTGACTGTATCTTACATTAATTTGTAGGATCCTTTACTATAGATAATTTAGCTGATCTGTAACAATAACATCTTCATGCCTTATATATCATGTACTGTAGTACGCCGCTAGATTAAAACTGACGTGGAAAGGTAACACATGCCCACCGAAAGCTCTTTTATTGAGAGCCCAGGTGGTCGTGTGGTCTAGCGGGACGGCTGCAGTGCAGGCGATTTGGTGTCACGATATCACAGTAGCATGGGTTCGAATCCCGGCGAGGGAAGAACCAAAAATTTGCGAAAGCAAATTTACAGATCTAACATTGTTGGGTTGATGTTTAGACGAGTTGTATATAATAATACACAAGACACAACTTAGAAAACTATAAAAAACATGAACCCACCCAAAATTTGGGGGGTGATCTCATGTGTTCCTGACTGGTAAGCAGAGCCTGGTCCACATGTGTCACCCGTCGTAGTCTCATGTTATTACATTCCTGAAAAATAGCCTTATTCGGTAGGTAACATTCGTGAAAAGGGACGGGGATTGTAGTTACGACATGATGACCATATTCGATATCATCTGTGAAACGGATATTCCATGAAATTTATAAAAGTATCAGGATAACTCGTGATGGCGTCCGAGAAAACAAGGAAGGGAGTATTTCACACACACCATTTGAAAATCTTGGTTTAATAGATTTTTTGTGTATGTGATGAGCAGATACCTTCTAACAAGGAAATAATGACAGGAAACACTTGCCTGGTTATATCTTATAAATTGGGAGATTTATACTCCATATGCAGGCGCTGCTGCAATGCTATGTTCTTCCCATATATTTTATGATAGTATGATACTAAACCCCTAACGTGAGGGATTGTGCCTGATATTCATATGATGAAGACATAATCTTTCAATCAGTTTAATTAAGGTCTGGAGCTGGCATGTCAGTTAACTGCTAGTAGTCTGTTGTTATTTATGTATTATTGTCATTTTATTTATTTTCTTTTGTTACATCTTTTGACATCGGACTCGGACTTCTCTTGAACTGAATTTTAATGTGCGTATTGTTATGCGTTTACTTTTCTACATTGGCTATAGGTATAAGGGAGGGTTGAGATCTCACAAACATGTTTAACCCCGCCGCATTTTTGCGCCTGTCCCAATTTAGGAGCCTCTGGCCTTTGTTAGTCTTGTATTATTATAAGTTTCTGGTGTACAATTTGGAAATTAGTATGGCGTTCATTATCACTGAACTTGTATATATTTGTTTAGGGGCCAGCTGAAGGACGCCTCCGGGTGCGAGAATTTCTCGCTACATTGAGGACCTTTTGGTGACATTTTGGTGACACCGAACAACAAGCTATAAAGGGCCCCAAAATTACTAGTGTAAAACCATTCAAACGGGAAAACCAACGGTCTAATAACTATACTATATATAAAAATATTAATTTTCGCGAACCATTTAGGTCACGGAAATTCCAAAACATGGCATCAGTAAGGAGAGTTGTAAAAATAATGTGAATACACAAAACCCCATCCAAATTTTCTTTAGCTAAAAGTATTCATCTTTTTCTATTTTATATGTACTAACAATATTCCAGTTTTCTATAATTTCGATTAAAATGTGCCAAAATCTGAGTTAAAATAGGTCGAATGCCCCAAATAAACATTCCCTGATTGGATGAAGTACTGTGGCGTCGATGTAAAGCATAGCAAGCCTCGATGTAAAGCACACGCTTCACAGGAATAAGTAGAGTTTTACAAATAATGTGAATACATATCCCCTCAATGCAATTTATGTATTGCTGAAAATAATCAAGTGTTGATTATTTTCTCTTTTGATTCTGCTAACAACATTCCATTTTTCCTATAATTCCGATTTAAATATGTGAAACCCCGCAATAAAAATAGATGGCCTCAATGGTAAAAGCAACGCTAAAAATTTCCATTAAGATGTTAACATCTTGAACTTCGACCCTGGGTTCAAAGGGGTTAATAAACCGATTCAAAGATAGAGATCTCCTTACGCTCAAATGTAATCCTTAGTGAAGTATACAGGGCGTGAGGCAACTTCGTTTACAGATTAAATATATACACACTAAGTCTTGCATATATATAAAAAAAAATCAAAAAATAATAATCTATAAATATAAAGAAATATTGAAAATAAACATTTTTCTAAAAAGAAACACACTTTAATGTCTGGTTCGAAATTCATTCATTTGAAATATTTGATATTTGTGTTTTTTGCTTTATTTAGTCTCTTTGTCACTTACATATTCTTTTTTGTCTCTTCTTGACGCTAGTCAGTGAGGCGCGGGAGGCATTTGATAAACTATATAATAAATTTTAACAAAAACAATACTTCGATGTACATAATGCGTTCACAGAGATGTTTTTAGGGACTCAATTTCATTAACTACTCATACGATTTATGTTTGACCAGAAGGTTTGTATACAATTCAACATTTATAGAACAAAAAAATCCTTTTACTTCGTAACATGGTTATCATGGTCATGTGACTGTTTTATTGCATGCATCAACTGTTGTATCAAAACATCACTTGCTAGGTTTTTTGGATACTCAATGCTCTTCAACTTTGTACTTGTTTGGCTTTATAAATATTTTAATATGAGCGTCATTGATGAGTCTTATGTCAACGAAATGCGCGTCTCGAGTACAACAGCATAATCCTGATATTTTAGATAACTATTAACCTTCTGAAATATTTGCTTTAGACTTGCATTACTTTTTCTCTCGCCGTTTGTTTTTATAATGCTTCTGTAAAATGTTTCTCCAATGCACAGCTTGCATTGATACACGAAAGAATGACATGATATTAAGTAATTTAGTCTTGGTTTCACTAATGTATCCTTTGTTTATTGCAATGAATTTAACACGAAGGGTGAAAAGATAATCATTACATGATTTCCATTATTTAAATATCGTCTATAAGCATTGTATTTCATTCGTCAATATATGTAACACGTGGTATGGTCATGTTCAATAGCAAAATATAGGGCTTTCTGCGTTATGACAACATTCCGTGTAATATGCTTCGAAAAGGTATGTGTTTTTCTTCATGGAACTTTTTGATTTGATAGATAGCATTTTTAATGCGAACCACTGCTAAAGTATTCGATTTTATGGTAATGTTTAGTCAATATCAAAATATTCATTTCAAGTACAATGCACTAGCATACATGTCATATTTAAGAATATACAAAGACAATAGACCTTTGTATGCCATATGTAAGTACAAAAGGAAATAACTTTTAAATATAAACAGTTCTAAAGAAGAAAAAAAATGAAAAAAAAAAAGAAATTGATAAACATTTTCAAAACAGTTACACATGTTATCATGGAAATACAAACAACAAACACAATCAAATATAAAGTCAGCCAAAGTGAATAAAATATGACGAACAGGGCCTTTATATCCTGAACACATGAAGACATTGCTAATCATAAAGGTTCATAACCAAGTGATATATGCGCAGTTTTTCGAATGCACATGTTGCAAATCCCTAATCAATTATGCCAAGTTACGTCATGCCCTTCAGAATTATTTGAATGTATTCCAAAATAACCTATAACAGATGTTTTGAAACTTTTTCAAGTAAATTCTTCAGCAGTGTTTAGCAGACAAGCAGATCAGACCTCGTTTTGTTTTAGGACTTCTACAAACCTTTTTACAACTATGCTCTGTGCACAAGCTTAGTATACTTTTTACCAGGTCTGCTCTAGATACATTTTTTAGCTCCTGATAACTATGGACACAACATAGAGACTAAAGACTGTGGATGATCGCAGATGCTCCCGATGATAAGCAGTTCCTGCCGACTATGTCTGGCACGTTGTTTATTTAAGTAAAAACCTGGTTATAAGTCGTCTGAATTCCTATATACAAGCTTACTATGTAAAATTAATACAAATTACACCATGTACATATGACAATCAAATTATAGGCCTCTTGTGGTTGTCAACTTGCGGTCTAATAACATCAGATTCAAGAGATTGGAAACTTGTGTTCAAAATTGATGCGAACGGTAAGTTGGAATCTTTAATTCGTCTATTCAGTATTTAATGCATTCCGGGTAATATTTCCGAAAGCGTACCCCAAAACTTTGTGACTGGTTCAAATCAATCTAAACAATGAAAATTGAACCAATGACGTAATGTTATTTTTGTTTTGGGGTACGAACGATGAGCTTACCCATAGTTCTTTAGATTTTGAAAAAATTCAAGGTCAATTGGCAGACGTTGCATGAAAAGAATTTTAATAATAGTACTAATTAAAGTGCACATAACAGTTTTTATTTCTAAACTACATCGAGTAAATATGAGATCAAATGTTTATAAAGCGTCAGAATATATATTTACATATATTTGACGAAAAAACAAATCAAAAACAGTCTTAACAGAACAAGCAACACATTGTTAAGTTAATTTCGACAAAGCCGTTACCGATTTAACTTCTTTACATTCTCACTCATTTTTTTAATAAGTTTTTGGATTGTTAAAAACTAGGTCTGTGTTGAACCACTATGAGTATTTAACCAGTGTTCAAATCTCATTAAAATTGTCGAAGAAGAAATAAATGCACATACCAATGTAACAACCAAATAATGAGGGAATTGCATGATATAAAAAAAAGTACACCCAGATGCTTTAACGGCGTTGACAGGTTGAGACACAGACACATTGTATTGGTCGATCAGCTTGTGATGGTGACCTTAGAATTGTTCATGCTTATGTAGTATCGATTTCATTTATTTTGTGAAAAGTACATTGTAATAAAACATAGCACTATGATACGTTAACATGCTTTATTTGTAAGATACTTTAACACACTAGACATTGAGGATAATTTAACACACTAGATTTTTACGACACTTTAACACACTACTTTTTATTGATACTTAATCACACTTGATTTTAAGATGACGTACACCCACACTATTAATCGAACACACTAGGTTTGAATCCTCATAGGCCTATGGAAAATGAGATTCCGGTGTAAACTAAAACTGGCAAATTATCCAAAATCATCATTGATTTTACTGTTAAATTTTTTATTCAATCATATCATAATTTGAGTATTTATGAAAAAGCTAGAAATGTGATTGCTTTCCCTTCTATATAGGGGAATATATCAATATATATGATATGTATATAGACAGTGGGATCACCTACAATATTAATGACAATGCTGCACGAACTCTCAATTTTTCAAATGGAAAGCATTTCAAGTCGGATATAATAAATCACTGGAAGGATATCGACATCGATCAGGTAACAGTACAGTTATATATATATTAGATACTGCATTTAGAAAAGGCCTAGGGCTTTGTTCATTGTTGAAGGCCGTACGATGACATATAAGGGATAATTTCTATGTCATTTGGTCTCTTGTTGTCTCATTGGCAATCGTACCACATTTTCTTTCTCATATTCATTAAAAACATAACATTTTCATTCTTTTAAGTTTTGATTAGTGTAATAAGACTAAAATAAAGTATTTAGATATCTTTTCAATCTTGTTAATTTAAGAGCGAAACACCAGCCTTTGAGGAAATGAATTTTTAAGCACACACAATTGTCTATATGTTTGAATATTTAACAAGTGATATAGCGTAAACATTTGTGCTGATTTACAGAGCAGATGGTCAAATAAGAAAATTGTAAAACTGTGGAGTTATTAAATTATTTTAATAACTAAATTTCCAATGAACTTATTGTGTGAAAAATGGATTTCTAACAAGAAGCCGGATAACGAAAGGCATTTCGGGATGAAATAAATTATGGAAAATTGATTCTCACTTCGTACCCCGGAATTTTACATATACGAAAATATCACATACATATCCAGGTTCACGATATGCACATAAGAATTGAAGAAAAGACTTCCATTACCTGAAAGGAATTGCAAATTTTATATCAAGATGCGTCTGTGCAGTCGACACATTTGACAATACAAACCTAGCACAAATTTTTAAGAGGTGATAAAACTAAAAAGAACAGAAAATAAAGCCAAACTCTGAGAAATTAAGAGCATGTGATGATGGTTCATTCCTAAATCTGATTAAAAAAAACAGTTTTTAAACAGCAGGTTTAAAAAAAAAAAAAATATGGGGCTCTACGAGAGTACCGACATAATGTGATTACCCAGACCGTCCAAAAAAACAGATATATTAACATTACGAAAAAGGTATTTTATTGAGACTTCATTTATACGGATTTTCTTATTTTTCTATTACAAAGTACCTGGTAAATCAATAAAAGGTTCTGAAGTATTGGCTACTTGGCGCATGATATTGTGACTTAAAACAAATCAGCCAGAGACATCGTCCTTGTGATAGTTAAACAAAGTGTAGTTACGATGATTCATAAAATGCGTCTTTAACCATAAGTTCGTAATGTCTTTTGGTTGTGAAATGCATTAATAGTACCAGGATTATAATTCAATATGCCAGACGCTCGTTTCGTCTATATAATTCTCTTCAGTGACGCTCAGATAAAAATAGTCAAAAAGTCAAACAAGTATAAAGTTAAACAGCATTGAAGACCAAAAATTCAAAAATTTGTGTCAAATACGGCTTAGGTCATCTATTCCTGGGATAAGAAATTCCTTAGTTTTTTGAAAAAATTAAAGTTTGTAAAAGGAAATTCATAAAAGCTACAATATAATAGATATTCATGTCAACACTTGCCTGTTATCATTGAACTAAATAACATTACAAAATTCGAGTGTTTTAAAGATTTGGTTGACATTTTTTTCATAGTTGATTTACAACGGAAACTTTTTTTTCCTTAATAGAAATATATTGGAAATAAAATAGAATTATGATAACATATTACTAAATAGATGTGTCTAAGATTTCTCTCAAACTTTTATTGTTTGTACTGCAGAAATATGTTTGAACGTTTTGTAAATGAAACACCATTTTTTCTCATTTTTCCATCGAAAGGTTTAATAACTATTTGAAATCAGTTGTATCTGAAAGACACTGTATAGTTTAACATGGTAGGATGGTATGAGTTTGAGTTATCACGTTTCACATGTTCAGAAAATATTCTAGAAAAAATGCATATATGAAGTGGTGGTACTGTGACTTTCAGTTAGTATCAAATATTTTACAAAAATGATTAGGTATCAAATATATTCAGAGGAATTCAACCTAACCTATATGTTTGGTCAAAGGAGAAGATTATTGATTATGTCAATTTCACAATTACATGGTGTTTACCCATCTTCTCCGTCAATTAACAAGCAATCCATCAGTCCGGTAAAATTAAGTTTGACAATATATCTTATAAAACAAAAACCGTAACTGTAATATTGTTTGATGCCCTCTGTATCAAAAAGTGGATTAATCTTTACTATAAAACACAATTTATAAAAGAAGAGGTAATCGATGTAATTACTGTCAGAAAGGGGAAATGTATTGTAAAAAAAATGATAGGAAACCTAACTGTAACATAATATGTATTTGCTTTAAAAATCGTTTTTCTTTCATCCTTTCATAGAAAAAGCAAAGTCTTTTAGTGTATTTGAATACAGTTTTATGGCACATTTGACAAATAAATTTAAAAAAACTCAATTATTTCTAAATTACAACGTTATTTATATATTTATTATACTACACTGATATATCAAATAGCTAAACACATTGTTGACAAATGGATAGCTGCACAAAAGAATTAACAATTTTTTTAATTGGTCTTTTACATTTTCAATGTTTATATTTCTATAATAATTTCTATATTAACTATAAAATAGTTGTAACTTTTGTGTGTATTAAAAGTTGGATTTATCGGGTTAAAAGAGGTATTGATCTAAAGTATACGGTACTGTTTAGGAAACAACATCTTTGGTCAACATGTTCAAAAAAGAAATTACAAACATAAAAAAAAACTTTTTTGTTTTGTCCGAAATACAAGCAGTAGCTTATTAACAAAAAAATCCTCAAGAAACAAAGATGTAAACAAAATTAATATTCCCATTTGATACCTTGATTTTTATCAGTAAATACCTTTATGATTATTTCTCCCATATGGATTATTGGGTATCTGGCCAATTCGTACCAACAAATTCGTCCCAAGTTGCTTTGTCAGTTCGTTTCAACATTTTCAATAAATACGCTATTCGTTTCAACTTTTTTTTATTACAGTATTAAACACTACTAACCATTTAAATAGCCTTATGTTTAATTCTTAATGCTGTACACATAAATTGTATATAAAAACTTTCCTAAAAATATTTCTTTGGTTAGTTAAATTGTTTTTTGTTTTCTGTAGAACAATTTAACAATAGTCCATAGTTACTGTGAACCTTACAGTTTTTTTTTTACAATATAGATACTCATGGCGACGAATACGATTACAGTTCTAATTGCCAAGCTTTTTGTATCTTATGTATATTATTATTATACATTTAAGGCACAGTTTCGAAATTTGGCATCTGAAAAAATAGTATACGGTATTCACAACACATGCACACATATCGTAAATGACAAATTTAAAGATACAATAAGCGTTTATCTAGAGTGACATGTAAAATATTTTTTTTTAAAACGTCTACTATACAAATAATACTCTAAAAGTATAAATAATTTACGCAACCATAATTTTCAGGTACTGTTGGTTGTTTATCAAGATGGTATGGAGAAATCTTTTCTACACTTTGATGGTACTGGTACAGATAAGATCAACTGGTTTAGCCAACAAGGGCTACTGAACAGTTCCTATTCCGATCTGAAGACTGCCAGTCCTGATGTGAACGGTTATCATTTTGCCGTTGAAGGGTTAGTAGAGGTCAACATATTGGGCAACTACTAAAACTATGTTGTTATTGAAATTTCTACGTATCAAGTAATACTATAATGGAGTTTGCTCTTATCTAAAGTTTTGTGAAAACCTAATTACATTTAGAAGACCGTAAAATACTAGTAACATAATTCACTAAATAATTCAAAATTTGGTGACTATGTGGAACTCATCTATCCCATCGAGCTAGAGATAAAGGATACTACAGATACAGTGAAGTTGGCCTCATATCTTGACTTACATCTAGAAATTGACAATGAGGGTCGGTTGAAAACAAAACTTTACGACAAAAGAGATGATTTCGGCATTCCAATTGTGAACTTTCCATTTCTAAGCAGTAACATCCTAGCAGCACCTGCATACGGGTTATATATCTCCCAATTGATACGATATTCCCGTGCTTGGATTTCCTATCATGATTTTCTTGATAGAGGGTTGCTGCTCACAAGGAAGCTATTAAACCAAGAGTTCCAAAAGATGAAGTTGAAATCATCCCTTCGTAAATTTTATCGACGCCATTACGAGTTGACCGTTATGGAATAATCGTTTCACAAATGATATCGGATATCTTCCTTACGTCGTAACTACAATCCCCTTCCCTTTCAAGAATGTGACCTACCGAATGAGACTATTTACCGGATTTGTTATATAACATAAGCAACACGACGGGTGCCACATGTGGAGCAGGATCTGCTTACCCTTCCGGAGCACCGGAGATCACCCCTAGTGTTTTGGTGATTTATTTGTTGTTTAAACTTTAGTTTTCTATGTTGTGTCATGTGTGCTGTTGTTTGTTTGTCTTTTTCATTTTTAGCCATGGCGTTGTCAGTTTGTTTTAGATTTATGAGTGTGACTGTCCCTTTGGTATCTTTCGTCCCTTTTTAAATGGAAATGTCATCAGTTTCTTTTTTATCAGTGGTACGTATACTGGAAATCCAGATTGAATAACAGAAAAAAATTTAATTTAATGCTTAACCGGACATGTCAGCCTACAAAAGATAATAATTATAATTAACCGTAATTCTTTATCATATAAGTGTCTATCGTTCAAATGTTAATTTTAGACGGAACCCTGTAACGTAAACCGTCCCGAAGTCGTCATGTGTCCGCACTTTCTAATACAATGTAATAACATGACGACCTTAAGACGCAATGTAAATAGGTAATCATACAGAAAAAATATTCAGAATTCGATATCTCTTTAGTATGAGGCCGTCAAACATTCGGAAATATGGTTATTTATCGTCTAAACTACACCGGGGAAAGCCAGACGACTTCCGGACGGTCACGTCTATAAGTCGTCACATATCACGTCCATTGGTCATCATGTAATATAAGCCCGTCTTTAGGTCGTCAACTCATTTCTTTTTAAAAAAAAAGTAGTCAACACAAAATCAAAGGAACTCTTCTTATTGTTCATTATTCACAAAATAAGTTTTGAAGCAAATAGTTCACAAAGTAAATTCAATTTTCATGAAAAAGTCTAATCATAGTTTATTATGAAGCAATTATAGAAACGCACTGATGGGACTTGACTACTGTTCTAATTTCATCCTCACTGTTATCCTCTCCTTTAAAAGTTAGATGACACAGCTGCTGTGGCCCTATTTTTCTTGATTTCACTTCACTCGACTCTATTGGTCTAATTACATAAGGCGACTTTGCCAGATTGAGTTTCATCACTGACGATATAGCTGCAGCATATTCTCTCTTTAAGTTTCCAACCTTTCTAGAGCCATCGTAAATTGCAACTGCATTTGAGTCATATTTGTTTAACGGCTCTGCCTCCAAATGGTAATTACTACCAACCGACAGTTCCCGTCTACCGTAATGATGCATACCAACTGCCAACAATGGTCTGATTGTGAACTGTTTCATTTTGGTGTTCTGGAATACAAAAATAAAATAAAAAGTCAAAAGTCATATGTATCAATAATTTGAGTAATAACAGTTAATAGCAAAATGGACACGATACAGTAGAGATATAAGTTGGTATGCAGCTTGCATGGAATACACGGCTGCAAAAACAACACATAAACGGAACATTTGATTCAGTGACGATATGTTGACACACAAAACATGGGAATACGTCACCGCATGTTTTTGATTTTTTCATCTGTTTCTCATTCTTTGCTGTTTTACTTTTAATTTGTTTAAGTTCTCTTAATCTTTTCATTTGTTCCTGTTTAGCCTTTTTTGTTTCCTCCTCAATAATTTTCTCTGCTTTTCTTTTCTCTCGAAGCTCCTTTCGTTTCAACTTGTTTTTCTCGTCTTCCTTTTTCTTTTTTTCCTTTGAGTCGAGCTCTTCTTGAATCTCTTTTGTTGATAAAATCCTCGCTTTTCCGTCACCTTTCCTCCTTTTGGTTCTACCACTTACATCTTTTGTTTTTGGCACGACCAAGACCGAAACCAGATCGTCTGGAATAAGTCCAGCTTTAACTAAAGGATGAGATGATGGTTCAGGACAGTACGATGGTTGCACATTGAGAGATGAGGACGACATTGAATTTATACTTTCATTCGATACATTAATTGGCAAAGTAGAATCGCTTGAAGAACTAGACATAGTACATGAGATCTTCAGGTTTTTCCAGGTATGAAATACAACGTCACCTTTAACCATCGTATTGCTGGAAAATGCATTCTCATATTTACGCTTCTTACGAGGTGTCAAAGCGGATTCAATGGCTGATAATGCTAGTTCTGGTGGACATATAGTTGTACTAGATAACTCAATTTCGTTTGACGATTGTGTAGCCTCAGAGGTAGTGTGGATTATAGGAGATAAAATACCGTCGGCACCAACTTCTAGGTCCATGACGGTTGTTACGCTCGTGTTACTTGTAGATGGCATCGCTGATACTATGTGCTCTGGTTCGTTTTCTGTATTAGATGTGGTATTGTCCTCAATAGCTGACAGTTCGGATTCGTTCGTTGGTTCTTCATTTAAAGACAAATCAAGGTCATCCGGGTTGACATCATTGCCCCCTCTGAACAGCAAAGTCTTGTCAATCGCGTTGGGATCAAAAGGATATATGCCACACTTTTTGAATCCTTGTGTAATGCAGGCCATAGTGAAACTTCTCTCAAATATTACCTTAAAGATTGAGCTGACATTTTTCTTTGATACCCACAGGTCGGATTTCAGCATTTTTGCATTACTAACTTGTTGTGCGGTTTCAATTTTTATATTTTTGTATACTGCCACATCCAAAGGTTGCAAAATATGTGTTGTTTTAGACGGTAGGCAAAGAAGAATGACGTCATTCTTGAGAGCACTATCAATGAGCATCGGGCTGATGTGAGAAATAGCACCATCTTGCAATAGCATAATCGGACGTTCCTTTACACAGTGCTTCAAGAAGACTTTTTCAAACCACTGAAAATAGGTTTCCTTGTCCATGAAACCGCTGTCTGTTGTAGCGTATGCAGCGTTGATGGGCCCGTTTTTATGGTATGCTCCTCCCGGGTATCAACCACTAAAGATAAGCATAGGTGGTAAAGAGTGTCCTGCGGCATTGACGCAGCAATGTACCGATATATGCTCACTTGTTGCAATGCTTATGGAATGAGCGTGCTTGAAACGTTTTGGCACAACGACACGTTGACCAGAGCTTTTGTTTAGACTGAGACCTGCTTCATCGCAATTATATAACCGCTCAGGCTTGTCCTTTAGATCATTAGTTTCAAGAGTTGATTGAAGGAGCTTAAAATAGTCTCTCATAGTTTCAACATTTCCCATTGCAGCTCGTCCACGATCTAATGGATCCGGTCTTCTAAGTGATATTTCGGGTTGTCTTTTTTTAAATCCCCTCCACCATTTCTCTGTGGGTCCAGACTCATTAAAGACTCTTGCCCCGGGGTGTTCTTTGGCGATGCACCAAGCAAATCCTATGACCTGGGATACAGACAGAGGGAATCCTCGTTGTGCCATGTATTCAATGTAATTAACGAGTGATATTTCATCTTCGGACGTCAAAACCGTAGATGCACCCATTTGAGCATCCATGGCAACTTTTCCCTTTACTCTATCGGAGAGAGTCATTCTAGGTACGTTGCACGTTTTGCTGGCCTGGGCTATTGACATCTGTCCTAACTTAGCTGCCTTATAAGCTTTGGACATGTCCTCTTGGTTCCACTGACAAAGTTTTTTTGGCTTTTGTTTCTCCATTGCCTGAAATCAAAAGACATGTTTAGGCGGAGTTTAGGATCCAAAATGAATGGGGGGGGGGGGGGGGGGGGGGGATATGCCAAAGAAAAACACAACCAAGGAAATAACACTAAAGGAAACAAGAAAATCCCAATCATATGGACAGTTTTAGTTGGACGTAAATGACTTTAACAAAACAGTATGCATTTCAAAAAAAATATCCTCCGAACAAATTAATAAAGAAAACAGGTCTGACAAATATTTCTCTTCAAGACGAACAGAGGGACTATTGACTTACGAAAAGCTTCTTAACGATAATGTGAAGTAAAAAACGTTATTTGACTGTTTTTTTGTATATTTGTGACGAATTGTTGGACATAACTATTGGAAAAAAATGGCAGACTTTAAGTCGTCAGTATCGTCTTAAAGTCGTCACCTCAGTTTCAGTCTATTTTTGGCTTGTTTGATGAAATTAGGGAATTCCATTTTTGTTCTAATTCAAGACAAACTATTTTTGGATAGAATAAACTTGGAAGAATGGCGTCACGTTTCAAAATGGCATCGTACGGTACCATCGCCCAAAACATGCAAAATTTCAGGAATGCGTCGCCCAGCATGCCATCAATTCCATTTTTCCCAGGCCCCAAACATCGTACAATGAATGCTACATGAAGCTTAAGTATAATAAAGCATTAATAAAGAATAAAAATAGATACTTACGGCTTCAAAATCAACCGCTTCTGAACTTTGCCTCGTGTAGTATTAAGCGAGAATGTCGCGTGATTTCCGGACGACGACTTTAGGCCTGTGACGACATAGGGACAGTGTACGTTACTTGATGTATTGTTGCATGTATACCAGTTGTTTTTCATTCCTTTAATACTAGTTTAAGCAACCGCGAAAATCGATTATCAAAAGCTTTTTTTAAGGAACCTACCTTTGCCCGAAAGGTTGAGAACACAGGACATAGCAACGGATTCAAATTCATCTGCAGGATTTGAAGCAATTCTTTTTAACATTGTCCATAAATATATCTGTCGTTAATCAGTTGATGCTTTTCTTTGTGGCATCCGTCGTGTTCTTCGAGTAACTACAAAACCGGCGATAAGTCTTATTTGCTAGGTCAAATTTGGGAATAACGGGACGGGATTGAAGTTTCGACAATTGAAACTGTCTCAACATATCCGTTGTCATTTGTGAAACTGATAATTCACAAGTGTATACCGAATTGTGATGGTGTCTGTAAAATTTATGAAGGAAAGAGTTCAACTTCATCATTTTGAAATACAGGTTGAATAGCTTCGATGTAAGCAGAACCCTCTGTCAAGGAAATCATGTTAGGAAATAAAAGCGCTAGATTCTAACGTGACGTCCTTTAAACGCTTTGAGTACACACCCGTGGTAAAATATAAATATATTGCCTGGCCTGTTCAGATTGCACTCCCACGTAATATGCTCTTTTTTATGAATGCACTTCCAGACGTCATAGAATAATGACGTAAGAATATAGGCATTTATTGGAAAAAACACTCTTGTGAAACCGAAATTCTTTAAAACAGGGAAAGATATTATAAAAACGATGCTTAAAGGTATAATGATTATGAGCCCTAGTTTTTTTTTATACATTTAAGACAAAAATAATCATCTAAACTATCTAAATTTGTCCTATAAGAATCGAAATAATTCATTTGAATATATATATCGTAATTTTACCATTCTATCGCTACGGGTAAAATATTTTCCATAAAGGGCCAACCCATGGTTTATATATTCAAGCCCCCATGAATTGTTTCTTTTCTTAAATATCGTATCAACTGGGAGATGCATACTCCGTAAGCAGGCGCTTCTAGAATGTTGCTACAAAAAATAAAAAAAATTACAATTGGGAAGGTAAAATATTTTTTTTTATCGCAAAGTTTTGTTTTCTTCGACCATAAATGTCAATTTGTAGATGCAGGTCCAGATATGAGGAAGACTTAACTGTAACGGTTGTTTCCTTTATCTCAAATTCGATGGGATAGATGTGTTAAACGTAGTCACCAAATTTTGTTTTTTTTAGTGACAGAACATCATCTATATATCGGAAAGTTAACTGAAGGGTTACTGTTAACTTCTGTTCTTTTCTTTATTAATAAAGTTTATAGCACACAAGAATATAGCTATAAAAGTTCCGGGATGATAAATATCATCAGTGTGGAACTATTGGCTTTATTTAACCTACATCAATGAACAAAATCAAAATCACTATATAAATATTTCAATAAACAATATTGAAAGGAACTCGCGCTGTATTGCGTCCGTTAAGGTAGTGAGACATGCTATTGGTAATAACTGATTTATTGAAAAATTATTTATGTAACATATACATGATAAATATGATAAACATCCAATATAATGTATGTCTTTCATCTTTTTACTTTTATGGTAGCTATTCCCGTGTCCGCAGACGCTTCTTTGTGAGCAAATCATTCGGCGGATGTTCAGAGGATTTCGGTTGGTTGCTTGTTTCTGGAGGCTTTGACGGCGCTTGTAGCTACGAACCAGCCAATACACTAACGATACTATATAGTACAGGCTACATGGCAATGAAATTTGAAGAGCGTATGTATGCAAATTGATAATATATTTATAAAAGAACACAACAACTTACCTGACAAAGTACACCTCTTATTAAAATATTATCAAAAGTAAATTTCAATAGGGAATTATCCATTTTTTGGTATTTAATATAAAAAAGAAGATGTTGTATGATTGCCAATGAGACAACTATCCACAAAAGACCAAAATGACACAGACGTTAACAACTATAGGTCACCGTACGGCCTTCAACAATGAACAAAGCCCATACCGCATAGTGAGCTATAAAAGGCCCCGATAAGACAATGTAAAACAATTCAAACGAGAAAACAAACGTCCTTATTTATGTAAAAAAAATGAGCGAAAAACAAATATGTAACATATAAACAAACGACAACCACTGAATTACAGGCTCCTGACTTGGGACAGGCACATACATAAATAATGTTGCGGGGTTAAACATGTTAGCGGGATCCCAACCCTCCCCTAACCTGGGACAGTGGTATACCAGTACAACATAAGAACGAACTATAAAAATCAGTTGAAAAAGGCTTAACTCATCAGATGGACAAAAATACAAGTGGACGTGGGCCGGTACTTATACATCCCGACACAAAAAACACACAATGCACAGATCTGAGAGTACTCGCAGTTATCTGACAGCTACTTCAAAGCCACTAACAACTAATAAAAAAATCATGCAACTAAGACTTAATTTGTTGGATCAACATCGAGATTTAAAAAGTAAAATCACAAAAATACTGAACCCCGAGGAAAATTCAATACGGAAAGTCCCAAATCCAATGGCAAAATCAATTGATAAAACACATCAAACTAATTGACAACAACTGTCATATTCCTGACTTGGTACAGGCATTTTCAAATGGTGGATTGAATCTAGTTTTATAGCGATAAACCTCCTACTTGTACGACAAAATCAAATTCTAACTTTAAGGATGTACTTAGGGGATATAAGGTAAAATTTAATAAATTAAGAAATCAGACTTGATACTTTAAGCTGGAAGACTATTGATTTAGGACAAAAATAAGCTAAAAATAATGATAGGTCATGGAGCTCCTTTTCGAGTAATTTGATTTATAAAATATGGCGGGAACAGGCTGACTTGGACTTTTACCTTATATTTGCATTGGTATTATTTGGATTTCAAATCAACCGAAAGAAAATTAAAAATCTGCTTAAATTTTGTCAAATGACCTTTTATGAACTATTAAGTCTTATGTTAAAAAATAAATAGGTGTTATGGGGCAAAATACTTTACCTGGCATGGTATGGAAAACCCCAAGGATTCCGAATATTTGACACTTATAAAAAAACCTCACTCTTAAACTTTAGGTTCACTAATTGAAAAAAAAACAGTGAAGCTATGGTAACTAACATCTGAAAGCAAAATGTGATTTTCTTTTGTACTAACTTTCTGTTCTAATAACGTTATTACCTATTAAAAAGGAGTGGTTGATGATAATGTAATAATCAATGTCTTTGTTGAAGTTCATGTTATGAAAAGTAATTACTCTTTTAATATTGATCATTCATACAAAACTAAAAGTCACTTTCAAATTTGTTTGATCATGTTTTTGTTTTATTTTGTTTTATTTAGTTTTTGGCTTTTTTTTTTTTTTATAATATTTAATTTTTCAACGTGAAGGGGACTAATTTTAAAGAAAACATACAGCATCACTCAAATTCAAATTTCAGTTTGTATACAAATATTGTATTCTATTTTTCCAGTGTTCCAAAACGGATACAGAGCAGATACTTTGGGAATTTTTGTCACATGTATGTATTCATATATTCAAAAATAACGATTCAGTCACGATCTTTTTGTCTGCTTTGGTATTTTAATATTAAAGTCGCTAAATTCGGTTTCACCGGAAATAAGGTTTCTTTAGCCTTCCTGTCATCACTTGACTAAACATAGTTGCTTTATTTTGTGTTCCTTTGAAACTTGAACATGCAAAAAATAACGTTTGGTATATTCCACAAACTCGGTTTGCCTTTTTCAGATATAAACGGGCTTGTTTGCAACACTTCTATTGTATAATCTATCAAATTGGATTTTGTAGTTTCAAATATAACCCTGTAAGTGATTCGATTCTTGATTAGTGACATTTTACAAAGAGGAATGCATTTCAATATTTCGAAGCATACTGTAAATAATGACAAAAAAGTAACGGTCTTTTCTATAACTGAACATTAATCACTACTCACTGACCATACAAAACCAACCTGACAATCGTCACTGTAAACACACAGACAATATACATTCCGAGAACTTACGCTGAATTCCCCAAGATTAAACATATTGATTAATGAATATTTACTATTTTGAATGTCCGTTTAACAATTATTGTCGGTAATAGACAACTTTCGAGTTCGTTGCATTTCAGTAAAAATTAAGGTTTTTCAATTTCATCATTTGTACGTTTATGGACATCGTCACTTCTTCTTTCTTTGATAAGCTAGCGGTTGAAAAATATAATGATGTATTGCACGTAAATTCGACAACTTAAATTTTTAAGAGGACCTATTACTATATATAATCGATAATCAGCACGTGTGTCACTATTAAATTGTGATTTAGTTCCTATGGGACGAACATCATTTCTAGTTTATCTAGTTAAATGACAAGCACGAAGACGCTTCATGAACATTAATAGTGCAGACAATCCCCTCTATCTGGTAAATTATATTATAAAGACACGCATAACTGACTTTTTTCTGGTGAAGGACATAACTCGAAAGTGGTCTTTTGAATAAAAAAAGATGAATCGAGGGCATATGCAATCACTATAAACCCCGCCAAAAGAGGGGTGATCTCTTGTGCTCAGTTTTGATATTTCAAGCAATCTGATATCATATCAATTTGAAGTCGACGTTAAGTACTTTTTATATAACCCCCTGTCTATAATAGAACACGATAAATAAGTTTGATTGCATTGCATGCGTCTACATGTTTGTGAATGTCATGTGAAATCACTATTACAAGGTCTATATCGGTTTTGTGGTATACATTGAAACCTGGCTTAAAATTGTAACCGAATGCTGTATAAACATAAAACCTGTGTAAACCAAACATGTTCTTACGCCCGTCATATTAAATTGTATTCATCGTGAACCTGATAAAACCAACATCGGCGAAACAAATCTTTAGTCCCGAAGAGGTTCTGTTTTAACAGGTTTCACTGTATTTTGTTAAGCACACATAGTTTTTTGAATTGATGTGGTTCGAACGTTACAAGGAGAAAATAAGCACATCGTTTCAAAGTTATTGGACAGAGTGTTGGAAACAAATTAGTTAACAAATAATTAACGGTACCAACATTTACCTAATCAATTAAATACATTAATCATCTATATCAAAAACCATGTTTAATATAGCAAATAAATTTTGCCAATTCAAAATTAATTACTTAATAACAATAATAATCTGGTAGAAGAAAATAGGGTAAATTTAAAACAAGACCATAAATGTAAAAAAAAACCAATCAAAAATATGTTTTTTTGTGCTCTTATATTGTTTAATTGTTATTTTTAAAAAATCAATACAGGGATACAAACATTTTCAATACATTATTTTGCAATTCAATAATTTAGTACAATGTGAAAACACGATCCCTGTTCAACTTAGGAACACATACTATGCCTATTGCTATTTATTCTAATCCGAAAAAATTTCTGAATATACACATTTTTTTATGGCGTTGTATATCTGTTGAAGGTAGCTTGGACCCTGCTGTGCACAAATATCTTTCGATGAAACATGTTGAAGTCATTGTAAACACTTTAAAACTATCAATATGTCCAAATATTTTGCTTATTAATTTTAAACTCCCTCAGCTCATTTCTTATGACCGTTTATTTTGATACACTTGAACCTAACATGAACTTGTCAAAGCAGCTGGTTCTTCTTAGATTGAACGTCCGTAACTCAGGGAATCCTAAAAACATTATGCAGAACTTGAAAAAGAAAAATAAACTAACAGAAAAAAATAAAAGACAAAGACACAACAATATATGCAATTAATTATACGTTGTCTTACCTTCCGAAGTAAGCTGATCAAATCCAAAATTAACAATAGTTATTCATATAAATTCATATGCCATTACTAAACAAATATCTAAATGTTTTCTCTTCTTTGGTTTATAGTCAAATCATCGACGTGTCAGCCATTAACATCTCAAGCTGATAATTGTTCCACTCCTGTACAATTAGCATCTTACATTTATTGCTACCGATTATGTAATAAATCATCATCAGAGACGAATCTACAAGAAAAGATTCAGAAACTAAAGAAAGAACTATCTGTCAGTGAACGAGATACTAGTAGTAAGCTATTGTTTCATATATGTACATAGGCTTTGTTTTGCTATCCTTCATTTGTATGTTGTCAGTAAACGAGGTACTAGTAGTAAGTTTCGTATAATGTACATACTAGTCTTTGTTTTGCTATACCTCATTTTTATACGCCCGTCAAAATTTTGACGTGACGTATTATGTTAAACAAATGTCCGGTGTCCGTCCGTCTGTCTGTCCGTCTGTCTGTCCGGCGTAAACATGTCGCACCGTAACTTGAGAACGACTTATTCAAATATCATGAAACTTAATATAGTTGTTTCTTATGATATTATATTAATCTTAATATCTGTATACTTTCTGGTTTGGATTCAAAATTTTATTTTAGTGTTATTTAGTTTTTTTGTAAAAAAAAGAGGGGGGTGTCATATTTCCCGCCTTTCTCAAAAACAATATATGGTTATTGCTAAAAAATTTCTCAGAAACTAGCATAAAACTTTAAAACTTTCACACAAAACGACGGGCGTATCATGCGCTCATGGCGCAGCTGTTTATTATGTATTCATATGCATGACGGTTTCATATTTGGCTATGCATAAGCCGTACTTATTTTTGGTTATTTAAGACTCTGCCTTATTTACTTAGAATACATATTTTTATATAACTGTAAGCGTTATTCTTTTTTTAAAATTGATGTTTTCCTACACTTCATGTTTTCTTTCATTATTTCAGATCTCGAAAGGTACTATTCTTATTTCAGTATTAGTTAAATAAAAATTTAAGTAACTTAAAAATACCATTAAATGTATCAATTCAACTACTATTACAAATAACACATCTGTTTTTTTAATACTGGAAGATATAATGATTTCATAAAATTATTATTTCCAGAAAAATAGTATTTTGTAAGCTTAAAGTATCGGCTATTCCCAGATAAGTGTATAACACACGTGTTCTTCTCGATTCTGACCAGACTTAAATTAATATTTTACATTTATCGGCAATTTGTACATATTCCCTTTGATCTTACTGGTTTATATTTTTGCGATCATATATAGGACTTGATAATCAAAATATTAAGCATTGGCGCTATATATCAGTGCAGCTACGTCACGTGCGCAAGTCAATCCGATTCAATGCATCTGTGACATACATGCAACTTCATTTATACAACCGAACAACTATAACCAACTATCCAAGCGTTATGAAGTAATCATCATATGGCATTTCATTTTTTGAAACACTCGTTTGCTATTCTTGCTAATACAAAAGTCAGTATCAAGAAAAAAACGTCTTTTTTCTGTAGGTACTTGATTGACTTCATTCGAATTTAAGTCGAAATGTATCTTCTTTAATCAAATATAAAAATTAAAGCACAGAACTGAGTCAAAAGAAAACCAAATGTCAAACCAATTATATTAACACCCAACTACTTCAATGCATACAGATAAGTTAGAAAACATGATCAGTGATAGCGCTCTAACTAAATTCGTATAATATTTGCTTTGTTAGAATATTATGGTACGTACATTTTGTTACATGATTTAATTAAGAAAGATAATAAGGTAGATCACTTTAACTAAAATAATCGCTACAGACTTATCAGTTTTTTTAACTGGTTAGTACTGTATTCTATTCATCTGAACTTTATACTTACATATGTTTACTTCTTGATATTTGTAGAATACAGAAGATCATTAACTAGCGCCCGTGACGACAGGTATTCATCAAAGACCATAGGTCTAGTTGGAGCATTGGGTATTGCTCTCGTAGTAGGATCCATCGTTACGCTCGACAGTGTCAAGATTTGTCAAAAATGTTCAAAGATAAATAAAGTGACAACAGAGAATACAGCTTGCTCTAACGAAATGAAAAGAGGAAATCCACTACAAGGAAAGGCATGAACAAAGACATCTGAGATCGGTGAAACACTTCCTGGCTATTACTAAGAATCATTCGAACAATCTTAAATAATAAACAGTTTGAAGATAATATAATTGCAAAATATAGATTATTAAATTTTCTTTGAAAAAAATAATTGATTCTTAATGATTGGTTGAGAGTGTCAATACATTTTACTTTTTCAGTAAACATTTCAGCTGTTGATAACTACTGTGAACGTTTTGTGTATATCTAAATATGTTCACTTATGTTGAAAAACGTGCATAGTATCAATTCATAAAATTCACTAATGTTTTTAACTATAACATGCATAACTAGTGGGTTAACAACTATAAACGAACTTATCATCAGCTTCGAAATCAATAGCAATATATTTTCTGTGTCTCTCTTTACGCCTTCTTTTCATATGAGCGTTGAATATGCTAAATATACATTGTAATTACTGGAGGGATGACGGAATGATTGAAGCTGTTATTTTAATCCTTGACAACATTCATGTAGTTTTCTACAAAAACTTATTTTGAAAATCGAAAAAGAAATCCATGCATAAAAAAGATTAAACCTATCCAATGTCTTTAAAAAATGCCTGAAACAAAATGTGTAGTTAAAAGATTTCTATTTGGGTATCAAGCGAGGATTCTCTTTTGTCATTTTAAAACAACAACGGTTGTGGATTTGGGATTAAAATTCATAAAAGCAATATATTGAATGGATAATGTGTACTTCTAGAAATATCGACGTACACAAATTTCACACACTTTTGAAACAGGTCTTCTTTTGCTAAGACTCAGTCCTAAGAAATGTCTCTACCGATACCTTCAATTTTCAGGGGTTTCAAACGAAGTTATTGCAGACATTGTATATGGAAAAAAAATATTACCTCAAAGAAGTTAGGCAAAAACTATCCCGATGCGAATTTGTTCTGAGGGATAAATGTTAAAGTATATTGTCCGTAGGATGATTACCTGTTTTGCTTACTGCATTTTTGCCGCAAGACATAATATAAACCTTTTTAACGTTTGAGAGCAGCTAACGAGCTAATGAGTTTCGTATTGTGTCGAGGGGCTAATATTTTAGGATATTTATACTACGAAATCCTAATTTTCTGTTTATCGTTCAACTGCTGGTGTTGTCAGCCTCCTTAAGACAGGTTTACACTTGACAAAAGCAAGCTTGACAACGTCTCCGCACATGGTGTGACATAGCTGCTTACTTTCTTTTTCTCAAGCATTGTGAGGTCCTTAATACTGCCCGAACTCGTTTCAAAGCAGAGGTATCATAATTATGGATCGACAGAACAGGATAATATATGAAAGGACCATATATCTTTGTATTTCATATCCTGCATATGACCTGCATATTTACTAGATCTTCAGAATAGTCCGCTGACCATGTTGAAGAGGCTAAGAGCTATAAAAGCAGGTTTAATCTACCATTTCAACATAAGGAAATGTCTGTACCAAATCAGGAATATAACAGCTGTTGTCCATTCGATTGATATGTTTCATATTTTGATTTTGTCAGTATTCTTGTGCTTTTTGATCAAATCACGACAGGCATACTAACATAATTTTCGATAGTAAGATACCAGAATTTATAGTCCACTGACATGTGCATTGAAGATTTTTGTCCATTTCCTGACTTAGCCCTCAAAATTTGAATGATTGGTGATGCATGCATAAGGAGATGTTTTTTCTTCTTTCCATTCATTTAAAAAGAAGGGGGTTAAGTGCTGAATTGGTGGTTTAAAGAATATTTGAAAACTCTCCAACAGAAGAGACCTAATACCATGAGCCTGTACCTTTACACTTTTTTGAAGGGAAACAAAAACACGGCATTATTTCAAATCTCGACTGCCACTATTCTTAATTCAGGACATGGTTAAGTGCAATAACTGCATTTTGAATAACATGGATAATACAAACAAGATAACTATTCGGAGTTCTTTTTTTTTTTTTGAGATTGTACAATCTTACGTATATGGACCGAGGACACAGTAATTTGGTAGTGCATTTCCATAAGACACTTAATTTAAATTAAGAACATCACAGCTGCTATATCCAAAAAGATTTTTTTTAAGAAGTAGTGTTGAACTTGTGGGAACAAATTTATCATTTTTAACTGGAAAAAATTACTACTTAACATAAAGATTCAGCACCCAAAAGTTTGTAACATGTTATTACATCCCCTACTTGTATTTCATGCATTAATTATCAACAAATAGATTAGAAAAGTGTATAAAGAAAAAGCAAGTTATTCACTGTTCACACTATAGCTAGGAACATTATTCGTTGACATCGAAAACCAAATGACAATAAATGTGTCCTTAAACCTATAATTTACAATCTCAAATAAAAACTACTAATCGATATTTGTAGAAATACATACATCACTAAATTGAAATTTCAAGGAAGAACGATTTTGCCAGAGTAAACTATCGGTATAAAAGTTCTTCCCAGGATAAGCCCAAAACATACGATGGCATATAAATATACAAGAAAAGATGTTATATGATTACCAATGAGACAACTCGCTTCAAGAGACCAAATGACATTGAAATTAACAACTATAAGTCAGCGTATGACCTTCAACGATGAACAAAGCCAATACCGCATAGTCAGCTGTAAATGGCACCGTAATGACATATTCAAAACAATTCAAACAAGAAAACCAACGGCTTAAATTATGTACAAAAAACTATGAACGAAAAACAAAAATGTATTGTTACACATTAACAAACAACAACCAATGAATTACAGGCTCCTGACTGACTTGGAAATAAACTCACCATAGATCATGTAGATACCAGGACTAAATTTTTGTATATACGCCAGACGCGCGTTTTGTCTACAAAAAACTCATCAGTGACGCTCGAATCCAAAAAAGTTAAAAAGGACAAATAAAGTACGAAGTTGAAGAGCATTGAGGACCAAAATTCCTAAAAGTTTTGCCAAATCCAGCTAAGGTAATCTATGCCTGAGGTAGAAAGCCTTGGTATTTCAAAAATTCTACATTCTGTAAACATTTAATTTATAAATATAACCATATCAATGATAATTCATGTCAGCACAAAAAATGCTGACTACTGGGCTGGTGATACCTTCGGGGACATACATCTCCACCAGCAGAGCATACATGCAGAATGTGCCGGTTTTAACCACGTAAGCGGGATAGCAAACATCCTATAACCTGAGACAGTGGTGCATCAGTACAACATAAAAACTAATTTTAGAGATCAGTTCAAAAAGGCATAATTAGTTATCAAAGGTACCAGGCTTGTAATTTAATACGCCAGTCGCGCGTTTTGTCTAGATAAGAATCACCAGGGATGCTTAGATCGTAAAAAAGTTAGAAAACCAAACAAGTACAAAATTGAAGACCATTGAGGAACCAAAATTCCATAAAGTTGTCCCAAACATTGCTAAGGTAATCTGTGCCTGGGATATGAAAATCCTTAGTATTTCAAAAATCATCAGATGGATACAGATGCACAGAGTGAAAGTTTTTATTTAAAATTGATTATGGAAATGGGGAATGTGCCAAAGAGACAACAACCCGACCATATATAGAACAGACAACAGCAGAAGGTCACCAATGTAGCGAGACATTCTCGCATCCGGAGGCGTTCCTCAGCTGGCCCGTACACATATACATATACACATATATATACTAGTTCAGTGATAATGAACCACATACTAAACTCTAAATTATAAACAAGAAACTATAATAAAAAATAATACAAGACTAACAGAGACCAGAGACTCCTGACTTGGGACAGGTGCAAAAATGCGGCGGGATTAAACATTTTTATGAGATCTCAACCCTGTCCCTATACCTCTAGCCAATGTAGAAAAGTCAACGCGTAAAAATACGCACATTAACATTCAGTTCAAGAGAAGTCTGAGTCTGATGTCAGAAGATGTAACAAAAGAAAATAAACAAATTGACAATAATATATAAATAGCAACAGACTACTAGCAGTTAACTGACATGCCAGCTCCAGACTTCAATTTAACTGATTGAAAGATTATTTCTTCCTAATATGAATATCAGACACAATCTCTCCCGTTAGGGGTTTAGTATCATGTCATCATAGCATATGTGAGAAGAACATAACCCGTGTCATGCCAACAACTGGTTTTTAAAAAAAATGTGTTTTGTTCCGATGCAAAGACTTGACAACGTTAACAGTATCGTAACTATATCCCATCTTAATAAGACTATTAAAAGCCGTTTTGTTAGCTTCTGAGTTGAATACTGACATGTTTGTGTCTTATAAAGAATATTACCATAAAAGATTGGATGTGAAATACCTGAACATATAAGAAGTCTGCATGTTGAGCTTTATTTACGAATGATGTCCTTGTACTGAAGATAAAATTTAGTAAATGTTTTACTAGCTTGTGATATCGAAAATTCATCTTTACACTACTTAACATTATATTGTTAATCTTTGGTTTATTACCATAAAACATAGCTAAATATTTGCAGTATTTGATAAGCAGTTCCTTACAATGGTTATCAAACAAGTCGGATCAATATGGCTTATTAGTTTCTCTAGATTTCATAAATATTAGAAAAGATTATATATTTACATCTTTAAGGTGAGAAGTTCGGATAAAATAAGTAAACAAAAGAGATATTGTACCAAATGTGATCTTCTTATGTACTTAAATATGTAGATAATTATTTTGCTTTGGTTTTAAAACACACAACAAAAATAGAAACATTCATTTGAGCAGGATCATATGGTATATTACCATTTTCATAAATCTGTGAAATTAGTTAGAATGTTTATAAAGTAAATTGTCAAGAATTCGATTTTTTTTTTATCAAAATCACGGATTAATTTCTAAATGAAGTTCTATCACGTGACACATGTATACATAAATACTACATGGGGAGTTTAATTTTTTCTTATCATTTTCAAATATGATCGCAGATATCCCGTGTCTTTTTAATATAAAGCGAAAGAGTTATTAATATATATACACTTTATGACAAACACGATATTTTAATGTATGGGTGTCATTAGTGCCTAACATACTTTATCAAGTGAATTCAATTTGGCAAAAATGAACTATTCAGAAGAAGGCAGACTGACAATTTGGAATTTGGTAGAAGCTAGAAAGTACATACTACACGACGTGTTTCTCGTTTTATATTTCGTACTGGGATTGATAGGGAATTTGATTGTGTTGATTGTCTATAAATTGAGACTTAAACAAACTGAAGGCAAATACTTTATACCAATTTTAGCATTTGTTGATATGTTTGTCTGCATTTTCAAAGCACCATTAGATCTATGGAAAAATTTACTGCCTGTGAAATTTACATATATAATTTCCTGTAAGATTATGTGGTTTTTATTCAACATGTGTGGGTTTTCATCAATATTTCTTCTGGCTGTCATAACCCTGCAGCGGTATTTGAAAGTATGCCGACCATTTGGATATCAACTTAGTCTGAAATGGAGACGTATATCACTGCTTGTCATATTTGTTTTGTCGGTTACCGTGTCTGCTCCGTTTATTATCTGGAGCGAACAACTGCGCATTCTCAACTTTGAATTAAACGTAACAGGATATATGTGTGGTATCAACACAATGAAAGTGGATCATAACTCCTATCGAACTTTTGTATTCTATCCGTCTTTGGTCATTGTTGGTGTTATGATGGAGTTAATCATTTTAAATTTGCTGATTGGGAGACAAATGATAATTGCAAGCAAAAGTTTCACTGTGATGAATAATGTTTTGAAGATGAGAACCACAAACACACAATTGTCGGCATCACACAACAGCCTAGAAACAAGTTTTGCCAACATCAACTCTGTGAGTATATCATTAGCTGAAAATGACATAGAAAATACGTCCAATAACACGAACAATGGCAATATGTCTACTAATTGTGATGTTTCTGGACGGCAGACGAATACGCATATAACCGAAGAACGTATTACTGCGGCTAAACGCTTTTCAATGATGATTATAGTTATTAATGTATTCTTCATTCTTTGCTATATTCCTCAATTAGTTTTACTCTTCTCGGTTATTTTTCATCGCCATTTCTGGATTCAAAGAACGGAGGATGAGGTGATTTGTTTTACTTTTGTTGGACAAATGGTTATTTTAAACAACATTGTCAATCCTTTTGTGTATGGGATGTTTGACAAAAAATTCAGAGCTGAGGCGAAAAATTTGATGTGCACATGTTGTAAAATTAGAAATGGGTGAATTTCCAGCATCGATTAATTAACTTTACATTGAAAATATTTATCTTCATATTCTAAGTGGAAACAGAATGGTTAGGAAAAAATTTCACAATAATACCTGTAGATCAATTGATTTATGACTGTTATACAGCGGTGTACTACCATTTCACTTCTTTGCGATCACCAAGTGATGTATCTGTTATCACTGGTTATGGA
The DNA here is from genome assembly GCA_019925275.1 of Mytilus edulis. NCBI lineage: Eukaryota > Metazoa > Mollusca > Bivalvia > Mytilida > Mytilidae > Mytilus > Mytilus edulis. Next base: position 81,876,336 of record CM034360.1, on the reverse strand, counting down.
ATACATATTTCACAGATGACAACGGAAATGTTACAATTGATTCACCACTTTACCCTTTTTTTACTCGAATGTTACCTACTTTATCAGAATATAAATGATTCTTGAGGATTGATTTAATAACGGTTTGGCTCTTTTGTCGATATATACCGGTCGCTATCGCCATGATCGGATGAATTAAGATATGTTATGAAGTACACACACGTGCAAAATGTATGTGTTTGCTGTATGTTACCTGTGTAGCAAAATCATTAGATATATACTATTAGCATTTTGACAAATACTAGATTTCGCTTTGAGATATTCAGAACATGACAAAAAAAGTATAATAACATAGATATAGCCGTCAATCTTGTCGTATTTTTTAATTACACATTTAGATTTTAGAGCAATAAAGTTGTGTTAAAAAAATGGACATTATTTATTTAGCAGAACTTATTTGAGATATACACATTCTATTGACAGAAAAAGAAAGAATTGTAAAACGATTATCATGCTATCATGCCTGTATGCCTGCCCTGTGAATCAAAGTTTTGCATAATAACGTTCTCTTATTTCTTTTTCAATCAAATTATGTGATAAAGCAGTGTTCATTGTCGACAAATCTATTTTGAATCTCGTTTAAAAAGAAATTTCTTTCATTTTAACAATCGACGGCCCCCAACCCCCTGCCTCCCCTGAATTCGAACACTAGTTACGGCCCTGGAAAACCAAACAGGTAAAACGTTGTAGATCATTGAGGATCTTACATTCCAAAAGTTGTGCCAACTACGTCAAAGGTAATCTATTCCTGTGATAATGATTCATATTTTTGCAATAATTGAATTATAAGATTACCATATACAATAATATAATTGATATTCATGTCAAAACCGAACTGCTGCACATCTTTTTTAAGAAAAATTCATTGTCAGTAGGATAAAGGTAGCTCTCTGGGACAATCTAATATAATTAAAAAATTTAATTTCGTGTACAAGTTGCAGTTTTGTTAAGGTTATAACATGTACAAAAATACCTCGTGCATGTTACAACATGTACATTACAAAATATTGCTGAAAATGGTTTTAACCTGTACAAAATTTAAAAATAATAATAAAGCAGAACATATATGCAAGATTGAAATGAATTTGATACCAAAGAACAATAGTTTAAAGCAAAAGCAAAAGAAGGTGCGTTATCTAAAGCATGCATAAAATACTATTTTTTCATACATTCTGCGATACTTCTTTATCATCTTTTATATGAGCTTTAGATTTCAAATATTTTGGCCACGAACATCACTGAAGAGACATGTTCTGTCGAAATGCGCATCTGGTGCCAGAAAATTGGTACCGTTTTTTTTTTTACTAGAAACAATAAAATTAAGAATGGAAATGGGGAATGTGTCAATGAGACAACAACCCGACCATAGATAAAAACAACAGCAGAAAGTCCCCAACAGGTCTTCAATGTAGCGAGTAATTCCTGCACCTGGAGGCGTCCTTCAGCTGGCCCCTAAAAAATATATACTATCTCAGTGATAATGAATGTCATACTAATTTTCAAATTGTACAAAAGAAACTAAACTTAAAATGATACAAGACTAACAAAGGCCAGAGGCTCTTGACTTGGGACAGGCACAAAAATGCGGCGGGGTTAAACATGTTTGTGAGATCTCAGCCCTCCCCTATACCTCTAGCCAATGTAGAAAAGTAAACGCATAACAATACGTTCATTAAAATTCAGTTCAAGAGAAGTCCGAGTCTGTTGTTAGAAGATGTTACAAAAGAAAATAAACAAAATGACAATAATACATGAAAAACAACTATCTACTAGCAGTTAACTGACATGCCAGCTCTAGACTCCAATTAAACTGACTGAAAGATTATAATTTCATAATATGAACATCGGGCACAATCCTTCCCGTTAGGGGTTTAGTATCATACCAACATAACATATATGAGACGAACATAACCCGTGTCATGCCAACAACTGGTTTTTGAATAAATGTGTTTAGTTCCGATGCAAAGACCCTATAAGTGAATCAATATTAACGCCAAAATATGCAATCTTTAATGACCTGACAACAGTATCGTAACTATATCCCTTCATAATAAGTGTATTCAAATGTTAAGTAAGTTTATGAGGTTAATACTGACACCTTTGTGCTTTATACAGAATATTTCCATAAAAAAAAATGGATGTGAAATACCTGAACGTATAAGAAGTCTGCATGTTGAGCTATATTTACGAATGATGTCCTTATACCGATGATAAAATTTAGTAAATGTTTTGACTAGTTTCTGATATCGAAAACCGTGGTGTAATAATTTTTCAGTAATACATAAATTTCTCTCGTTAAAATCTAAAAAATTGTTACATACACGAGCGAATCGTACAAGTTGAGAAATATAAACACCGTAAGATGGTGACAAGGGAACGTCACCATCTAAAAACGGATAATTAACGATAGGAAATGAAAAATCGTCTCTTTTATCATAAATTTTAGTATTCAGCTTTCCGTTAGTGATATAGATATCAAGATCGAGGTAAGGGCAGTGGTCATTTTTAGTATTAGCTTTATTTAAAGTAAGTTCAACCGGATAAATTTCTTTAGTATACTGAAGTCGTCATTATTGAGAGCCAAAACATCATCCATATATCTAAAAGTATTATTAAATTTGTCTATCAGATGCTGTTTCGATGGGTCTTTGTTTGTTTTTGTCATAAATTGTAACTCATAGCAATACAAAAACAGGTCCACAATAAGTGGTGCACAGTTAGTCCCCATTGGAATTCCGTTAACCTGATGATAAGTATGTTTACTTGTTGCTTTAAGACAACCTTCAGTTGCACAAAACCTTCAATCTTCTACATTTACACCAACCAGACTGACTGTACAGTTGACAATGCACAAAACATTTAACACGATTAAACTACGTTCATACTTCGAACTTACTTAGTTGTAAGCAATATAACGTCAACATCGTGTTCCGTATCAATACTATTCTATTCTTTCTATCTTTAATCAATATGTAGATTTCCCGGAAACAACACAGTACTGCCACGAAAATCTACCCGGCACAACACGTGGGCGCGGTGGTAGGGGTAGATATTGAGGCTGTTAAGCTATGATAATAAATAGCACAGATTTTGGACCGACCAATCAAACCTGAATCACAACCTATTGCTGGTTCATCAAGCCCACATGACGATGTTTAAATGAACAATAGCAGGGATGACACAGATGTCAAACATGATTATGGTGCCGTTAAAGATAAAAGAAAGGTCCAAATTACAAACACGCGAACAAAACCTTGAGAGCTTTTATATATTTTTTTGTGAAAATGACAATGACCATGATTGTCGTAGTATGAACGTAGTCAGGTCGTACGCAGAGCGTGGTGAGGACGGCATTGGCATGCTAGAGTCTTGGACAGCGTGGTTTAAACGTGGCATAGTCGTAGTTGAAACGTAGTTGGGTCGCAATGAGAACGTAGTTAGGTCGTAATAACATCGCAATGAGAACGTAGTTAGGTCGTAATAACATCGCTGTGAGATCGTAGCACAATATAACCGAATGGAATCACACTTTCGCTACACTCTCGCTACGATGGTATTCCGACCTTTGCGATCTTAACACGGCCTTATAGCGCTAACATTGAGGTTAAAAAGGGGGACGTAATTTTTTAGGATAAATCACGTTTATCATGGAATCAAGCATGGTGATCTATATTTTTTTTAGATTTGTTGAAAGCAGGACAAAATGCAGTATATGTAGAAAAATGATAAAAATTGCATTTTCAGAAACAGTTTATTTCCATTTTTTAAGGTTTAATAAAATACCACTTAGAGCATCTGGTCCGCAATGTCAAGCAATGCTTGAATACTTGTATAGTTATTCGTGTAGTTATTTTTTTTTTTATCTTTTTGTCACTTATCACTGCTTCAGATCAAACCCGATCTTAATGATTTACCACGAAAAACATCTGCTCCAAAAAATTTATAACATAGCATATTTTTTTTTTACAAATTTGCACACATCTCCAATTTTCAGCCTTAATTTTCTCTAAAACAGGCACGGTGACCTATGTGTTATTTTGTGTTTTATTTTATAACCCTCCAAGGCCAACAACATATTACAAAATTATAAAAATGATATTTTATCGAGAAACTGTATCGGTTGCCCTTAAAGTTGATCACGATCCTGAAGACCTCCTTACGATTGTGATACGAACTAACTGCAATCTACATGATCGCACCACGATCGTCAATTTTTTTTAGAACGAAATTCATAACAGTGTGGTCGACAGTAAAACGTTAATTAGTAATTGTACTGAAAAGTTTACCTTTAACTTGTTTGTCGTGGGCGATGATTTTATGCTCACTCAGTCTATCGGAGGCCTTCAAGTGGGGATTTAAATAATCATTTGTTACACATTTTGATACATAAAATGAAACTTTCTTTTCAGATATCATTTAAGGAATTTATTTTAAATAATTGTTATACCATCACTTACAACAGTTTCACTTTTAAGAATATTAATGTCCAGAGCTGATATCAATAGATAATAATAAAAAAAAAAAGTTTATTCATGGTAAAAAAAAACAAAAAAACTTTTAAGTTAATAGGGACCCGCGTTATTTCAGAAAATATCTTATTGATTAAGAAAACAAAAACTTCTACGTTGTGATCATTTAAGAGTGGCCTTCTATTTATTCAATGCTAACCATGTGGGCTTTGTTTTTATATATATACCATAAATCGATTCGTTCATTCAGATATTTGTCAGTTTGCCTTGGCTCTTCAAGTCCAACACACAACTTCTCACGAAATTGGTATTTTTCTTACAAAAATTACATCCATGTGATGTATTCTTTTCATGGAGAATGAATGTTGCACCTTATTTTATTTGTTATCGTTTTTTTTGTGTGTGTATCATTGACGTATAAGACAACCTGAATCTTCTTTATTCAAATTTAAAACATACGAGATGGCAATTATGACACAAAATAACTAAATTAAACTTACAGCAGAAGAAAGATAATGAACATCGCTTTTATAGTCTTCTAAATATCGAAGACGCGTGGTCTTTTTAAAAATGATGTAAATTTATAAAGGAAACAACAAACAAAATAGTTCGAATATTTATATTGGAAAAAGTAACGGTGTGTAAATCATAACAATTATTTTATTTCAATGAAAATCAAACTGTTGAATTTTTTCCGCTGCGAGCAAATTTTTAATTTTGGTCGCATTTTGAAAATCAATAAATCTTGTATTTTTGTTGGAAGCTGCACTGTGTAGTTTATACCCGGTTTTTTTCAATGCCACACAAATCCAACACAGACAAAAAAAAATGGTAGGTTCAAGAAATAATTGATGCAAACTATACTTTATTGTAGTTTTAACATGGGTAGGCATTATATTCGTGATTATTTTTGCCCGAGCGATATCGAAAAACTATTATAAAAAGTGTCCTAGTTCAGTGAAAATGTACGTCATACTTATTTCCTAAACAAATAAATAAACAAACATTAATTAACATACAACACTACCAAAGGCCAGAGACTCCTTACTTGCCTTGTATGATTTTGTAAAAAAAATGCATCTTTTTAAAACAGTCGAAAACAAAATTGTCTGTCCAATGGAAAAGTCGAAGCCCAAAAAAGATGAACAGTGCATTATAGAAACATAGAAGCTGGTTGCAAAAGTTGACGACAAGATCTATTTTATAACTTGAGTATGGCCTAATACTATTAACCTGAAATAAATATATTTATAGCAATTCCCTTGATACGAAAGATCTACATGTTGCCTTGGGCTTTTTTTTTTCTTTTTTTTTTTGCTCTTTGGTTGGGTTTTTGTCTCAATGACAATTCAATTTTCATTCTTATCATAGATATAACTGCATGTTAAAATAAGAATATGAAGTGTGATAGGCAATCAGACACATTCTTTCCAGGGACCAACAGGCGTTATCAAGCTATAGGTCCCCGTATGGCCTTCGACCATTAGCAAAATACACACTTTATAGAATGAAAGCTCCAAGAGGTCTTGGGATGAAAAAAACAAACATAAAAGATGAGCGAGAAAAAAAAAATAGGGATACCGCATGGAAATTGGAAAATGGTCCGCAACATTAATTTAGTCAACTCACTTAGTTGAAATTAAAGACCTGGCGAATTTTAGCCTTTTGCAATGGATGTGATGTATGTTTAAAAAAAATCATGGTTTGTTTGGACATTTTTATAAATCAAGTCTTGTTTTTAAATTATTTGCAAGTAAGTTTTAAGTCATGAACAAATAATCACTCACAGAAAGACGTCAAATCCATCAACAAAAGAAAAAAATTAATAGACGACCGACAACGCATAGAATATCATGTATGTGTTCCGGACCATATGAGTATTTGGACCATACGCATATATCATGACCATAAGGGTATACTGATATGGTCCAACCATACACGTATGGTCCAAATACTCATAAGGTCCGGAACATATTTTATTTGCGATCACAAATGCACGAAGACGTCCATTTCTATGTAAATTGGGTCGATCTTTTTATATAGATAAGATGAATGCGTTTCTGTTGCCAAGTGTTTTTCACAAGTATAGTAGCAGTATAGCAGAACGGTTTAAGTTTCCTATATACACCAAATGATACATTTTGCCAATACAATAACGTAAATGCATGCAAATTTCACAAGGTTTAATCCAAATAGCTTTCTTACTATCCAATAACTTTCAAGTACGAAAAAGACAGGGCAGAAGTATATTTTGTCTTTATGTTTCGTATTTGCACAACTTTTGAAAGTGGATTATGCATTCGTTCTAAAATAAAATTAGACCAGATAAAAGTTAAAAGATTACATAACTCGACAATCGCAATTGTTAAATCCGAAAAAGATAATCAATCAATACATGCATTCAGTAAGTCATTCTTTTTTTCTGAAAGAACATGGCTTTGCGATATCTTATTATGAAAATTGATTGTCGAAACATAACAAAAACACAAGTAAAGGACGTTTAATTAATCAATATAAATCAAAACACAAATTCCTGATTAGTATTTCGAATTATTTTATATAGGCGTTGAGAACCTTTGGTGACCCCACGGTTTAAATGTTTATATTAAGGACGTCGTGAGCAATGGGCGTTATAGACGAACGTTCACCTAATCTGTCCCAGTCAATGGGATATTAAAGTGCGCCAATCAATGTCCATAGCCACACTGTTATGAATTCGATACTATTTTTTTCACAGATCGTAGTGCGATCGTGGTCTAGTCGGACTACTGTATCAAATAGCCAACACTAAGATATTTTTACAAGTGTTGTAAACTTGGTCAGATAAAGAGCTAATTGATGAAAATTAGTCTAGTGTTGCCTTTAACTACCTTTTATTAAATGCGGGCCATCCGGGATTTGTCTTATTGACAAATACACTATTTTTGTTTTTTCATAATCAATAGGATATCATAATACGTTAAATGCAGTAAAACCCAAGTCGTAAAGCATCAGTCCCACTAGACCACGATCGCACCACGCTCACCGCGATCTAAAATAAATTCATATCATGGTGAGGTCGCGATTTGAGCAGCATGAACATATACATTTTCGTTGCTTTCATGATTACTGGCTTTCAACGATCCCGCTACGATTATACGACGTTCTCACCTCGCTATTTCTGCGACCTCACTGCGCTTATCAAGATTTTTCTATGCTCATCACGTTCCCACTACGACCATACTACGAGTATCTGATTGCAACACGATCTTATCACGCTTCTACTGCGATTATACTACGTTCTTACCCTGATGACCGACATGTATTCACTGATTTAAGCCCTAATACGAATATACAGCAAGGTACTCTTCACTAATGCATTTGTAGGATTCGATGTCTCTCAATTGTGAACATGATGGAACATCATGCTCTTAGTAGGAAATCATTATTTGAATCCATTTACAGTTCAAAACAAAGAGGGTTTATAAATGATTTACAATTGCACTGAATGCCAATTATCAGATTATAAGAATTGATCACAATGATTGAAAGATCTTGAAACTGGTTAAGAACTGAATTGTGAAACAAACAAAAGCTATAAAGAATAGGCTGAAGTTTACTGATGTAGTAGATTTTGTATTTGCCTCCAATTTGGAACCGTAAATCACTATTTTTCTTCATTTATGTGTTGTTTTGTCGTACTTAAGGGCATACGATACAGTTTTTATCCTGTATTTACAAGTTCGTGAAAATTTGCAAATAGGCTATTTTTTACCTGATTAAATCAAAAAAGTAATAAAAAATATACCTTCATGTGCTAGTTTTTGAGTAAAATGAGGTTGAAATTTTGTATATTTGCTCGAAATTTAGATTTGTGGCCGTAATTTCTTTTTCGAAAAAAAAAGACATAACTTTTTTGTTATAAAAGATAAAAACAAATTGTTTTTTGTTAAATAATCGGTAATTTCTGTAATTTATAAATATCTTTAAAAATATGCAATTTTTTATTCAGAAATAACTCATATTTATCAAATGTTCATGAATTGTGGAAAAAACGTAATTTTTGACTGCATGTTTATCACAATTTAAAAAAATCCTCTATTTAGTTTTATAAAATTTGGGTCACACAATCTCCACGCAAAATGAAACCAAATGCCGTTTTGAAAAATAGAGGTCCATGAACTCGTTTTCAAATTAAATCAGTTTGAATGATAAAAATCAGTCGAAAAATGCATCTTTTCCCGATATGTCAAAGTTTGACGTCGCGAAAAAAACAAATTACGTTAGCAACGTCATTACCTTCCCTGTAACTGTGTCGTATGCCCTTTAAACTGTTTTTTACGTTTTATCATAATTTAACTTTGATTATACCTATAACACATCCTTCAAGGATTTACATCCTTTGTTAAATTGCTTGACATTATAAAAAATGAATTTTTTTACTTGTTTGCCTGCATTTGGAAATCGGAAGTCACCTAAAGTTTCATTAATGTATTGTCTAGTCGTAATTTAGGAACTGTTATTTGCTTTTTATCAAATCTAACATTGGATGATTTTACATAGAACACACCTTTCAAAGGATTAAGAAATGATTGCCAATTTGTAATGACGCCATTTTCAAAATATGTGGTGGCCATCTTGAAAAATTGATTTTTTTTGTTTTGCCAGCAGCGGATTTTTTTTAAGTATGATTTAGTCAACCTTTATACCAAATTTCATGCTTGTATCACGATTTGCACAATTATTTCACTTATATCTTCTACTATAGTGTTGAACATTCTAATTCTATATAAACTACGTAAATACCGCTGACATCGAGAGGGTCTCAAAAGAAAAAAAAACATCCCGTGTTAATTGTTTTTTGTTTTGTTTTTTTTTTAAATATAAAGCACTTCCACAATGATCAACCCCTTTTGTATCTCAATGACCGTTGAAGCTACTCTTTATCTGTTGACATACTCAAGTGGCTGAATCTTGTTTCCGGTAACATCAGTTTCAAAAATATTGTCGGTAAATTGGAATTTTATTGTTGTTTTTTTTCCTTGGTGTTTTGGCATCGTAAACGAAATCTAGAAAATTTTCATGATTTTTATCAAGGTAGCACTCCACAGTTAGATGTGTAGTTTCGCATTTTGGCCCCTGTGGATTTTTCAAATATGAGAGCTAGTGTGCAATAAAAATCATTTTTGGATAGCTGAGTATTAAAATAGCCTTTGTATTGGGTTTATATGAACATCAAGGTTATGTAATGTATGTAATATAGGCTGTTTTCTGCATGACAGTCCGTATTTGCATGTCCCTACCATACATTGGTCCGGCAATTATTGTAATGTTTTTTTCCAACTTTTTATCGCACGAACTTTGTGATTGGATTTTACGAAAAAATGAGGCGAAAGACACCCATTTTTTATTTGATCATTAGGAAGATTTATGAAAACAGTTTCTAAAAAGGTATCACTCAAAGGCATTGAAATTCTAGTTTGATCCAAATTTTGGGGGGATATGTGACATGTCAACCCCCCTTTTTTCAATATTTTATGGTAAATAAATGCAGAATGTTGCCATGGATACACATATAAGGAATTATTTTTCACTCTTTTAACTTTTGAAAATCAAATCTATGGAATATACTGATTACATACATATGCACATGTACAACACAAACAGTTGGGTTAATGTATTAGAAATCCAGGAATAGGAGATGATAAAACATTTTGTGGCTCATTTTTAATTTAATTTTCTAACTGTGGAGTGCTACCCAAAGTCTGAATCCGTAATAAGTTTCAAATACCGGAAGCGGATTAGACACGGATGTTTACAGGATCCGAATTTGAAAATATTTTTTCAAGTAATTGCGTTTCTGTGGATTTGTTTTCTCATAGACTTGAGGCAGCACAGAACACTTCATTTATAGGTCATACAAGTATAACAAATATTTCCGACTATGTATATGGTTTCAGAGGATTTATGGCTCAATGAATTCGGTCTTTTAGAGAACATAATAATACGATATAGTAAGAAACAAAACGTTAGAGATATGTTTGTGATGATTTTAAAATTTTTATTTATCTGTTTCAACTTTTTGGGATTACTCGGTTTTAATATTGTCTTTCTCTGTTTTTCTATAACATTGGAAGTACGATTTTTCCATTTACACCTTCGTTCTTATATTTTACATTGTATCAATGGTACTGCTCTTCGATGCAGACAATTTTTTGCATGCTTTGTTTCATGCTTCCACACAGTAAACATTGAAGGACCACTATATTTGTTACAGTATCAATAGAATACATGTCTTGTAACTATCAATTAAAATTATATATTTCATTTTCTTTGTTTTTTTATCTCTCGGTAGGTTTGAGATTGAGTTCTTGCTATGGTACTAACTTGAGTCTCCAGTAATAGTATATCTCAATCGTGTACTGGAAATTTACGCTATTATAGTATGTTTAGCGTATTATAGGAACATTCCATACATGTACTATGCTTCAAAAAGCCTAATCAGAAACGGAATTTAAGCAATTCGTTTTGAAATGAAGAACAGCACTGGAACCGTAAGTAATTATGTCACCCTACCCTGACGGAGGTCGGGTGACATATTGTTATTGTTCGATTCTTTTTTATTATTCTTATTCCACACTTTTTGTCCAGCTTAGTTCTCGGAACTGAACGGACCAATGTTGATGGAACTATAACATAATGTTGATCACCATGTCTAGTTGTGCACCTGACTTTGGAATTAAAAACATGGCTGCCATTGCCATGGAAACAGCAAAAATATTAAAAATTTCATGGAACATTCCAGAACATTAGGGTTAAATTAATTCTACAGCCCTTAAATGTTATATGATGGTATAATATTATGGGGAGCACAATATGAAGCAGCAGTATGACTGGAATTTTCAAATGTTGCCATGGAAACTGTTCAAAAATAGCAAAATTTTGAAAATTCTTCAAAAATGTATGAAACGTTACAGAAATGTTAACTTGTAAATCTAGATGCGGCATTCAACTTTCGAATTTCCCAAATGGCTGCCGTTACCATGGCTGCTGTTTAGTGGCAATTGGTGTACCAGGGTGACATCCGCTATTGCTTGCAATGGCAATTCTAGTTCCTATTTGATTTTAGTCCACATCGTTAATAGGGTCTTCGTAGCTTAGATCATAGTTCCATATAGAATCCATTTTTGGCTTCTTTTCGTGTGAAATGATATCCAATCTTACCTGAAAAAAATGCAAATTAAGCCTTAGATGCCTGATTTTTATATTATTTAGTAGTTGTAACTGGCTTTTAACTAGCTGTCAGAAACTGCTAGTACTATAATTATATCTGCACTTAGTATCCTTTTTGATGTTGGGATGAACAGGTACCCGGTCACTTCCACTCTGTGTTTTTGTAAGATGAATTTCTTTGTGTATCCATTTGGGAGTTAAGCCTAAGTCATATACATTTGTCATTTCAGTGTCTTAAAAGCTTTAAAGCTGACTGTTTAGTATTGACTTTGCTCATTATTTAAGGCCGTACGATGACCTATAGTTATTAATTTCTGTGACATGTGTTTCTTTTAGAAGAGTTGTCTCATGTTCAATCATACCACATCTTTTTTTAATGAGTTCAAATTATAACAGTTGGTCCAATGTTCTATTGTCAAGGAGACGCTTTAATGTGGTTTGTATACGCTATATATATATAGCAATGCTGCAGAATATTGTTGTTTAACATTTTTATAATGTAAATAGAGAAACCATATATATCACGCGTTAGTCCAGACTATGCAAACTATTGCATTCTGGGTAATATTTTCAAAAATGTACACCGTTCGAAACGTCGTGATTGGTTGAAAACGTCCAAAACAATGGAAATTCAACCAATGTCGTGACGCTATTTTTCATTTTAGGGTACGAACAATGAAATTACCCATAGTCCTTTAGATTCTGAAACGGCCAATTATAATACATGTTGTAGCTCTTGTATACGCGACAAAACCTATACCAACAGCCATTCATTCAAATGTGTCTGAAAGTGCACTGTGAAAATTTAAAAAGGGAACTTTTTCTAAATTTTTGAATAAACAGTAGATTTTTACTTGTACGAGACAAATAAAACTAGTTTGGGTCTCACATATAGAAAAAAAGATGTGGTATGATTGCCAATGAGACAAATATCCACAAAAGACCAAAATAACGCAGACATTAACAACTATAATATATAGATAACCGTACGGCCTTCAACAACGAGCAAAGCCCATACCGCATAGTCAGCTATTAACGGCCTCGATAAGACAATGTAAAACAATTCAAACGAGAAAACTAACGAACTTATTTACATAAAAAAATGAACGAAAAACAAATATGTAACACATAAACAAACGACAACCACTGAATTACAGGCTCCTGACGCGGGACAGGCACATACATAAATAATGTGGCGGGGTTTGAATTCCTCTTATTATTCATTACCACCAACCGGCATCGTATCACTATGTCATGCCTAACCTTTTGAAGTACCTGATATAACCCCAATATATAAAAAAAGTGATATAACCCCAATTTGGAAAAGGGGGCGGGGGCTCATGTTTGTCAGTCTTCCGTTTTCGGTTGTGTTTAGTGCACTGCCTTTTTTTTGTCTTTTCTTTTTCTTGGCATTGTCAATTTGTTTTCGGTTTATGTTAGTGTTTGTTGCCAATCAGTGTTTGTTGCCTCTCTCTCTATCATATTCATCCGCACATTTCAGTCTACCTATTTTGCAGATCAATCCTGAATATTGGATAAGTTGCTTTGAGTTCTTTTCCAGAAACCGAATTAAATATTTTGCACTAGCTTTTATATGCTTTGTACAAAACAAAACCTCAGCCAAGAATTCTAAATCGATTGTAGTTTATTACCTGTGATTGGGAGAGGTTTATTTGAACATTATTTGTCTTGGTCTATTTGCTATGGTGTTGTCAGTTTAGTTTCTACCATAAGTGTGAATGTCCCGTTGGTACCTCTCGCCTCTTTTCCAAAGGACTTTGTATTGTCTTTGAAATCAATTTACTTCTTCAAAATTACACGGGGATAACGAGATGTGCATTTTGGTTTTAAATTTGATGTTCATCTGTAGATATTTTTGTTTTTATTGTTGTTGGTTGTCTGTCATTGGCGTATATGAAAAATATATTTTTTTTAGTTCCCGTAAAAATATCTTATATATTTAACTTACCCCTCCAAATCCTTTGAATGTTGACATACACTGTTCCAGAACTGGCAGATGTGTAGGGAAGTCTACACTAGTACCATCGAGAAACGCACTTCCGCATCCACTTCGTATCCAACAATTATTGGTACACTCTTTATCATGTGACTCAGGTGCATTCAAATCAGACTTTTTCATCCTGTATTCAATGTTTTCTGTTTTAACCTAAATTGAAAGGTTGAAATTCATTTAGAAAATTATTTTTTTTTGAACATTGAAATGATTTGGTCAGTTCTATGTAGAACCGATTATGACAGTTCTAATTATAATAGTTCTACCACTTAAAACAGTTCTAAGGTAGAATTGTTCTCGGTAGAACTGTTCTAGGACAGTTTAGAATAGTTCGTTGACAGATTAGTCTGACAGTTGTAATGAGAAGTTAGAAGTGATCTGCACTGTAATTACAAATACACCGCGTATCAGAATACCAAAGAGAAATCTTTATTTCATCTACATAAATTTTATAGTGTTGTTTTAGCAAATCTGAATTCATCTACCTGTTCTGGTCAGTTTTTGATCGAACTCGATTTCAAGTTTCTAGTAGATCAAACGTCTTAATCAATAACAAATTGTAATTAATTCTTCAGTCAATAAAACTACTAGAACGAGGGTATGACGGCAAACAGACAAACACCAGATCAGTATATTAAACTAAAGGCTAAGAAACAACCACCCCACTCAAAACTGGATCGTGGTTTATAGTTCAGAGAACATATAAAGAAGAAGATGTGGTATAATTGCCAATGAGACAACTATCCACAAAAGACCAAAATGATACAGGCATTAACAACTATAGGTCACCGTACGGCTTTCAACAATGAGCAAACATGTTCAGTTTAGTGATAGAATCATACCTGATATTCAGGTTCCTCATCTTTGAAGTAAAGATACAAATTGGAAGCAGAAACTTCAGAAAGGTCATCAAATGGATTTCCATCAACACTAGATTCGGGAATGTGTAGGTTTGGTAGTCCCGGTGTAAATAGTGGCGTAATGTCGCTTTGTGGTACAGGGATACCAAAGTTGTCATATTTTCTGTGAGGTCTTCTCTGGTTAGCTGGTTTCAATGCTTTAAAGAATAAATATTAGAATGAACACAATTAAGATAAACTGGTTTACTGACTAAAATAAGATATAAATGTATGTCCAATGGATAATAGCAATTAAAGGAACGCGAAGCCCTTCACAACAAAGGGGAATACAAGAGGGGAGAGTCAGTTTCAACAATTATTTCATTATATCAATATAAACCTACACAAGTACAACGTTTTTTTCTTGAGTAACACGTAGTGTACATGTATCAGGCTTCGTAAAAAAAGATCGGTCACTGTTTTCTGTTTGAGAAAATACTATTCAAGACATATCCTGTCGATTTATTTATTCAATTTTCTTGTTTAATTTGTTTTCGTTGTATTGCAAACATTTGTAAACAAGCCTATAGGAAAAGAATATTTGGTTGAAATTTATATTTGCACTTCATTTTTACCCATGAAACAAAAAAAAAAAACAACTGGTATTCGACGAATAAGAACGGATCCAGATAATAAGTCATGTAATTGTAGATGAATTTGAACGGACATCATTAAAACAGTTGAAAAAGGGAGCCGTGGTTCTTATCTTCTGTAGTTTCGTATTCATTATATACAAATAAGTTTCAGTTTTAGAAAAATATACACATAATGCTTTTGTCAAGCAATAACACATTGTCACTTTAGGTTTCGTGTTTTCATTTTGAACCATTTTCTATAGAAATTAATAAAGATTAACATAAATTCGCATTTATTGACAAAAATAATGTTTCGGAGGAGAAGGAAGAGAAACTTGCATGTGCCATGACATTAACACTTAATGCAGTGGGTGTGTTTGTTTGCTGTCAATCATATTTTTTTATTTTCGTTAATTCTATAAAGTAAATGTTCAAATGCAGTACAATTTTCTTCCACTTGACCCCCTTCCCCCACGTATATAAAAAGGGAAGATTGCTCTGAAATTGGTTGGCGAATAAGGGGCACGAATAACTTCCAGTAAATGCCTTCAATTTTGCAGTTTATACATGTATCAAGTAGTAAAAACAATAAGAACCTATGTTTCCTTTTGTCCAGTGGCAAGAAGTTCAAAAGTATATAGAGCGATAACAAGCTTTATAAAATACAATTTAATACGGGTATATTGAGATAACCAACTGAACATGTTTCATTTTAATCGTCAAACAAAGATGTTTCGTTTCAATATCCAAATTAATAACCATTTTTGAACTGCATTTGATTATAACATGTATACCATTGTAATCTTGATCTTTGAAATAATATTAATAACACCGCAGAAATCAATGACTGGCACACATTGAAAATGCAGTTTATCAAATGCAAGGAGAAAAAACTCTGGCCGTGTTTAGAGTCACTTGTGAGTTCCTTTGAAAAGAGTTTTGGCGATAGCAACTCGACTTTTTGAAGCAAAAATGTGTTAAAGATCAATATTATATTATGCCTAAGTGGTTTTTCAAAAACAGTGAAATGTTTTCAAAAACGGATAGACTTAACGATAGAAAAAATACAAAAAACAACGAAACATGATAACAAAAAAAAAAATGGATACTTACTTCCTGCAGCTTTCAACTTATTAGTAAAAGCTGGTGCAAATATAGCCAATAAGGTCAACATGCCGAGTGCTGAATGAAAAAGAAAATACAATTTTGTTGATTATAGAGTTCTTAGTGTTTGCTTGCTGTCTCATGCTTATAAGCGTATTCATCGGTGTTTTTTTTTAGTTTCTTAATTCTTCTAGATAGGGTACACATCCGTAGTGACGGCTATCAGTGCACAGGCAGATGAGGGTCTTCATCGGTGTTACTTCAACTTTGTTATTTTTAATTTTTTGAGAATTTTTCTCTAATCTGCATACATTTTGCCAATTATTCTCTATTTTAAATATGTATTGCCTATTTTCCATTATATTTAGGTATTTTTCTTTTCTCATTTTTTCCCTGCATTTTTTGCCCAGTATTTATTATTACGATTTTGTTTAGCGAAGACTCTAAATTTGGATATCGCGTACAGCAGTTCCGCGATTGCAAATCCCATACAATGGAATTTGCAATGGGTTAATATGTTGAAATAATTATGTGCATCTGCCGTTAGGGTACTGACAAGATATAATAGGGCATGACTTTTTTTTTTAAACGACACAATATTACTTATTTTCGACGACAATTCTCATACATGTGTGTTTACATACATAAATGAAGGTGGTCAGTTTTCTCAATTGAATTGTTTCATTCATATCTTCATGTCGGTACGTTTTATACAGCCGACTATACAATATGGGATTTCTCACCGTTAAGATGGTATGGTTGTCTATATTGCTAACTTCAACATCGTTTGCACTTTGATGTATATGTGTCACATTGGCAATCATACCACATCTCCTTATTATTATATAAAAGTCATATTTATTTCATGGAGAAGAACAAATGTATTTGTTAAAACTTTACTATTAGCATAACAATAACTCACAAAAATATAAAGGTACAATAAAATGAATGAATTGGAATACATTTTACATTTCTACATTGGTTAGAGGTATAGCGGGAGGGTTGAGATCTCACAAACATGTTTAACCCCGCCGCATTTTTGCGCCTGTCCCAAGTCAGGTGCCTCTGCCCTTTGTTAGTCTTGTATTATTTTAATTTTAGTTTCTTGTGTACAATTTGGAAATTAGTATGGCGTTCATTATCACTGAACTAATATATATTTGTTTAGGGGCCAGCTGAAGGACGCCTCCGGGTGCGGGAATTTCTCGCTACATTGAAGACCTGTTGGTGACCTTCTGCTGTTGTTTTTTTATTTGGTCGGGTTGTTGTCTCTTTGACACATTCCCCATTTCCATTTTCAATTTTATCTTATAAACCAATAACAAAGTTAAAAAACGTTACCAGCGCATTGACAGTTTAAAAATACCAATTTTGTGGATAACTCTGGACAATGCTATATATGTGGTCGGAGGTCAAAAGAGGCAATCAAGTAAAATTTAGTTTGTAAAAAAACCTAAATCAACGCTTATTTTTTTTTTGATGCATTGACAAAATACAAAACAATTTATAAAATCGTTTAAAATATGATCTTACTAAATACTTGTACTTACATTTTATAAATTCCTGGATTTTGAATACCAATAGACTGAATATTCTTTGTACAATGTATCAAAGAAGAAGGAATAAGTACAATAGAACTGTCAACGGCAACGCCATTGGCAACGGCGACAATGGACGTCACGTC
Organism: Mytilus edulis; assembly: GCA_019925275.1. NCBI lineage: Eukaryota > Metazoa > Mollusca > Bivalvia > Mytilida > Mytilidae > Mytilus > Mytilus edulis. Next base: position 81,858,340 of record CM034360.1, on the reverse strand, counting down.
ACAGAAACTGACTTGACGTCTACAACCACAGAAACAAATACTATCATGATATAGAAACGTTAAAAGGAACGGTCATCTTACAGCTGACACAACGATAGAAGAATTTAGAGACTTACATTACTTGAACTATAGTCATAAAAAACCGAGGAAAGCCAGGTTTGAAAGGTACAATTCGACGACAGATAGAACTTGAAAGTGTAAAATGTGACTAAGAAACAATTCCTACGTGTCATGCTCTATGCTCATTTTAACATGGGTAGGCATTATATTTGTCGATCTTTTACACTGAGCGTTAGAGCATGAAACGAAGGAATTATTTCGATTCTAATAGGACAAATACAGTATTTTTATAGGTCGAAGCGTACGAAAATACCGTAAAATGTTTTGATTTTCCCGTTTCCTCCCCAAGGAGTCTGTGCATTACATTTCATATTTGATAAGTTTAAAAACTATGAGCAGGGTAAACATATGTTGTTTTATAGAAATACATAGTAAAAATGTATGCTAGCTGCTTAAATGTATACATTTAAAAGGATAACGATGGAAATAACGTTGATATACACAGTAAGTTCGTGCGCATGTGTCAAACATATTTCTTATGCTCATTAGAACACGGCTTTGTTTACAAAGCGTAATAAGGACGTCATATTAGAATCGAGATTAATGAACATCTGACGATGTTACAGATTTACACCTGACGATGTTACAGATTTATTCTTACAGATATTCGAAGAACTAAATAAATGTTTTTCTTCAAAATATTTCAAGGTAAAATGGAAAGAAAATAATCAGATGAATGTGTAACGGTTTTTTCCTTCCTGTGTGATATATTATCCTGGGGATAATTTGTCACAGTAATTTTTTTCCAGACATCGTATTTTACAGGTAGATTTTTTTTCCAGAGGAGTAAACATAAATCAGTTTTATGCGTATATATTTTCCGTTCCATATTTCACAGAACCTTGTGAAATAGTCACATTGACTACTATGCAAGTAACTCGCAATCAGTAAAAACATATGTGCCTGGCCATAATTATAAATGTTTCACAAAGGTAGAACAAATTAGCATAATTTATCAATCAAAGGGAGGTAACTATGAGCAATCTTTATTTTAAAGATATTATTATATTCCTGAATCTATTTCATAGTGAAATTTTTTATTGTATCTTATTTATTATATTCATTTATATAAAAAAGATGAATTAAAACATAATTTAATAAGATTGAAAATATTTCACAGGTAAATACTATCCAGCTGTTGAAATTGTTTTTGTTCCTCAGTATATATTGTTAAGCTATGATTCATCTGATTTTCACAACAACAACATCTTTGTTCCCAGACCCTTTCTTTTATGATTTGCATAAATGATATTACAGATTTCTTTTTTTTCTCAATGCAGACTTTTTGCAGATCTACATATATATACTATTGATATGACATACCTTTCAGCTATGCAAATCCAGGAGGGGACCAAGGGTCGGGTTCTGGTTGTTTCAACCATTTTTGTTTTGACGATTTATGCATTTGAATGGGGAGATGGGTTGGACCTACACCCCCTTATCCTTTGACATATAATAAAGTTGTCAATTTTTTATCATAAAATCCTTCACTCTGTTTCTTGTTTTTCTTTTTGAATTCTCACTTGCTCCAATGCGGTATTCTTGCGTTTTTATAAAGTTTAAGCAATTATCATACTCAGATTCTTCCATTATTGTTTACAGTTTGTGGTGGTTCACGGGTGTCATTCTGTTTAACGAGAGAAATGATCGTGAAAGAATATCTAACGGTTGTCAAATATTGAGAGACGATCGTGAAAGCTCTGGTCACGGATCGTGAAAGACATTTAATGTAAATTTTAGTTCAGTATCTTGGAAAAAATCGCTTAATTTTCCAAGATACTGAACTAAAATTTAATACAAATCCGAACAAACAAAATATGTCTGTCAAAATGGTTTAATTCCTCAACATAACAGACTGTGAAATAAGATAAAGAAAATATGCAGTACTTTATGAAAAAACACAAAAGGGGCAATGCATGTCTATGAAGTTAATTATAAATAACACGCCTTTTGTACCTATAATGGTCATATTTCAGTTTATCATGATGTATTTGAAATTTAATCTTTGGTGTATCTGATAGTACAGTAAAATTAAAGCATGTGCTTCATTAAAAGCATTAATTTGTATATGAAAACCTTGAATTTGTTGAATTTCCAACTTGATCGTGAAAGATCGCAATATTTTGATCGTGAAAGATATGCGTGACCAGACTTAATACTAGTAATAACCTGCAACTTGCCAGTAAATATTTTGATAAGGATGAACATTAAAGCTATTATATTTTTTCTATTCAACACTTTACCTCGAAAGTTAAAAAAAACACAACTAAAAACGTGTCTAAATAAGTGTGAAAGATTCAGCTCTGAGAATCGGTCAAGTGCAATTCATGCCGACTGACACTATTTAGCCAATAATATGGATATGCGACGTTTAAACCAAAATGATATCCATCAAACAAAAAATTACAGCAAAACAGCATCTTTCATGAGTAAATTGAGATTGAACGATAGCCAACATTTTGTGCAACAGTTTTTTCTTACGTTCTTTTTATACAATGCAGATGTGGATTGATTTTACTATATACTACAGACTATAGAACAGCAGAGCGAAAAAATCATGTATTATATCTCGTCTACTTTACTAATGATAGTATATTTGTTCAACGTCTATAATTTCAAGGGTTTTGCTAAAAGTGTCAAATGCACTTAAAGAGTTCAAGTTTTCATGAACCATGCAATACAGATCTCTACAAATATCCCGTATACCAAATAAATGTGTACTGATCCTTATAGTGCATTAGAAACTGACAAATGTAAAAGTAAAAAAAAAATGGCCAATTAATTCGGAACATAAGCTAGTGGAAGATATTAGCAAGCAAAATAGAGGGAATTGTGCAAATGTTGATACAACTTACAAGCATGAAAATTAGCACGAAGCATCATTATTATATACTTTTTAAGAAAAAACTGCTGGCCATAAAAAAAAAATTTGTTTTTCAAGATGGCCACCACCTTTTCTAAATGTCTGTTTTTTCCAGGTTTAAAATACCTATTTTTCTGGAAATCATTTTCTTAGAAATGAATATTTTACATGTTCAGGGTTTGCGCGAAAATGTTACAAAATTCACACAAAAACATCTGAACTTTTCATTATATACTTAGCGCTTTTGAATTCTTAATGACGTTATGCATTTGTTTGATACCATTTTTTAAGTTTATGATATACATGCGTTAAATAATTTCGCGAGTGCGCAGACTATTTAAAAACATAAAGGGAGATTTGCACGCACTTTAAGGGTACAATGATGTAAATCGTAGTTCATTTTACCGATGAGGATTTGGATGTTGTAAACATCTCTGACATCATTTCATTCCTCTAAACATCTAGGCTCTTCTGTTAAAGTTCATGTAACTATTATGATGCCACTGTTTGAAAACACGTCTTTTCAGGTGCAATGATCAAGCATTCATTGAATAAGGTGAAAAAGGTGGTTAACTTTCCAAATTCCGGGCAACCATAATTATAACTGCAGATCAAATTCTTTGGTATTGGGTAAGCAATTTCAGTGGGAATGGCCAGATTTGTACGGAGACGATGAATTTATCGTCATGTTTGGTGGATTGTACATCACAATGATTTGTTTTAAAAGTCTGAGTGAAATATTGCGTGATAATGGATGGACATGTGCCCTCACTGAAGCCGTTATTGCAACACCTAGGATGGCAGTTTCTTTTCATATATGTTCAAATGTAATAAGAACTAAACACCTACATCGATGACAGCATGTACGTGTTTTGCTTGCATTGATAATGTCAGCTTATAAACACGTAAACGCAGAACATATTAGCCATGAATCTGTGACGTTTAAGTATTTGATCAACTGATGTAAGGAAAGAGAGTCATCTCGACCACAGTTTAATTTCTGGCGTTCAATCATGAATTAAGAACTTCTTGTGCTTTCAGTAGTACGCCCATTTCACATGTCAGATATCGTACTTTACAAACAGTCCATACTAATATAAGCAGGATACGTATTTTGTTTGTCTTGATCATGTTAATTAGGCTCGATGGTTACCGATCGCGATCCATTTCCGAGGCATAGCATCCCTTCACGAACATCACCCACAGGTTGCAAAGAATTTGCAAGTGGTAATTTTACTTTTCCTATATGAATTTTAAATTTCTAGTGGTTTGAGTCATTCTATAACAGATAAACGACATCATGAGGGCTCTACGGTACACAGAAGTATTTCTTCAAAAAACTGTCATAGGCTTTCCTAAGTGATGAACTAATTTGGAAATTCATTTCTAGTAGTCCGGCCGATCGGTGAAAAAATTGCTCAAATAATGAGGAAAGCACCAATTTTTGCATGATGGTACATTTTTGTGTACTGAGCAATATTAGCTATGGACCCATCCTCAAAATTCAATATGGCGGTTTATTTCAAGATGGCTGCCGTACGTTCTAAAATATTTTCCAGTATTGCACAAACCACAGTGGATTTGATGCTGGGTGCACAAAACAACATATTTGAATGACTTGGTGTACTAAGCAAGATTTCATTTTGATCTATTTTTGAAATACAAAATGGCGGCTATTTTCAAAATGGCCGCCTTGAAAAATAAGCAAATATTCATTATTGAGAATTGACCTGAATAAAAGCATTTTATTGATGTATAGTGTCATTTGGTATCTGTCTCAGAAATGGCAGAAACTAAATCACTTGGGGATATTGAGAAACCCACAGCTGAAGACGCATTAACAGAGAACAGCTCGTAAATGACTATTAAACAATTGTACCAAAAATGTGTAACAGGTAGAAAATCAAATGCTAAAAGAACAGCTGATATTTACCGCAATATAAAACAGAGCGAAGCGCGAATATATAAATATGTGTTGGTCTCATTACGTTTCAAGCTGAACAGAAAGAGGCAATGAATATCAATAACAAACAGGTGAAAGCAATATCTCAGCAACTTCAGCTGTCTAAAGACAGGATAGACCACAAGGCTAGTAATAATTGCTTGGCGGAATTGATGGTCAGACCAATAAGATATTCAATGTTGTGGTGAGACGAATGGACAAGCTGACAACAACTGAGGAAGGAGACACAGTTATATTTCAAAGTGCATTTGAACAACAGGGTACCTTCCAACAACTAGAATCTGTTGTGAATGAATCAGTGGACAATCGAAATAAAGAAGGTAATATTTTTGCAATGGACACAAATTCTAAGCCAAAATTTGACCTTAGCCAGTACAACGCAAGTTTACCAAAAGTACACATCAAAATCCATGCCGTGGGTCTTTCCACAATTGTAGTTCGCATGAAAATTCCTATGTCAGGGCCCTTGGCCCTGCATGAGACAGTTCAAATCATTCAACAACAATCTCCATTTAGAACATGCTATAAACCTCTAGTACTAATCAAGGATACCAGCAAAAGGCTTATGTGTCTTCTTACGCACACTAACCATCAACTATGAGTCAAAATTAGTTGGTTTAGATCAGCACACCATTACAGAAACAATTAGCTGCAAATGGATTATATCAAGTTTCTCTAATGTTGAATGCAGTGCCTACTTACGGTATGATCCCCGTCGAGTCAATGGCAAATCCCACATTTATCACTCCAATTATGACAACCTCGTCCGCTTCTGGAGCTCTAATATGCTACTAATAACATCAAGTTGGCTCCATTGACCGATCCAGGAAAGGGCAGAGGAAAGAAAAAGAGTGTGACAACACCTCTTCTTCAGACTCTTCACTGGAGAGAGAATATATACCATGTGGCAAGAAAATCTTTGTGCAAGGGACCGGAGCCAAAGCCCACAGCTGCCAAAAATTCTAAAACTCAATTGAAGAGGATCCATCTCTTAGGAGGCGCGCATTTACCAATTTGAACGAACTGCCGATAGATGACAATTGGAAATCAGGAAAAATGTGTGTAGGCCCCAGATTGCCAGGTCTATGTTGGCTTTGAGTACGCTCGCATGGTAAACACAGATGATGATTCCAAGGCCTTAAACAGCATTCATTTTGGAGTAGCGCTTCAGCAAGGAAGACGATCAAACCAGATTGGAACCAAAACATTCCGTCGAGGATGTAAAGACAAAGATTCTTCAAGGCATGTTATAGAGAGGAACCCAGAAACATTCAACAAGGCGTTAAAACAATTGAAAAACTCAAAAGCAAACCAGATGGCAATATATGGATAAAAAAGTGCCAATTATGACCATCGACCACCGATAAAGAAAATATGAGCAGTCCTTTGGATTATGAGTTGCATAACCTCACACAAATTGTCACAAAACTAGCTGATGTTATGCTTTCAACTAATCATCATTTGGATTGGCGGATCAATATAATCTCGGTTCTTCTGATAAAAAAATCATGGAAGATCACCAGTTCAATGGAAGATCACCTGATCAATATAAACGTGGAAAATCTTTTGAGCAATACAATCGCGGTAAATCGGCAGGTAGAAGTACACACAAGCGTAATGCCTATCGATCAGCAACACCCCCACTAAGCTAGAGATCATACTCCAGAAATCCCGAATATTTTAGACAACGGTCACCTTCACCAGGATACGGAGCAAATCAAAGTGTAACCTCAACAATGAAGCAAAGGGTCGGGCCAGTAGGACAACTCAGATTCCAAAGTCTATTGGCCATGAAACATCATCTTATCACAAAATCGAACAGAGGCCCACTGCCTCGTCCAATATTGTCATCAGACGAATAATTTGAAAGAGCTTACTAGTACGAGTATTACACACGACCAGAATGTGAGCATGATTGTGGACACTGCTGCAATGATAACATTAGTAAATGAGAAATTAACTCCGGTAGAAAATGGAGATTTGGAGAACGTAAAGCTACGTGGTTTGGGTTAACAGCTTGTAATTTAGAAGATTATAAGGAACGACTCTCGACATTAATAGAGTAAACATTAAATGGGATGTGTGCAAAGAGCCATTAACAGACGATGTTATACTTAGGCTAGTTATTTTGGACACACTGATCGCAGTGATAAACCTGAGTGCTCCCAACTACCATTAACAATAAAGAGATAAATGCGTCATTTGTTAATAGTGGAAACGAGATTTTAACTCAGCTAGTTTGCATAAAACGAACCATCACAGTTCCGCCAAATTCAAACACGACTGTTACCATTAAACTAATAAAAGTGCTGACCAGGAGTGCATTTTAGGACCATGCTCGCTGAAATGTTGCAAATTGGTTACGCACGTAGTTGGAAAAGGAAATAGTTGCCCCTTAACCATTTTAAATGATGGCAATCGCCTAATCGGCCTGAAGAAAGGTACACCTATTGATTACATAGAATAATTTGACGATGTAGTGGGTACGGCAGATGCAAACGCAATAAGTGACGTAAGACGTGGCATTGAAGAGACACGAGACAAGGTGCCCTCGGCACTGCCTCAAAGTTCAGATGAGTTACCTTCTATTCCACCACATTTAACCGACCTATATTAACGTCAATCGACTCGTTTCAATCTATTTCATACCAACCATTAAAACTGAAAACTTTTAAAGAATAATTACAATAACATGTAACATTATGAAATTGATTAACATTTTGAATTTCACTATTTGTTTTTGTATATGCAGCTATATTTGCAACTTATGTGTTATAGAAATACCCAAATTATTTGTTTTATACTTTGGAATTAATTGATAACAAATTAACGAACATGAAGTCCATTTTTAAAGAATCATTTAACTTTAATTTCCGAAATTATATAGAATACTTTTAGGACAATATTGAATTTTATACTGTTTTTCCGCCATCTTGAAAATGGCAGCCATATTGGATTTTTTTAGTGTGGGTCCATAGCTGAAATCAAAGGGTATATAACCAAAAACTACTATGCAAAGATTCATGTTTTCCTCATCAAGTGAGCAATTCTGCTCTATATATGCACCAATCGGCCGGACTATAGAAGAGTCGTCAGATTTGTACACAATTGGCTCAAGTTTTGGATTCGGAAGCAAGTAAGATATGTATATAAACTCCAAGATATTGGGTCCAAACAATACAGATAACTTGAAGGAAATGTAAAACGAAAGAAAATCTGCTTTTAATAACCAGATAAAAAAGAACAATTCCCTATAAAAGAAGTAAAATGAAACTCGAAACGTCTTTGTAAAAAAAAAGCTGAAAAACATGAAAAGTAATTGCGATCTCTTTATTTTACTTTAATTTCTTGTCAAAGTAGACAATTAGTGGAAGATATTAGCAAGCAAAATCGAGGGAATTGTGCAAATGATGATACAAGCATGAAAATTACCACAAAGCATCATTATTATATACTTTTAAAGAAACAACTGCTGGCCATTAAAAAAAATAATTTTTTCAAGATGGCCACCGCCGTTTTCTAAAATGGCTGTTTTTTCAGTTTGAAAATATAGATTTTTTCTTGGAAACGTTTAGTTTACCTTCTTTAAGGGAAAAACAGTTGTCAGGTTTGGTAGCTACCTTCCTTACATGTGAATAATTCAGTAGACATGAGTATTTGACATATATAGGGTTTACGCATGCGCGAAAATGCCCAATTTTGATGAAACAAAATTCATTAAAAAATATTTTAACTATTTACTTTAAAATAAGTGATTTGGGATTTTCCAACATATAATGATATGATTTGATAACATTTTTCAAAGTAATGACACGATTTAACAATTTTGCGCATGCGCAAACTATTTATAGACATAATGAGTAATTTGTATGCACTACTAGAGCAAACCGTAGTTCATCTCATTACTCTTTTAAAAAAAGCAAGTAAGCGTAAAATCTATGATGCCACTGTTTAAAAACAAGCTTATTCAGTTGCAATGATCAGGAATTTGATGGATAAGACGGATAATGTGGTTTATACGAAAAAAACATCAATAGTAACGGCAGATCAGTCACTTTTGGTAATGGATATTCAGTGGGAATTGCCTGATTTGTACAGAGAAGATAAGTTTATCGTCATGTGAGGTGGATTTCACATTGAAATGACTTGTTATAAAATTCTGGGTGATATATTACGTGACAGTAGATGGACATATGTCCTCACTAAAACCAGTATCACAACACCTAGAACGGCATATTCTGACTTGTATGTATGTTCAAATGTACTTAGGACTAGACACGTGCATCAGATAACTCTATGTGTTTCAGCTTGAATGGTAGATATCGGATTAAGAAAGCTAATCACAGAAATTATAGTTATGGCATGACTCTGTGACGTTCAATGATTTGGAATACTGGTGTAAAAAAATATACTAGTAGTCATCTATACCACAGTTCGATTCCTGGCGTTCATTTATAAAATAAAAACTTCTTGTGAATTTGGTAGTATGCTCATTTCGTGAGTCAGATTTTGTACAAAAAGTCCATATAACGCATGATAGCGTATTCATTTAGGTCTTGCTCGTGTAACATATTCTCGATCGCTACCGACCTTCTCCGAGATAAGGCTTTCCTTCTCTTACGTCACCCACAGGTGGCAATTGATATTGAAACTGATAATTTTACTGTACGTAAGACCAGAAAATATTTTTTTTATAAGACAATTGATCAGATAAAAAACCAAAAATAATATAATTGTAAAGGGCGATGTGTTGTCATAGGTTTAACCGAAGACCTGGTTTAGATGTATTGATGGTAGCTGGACCAGAAGTCAGTAGACGATCAGATGAATTTGCAAGATCTAGTGGTTTGAGGCATTATAGTTTTTTTCTATAATAGATGAACGACTTAATGAACACATAAGGATTTCTTTAAAAAGATCAAAGGCAAATAATTTGAAGATTGTTTGAAGCAAATACAAAACGAAGGAGAACCGGTTTTTGATAACCAGATCAAAAAGAACAACTTCCTATTATGTCGGTAAAATAAAACTGTAAACGTTTTGGTAAAAAACAAAGCTAGAGAACCTTAGCTATCTTTTATAGACTTTTATTTCTTGTCGCAGTGGACAAATTGATTTGGAATATTTCTTAATCCATAAAGACAAACTGCTCCTCTGTTTTGTCTTCGGATGTCATTTAAACAGTGGTATTAAATCAGGGTAAATGGATAAACTTGAAACATTTTGCAATTTGCAGATCCAAATTCTGACGCGTTAATCGTTGATGGGGCAGCAATGGTTAATTCCAGGCCACCTTGTAGGGCAACACTATTGGATGATTTTGCAATTGTGGCATACGGCCTTGAATTAAATCTTGCATCGATAAGTATTCAAGAGTATACATTGTGTTAGATCTACTAAATGAATCATTGAAAGGCTAGATGACAGAAGACAAAAGTTGGGTTCTGGAGTAGTTTTTTCTATGGAGATGACAACGAAACGAAATTTTTCAAGTGTCTTGCCGACAGAAATACTTCTGTAGAGACTAATAAGGATACTTTCCAGCTACCCCTTGTAAGCATGGAGAAGCAGATATACGAATGTTTGTCCATGTTCGGCATGGTTATAAAAATTGTTGTAAGACGGTAATTTAAGGTAGCACCGACACAGATGTAGTAGTATTAAGAAGTGCAGCACCCCAAACATATGGTGGAACAAACTGTGAAAAGGTTTTGGCAGGAATGAATACTTTTGATGGCTTACTGTACGTGATATATCAAATGTGTTTGGTCCTCGTGTAGCTACTCTTCCTTTCATTCATTCAGTGGATGTGACACTAAGGGAATATGTCAGTTTGGATGACATAAGAATTATTTCAACATGTACAGGACGTACTTATTTCTTTGCTGAAGTGTAAAGACACATACATGGTCATAAAAGAAGAATTTGTTTGCATCATGTATGACAGAACAACATCACTACTTACTGTTAACGAGGCACGATGTAATTTTTTACCCAGGAAGCAGCGGCATTGTGATGTAGTTCCGTCTACAAGAGTTTTTTTCTTACCGGAGCACGTCCAAAGTGCAGCGTATCAATGTGGATAAGTTTGGGCTCAGCTTGATTTATGTACCAATTCATGAACACTGGGGTTGGATGAAAGAAAAAAAAAATCAATGACAGTAGGGAACCTAAAAGGACTTCTTCGGCTGTTATTAAAGTTGCATCCTCCTGTCGGGAACTTTTGAAATGAGGAGGCGAAAAATTCAGTTGCGTTGGTGACTGTAAATGCTACCGTTCTGTCCTGCGTTGTACGAGTTTTGTTATTGGCTACTGTCAGATAATTATAAGATAGCAAACCTGTCTTTCTAACAAAACTAGGCATTTAATCTTAACATAGAATGTGATATCACTTGTTAAGTTGATGAAAATTATAAAAAACATACATTTTCAAAACTTTTGCCGCCATTTTGAAACCGGAAATCACTTTTTTTTTGTCATTTATGTGTTGTTTTTTCATACTTTAGGAACCGTAATTTACGCTTAATAAAAATTACATTGGATTATTCCTATAACACAACTTAGAAGGATTTACAACTGGCTATAACGCCATTTACAAAATAATCGGTGGCCATCTTGAAAAAATGGAAATTTTTGATGGCCAGCATCTGATTTCTTTTAATTATCATTTAGTCCACCTTTATACCAAATTTCATGCTTGTTTTTCATGCTTGTGTTATTACTTGTTAAGTTGACGAAAATTATTAAAATATTTTCCACGTATTTGCCTCTAATTTGGAACCGGAAACCACTATTTTTCTTCATTTATGTGTTGTTTTGTCGTACTAAGGAGCTGTTTTTAACGTTTTATCATAACTTACATTGGATTATACATTACACATCTTTCAAGAATCAAAATCCCTTGTAAAATTGCTTGAAAGTAAAAAAAATCGAAATGTTTTACTCTTTTGCCGACATTTTGAAACCGGAAGTCACCTAAAGTTTCATTAATGTATTGTCTAGTCGTTATTTATGAACTGTCATTTGCTTTTTATTAAATCTAACAATGGATTTTATATATAACACACCTTTTAAAGGATAAACAAATAATGGCTAATTTGTTATGACGCCATTTTCAAAATGTGTGGTGGCCATCTTGAAAAAATGATTTTTTTTTCAGGTCAGCAGCGGATTTTTTATAAGTATCATATAATTAACCTTTATACCAAATTTCATGCTTGTATCACGATTTGCACAATTATGTCCATAATATCTCCCACTAAATTTGACTTTGACGATTTCTTTAGCCATGAAAACCAAATCAGTATTTTTTCTCAAAATGACACTTTAAACAGTGGTATTAAATCGCAGCAAATAGGTAGACTTAAACATTTTGCAATTTCCCATCAACTGATCCAAGTTCTGACGCATTTGTCGTTGGTGGAGCAGCAATGGTTTATTCCAGGCCATCATATGGGGCACAAATATCTGAAGATTATGCAAATGATGTCATACTACTGCCTTAAAGCCTGAAATCTTGCAACAATAAGTATCTTAAATGAATGATTTAAAGGCTTTGACGAGAAAAAAAGGCAAGGTATTGATGCTAAACGGAAGTTGGTGGTACTGGTAACACGGCAAGGATTTAGAGTAGTTTTCTCTGTGAAGATGACACCAAAGCGGATTTGTTCAGACACGTTTCTTGCCAACATAATTCTTTAGTGATTTATAAGAATGCTTATGTTACTCAAGGTGAAAATATTCTTTGCAATTTTAAAACGGATAATTCGCAGCTATCCCCTTACCATAAAGAAACAGATATACGGTTAATTATGCATGATAAGCATGCTGCTGAAAATGATTGTTAAAAGTAGTACTAACACAGATGTAGTAGCATTACAAATTGAAGCACTCGCAAGATAAGTTGTGGACGAATTGTGAATAGGTTTTTGAAGAATAATGCTTTCTATGGGTTTCTCTACATGTCATAGCAAATCGTTCGGTCCTTGTGTAGCCGCTCTTCTTCTCTGCCATGCATTTGATGGGTGTGACAATGTGTCGGCAATTAATGGTAAAGTGAAGATGTCAACTTTGCACACATAGAGGTATTCCCTGATGTAACGGACTTTTTTTACCCCGCTTTTGTATAAAAACGCAGACACAGATATTGAGAACATAGAAGCATTTGTTTGCATCATGTACTGCAACATCAACATTTGCTGTTAAAGAGCATACATTAACCGTTCAAATTATTGATTTTTTTTCTTTGCCATAGTTCATGTTCGTGTTAGGTCAGACTTTTGCTTATCTAGCGAGTTAACATAAACAGTGGACGACCATTCGTTTTTGTTAAATATAGCCATGCATATCAATAAATTAAATCAAAGCGCTGTAAGCACTGCAGGCAGTTAACCAAAATCCAAGGCAAACATAATTATGAAAACTGTAGCAATGTTGCTTCAACTTTTTTTTAAAGATTTAAAAGAACAGACATTTAACATTCATATATAACTGTACATTTATGTTCATTTAATGAATTAAACATTAAGGCAAATGATTTATATTTTATCAAGGTTTTCAATAGCAACCCACATGACCACGAATGGTCATGAGTCATTCATGAGTCAGCAGTGGTACAAATTTGCAATGATTGCAGTTCTTCTAGTTGATCGTATTGTTCGTATTAGTTGACTGTTAGTAGTTCAATTTGACTTTAGTATGAGCTTGTAAAAGTATGAATGGACTTGCTTCCATTGAAAGAAAACTGATTTTGTGTTGTACAGTACAAAAGTTATGAGACAAAAATCAGACAAATGTTTACTACTACAGGGATCAATGGTGAGGTCTGACTGACCTGTCCATAGTAAATGTAAATGACTCCCAGCTTCACCCCAAGTCCAAGTTTGGAATAAGATGACAGGTGTTAGGGTCTATCAAAGTGATATACATATATGTTGCCTATGAGATTGACCTTGTATGTCATTCAATCTTTTTTGAAATGACAAACAGGAATGAATATGGTTAAGGCGTTGGTATCTCAATCTTTTACAAGTTCTCAAAACCCTATTTTTCATTTGATTTTTTATATTTTCCCATACATGAATATATATGGTTAATGGGTGGGGTATCTCGACCGTTATCTAAGTTTTCAAACAGGAGGGGGTGGGGGCCCCAGTGAATTCCCCTATATTTCATTTGATTTGTTATATTGTCCAATACATGAATATATATGGTTGAGAGGTGGGGATCTCATCTGTTTCTAAGTTATCAAACAGGAGTGGGTAAGGTGACACTAAGGACTCTCTCTATATTTCATTTGATTAGTTTTCATACACGAATATATATGGTTTAATTTAAAGGTGGGGATCTCGACTGTTTCCAATTTCTCAATCAGGTGACTGCAGGGACTCCCCCTATATTTCATTTAATTTAGAGTTGGGGATCCCAACTGTTTCAAAGTTCTTAGACATGAGGGGTAGGGTGACCACAGGGACTTCCCCATATATTTCATTTGATTTGTTATATAGTCTTATACATGAGTATATATGGTTAAGGGGTGATGATCTCGAAATTTTCCATCTCGAATTTTTCCAAGTTCTCAAACAGGTGGGTGTACGGTGACCATAGGGACCCCCTTATAATTCATTTGATTTGTAATATTGTCCCATACATAAATATATATTGTTTAAGATTGTGGATCTCACCCTATATAAATTCTCAAACAGAAAGGGGTAGAATGGCCCCACGAACTCCACCTATATTTCATATGATTCCCATACATGAATATATATGGTTTAGGGGTGGGGATCTTGACTGTTTCCAATTTCTCAATCAGGTGACTGCAGGGACTCCCCCTATATTTCATTTAATTTAGAGTTGGGGATCCCAACTGTTTCAAAGTTCTTAGACATGAGGGGTAGGGTGACCACAGGGACTTCCCCATATATTTCATTTGATTTGTTATATAGTCTTATACATGAGTATATATGGTTAAGGGGTGATGATCTCGAAATTTTCCATCTCGAATTTTTCCAAGTTCTCAAACAGGTGGGTGTACGGTGACCATAGGGACCCCCTTATAATTCATTTGATTTGTAATATTGTCCCATACATAAATATATATTGTTTAAGATTGTGGATCTCACCCTATATAAATTCTCAAACAGAAAGGGGTAGAATGGCCCCACGAACTCCACCTATATTTCATATGATTCCCATACATGAATATATATGGTTTAGGGGTGGGGATCTTGACCGTTACAAAGTTTTGGTCATTTTGGTCTCTTGTGGATAGTTGTCTCATTAGCAATCAGACAACGTCTTTTTTTTAATATAAGAAACTTCCAGCTATTTTAACTGACCTATCAAAATTGAGAAGAAAAAAACACCCCTTGAAATAGCAGTAATATGTTTAACTTGAAACGCATTTAACATGCATTACCAACATTTATCACTGATAAAAAGAATTAAGCTGTTAGATAAACTGTTCCCAGCTGTCACATTGTATAGGATTTTGACATTAAAATTGGTGTACAAAATATTTTCTTCTTTTTCTTTCTTTTACATATATCTTTTGGTTTTCAATTCTAGTGTTTATATTTATTTACCATGCATAGATGTATTTTGTCACCTGTCTGGATTTTTATAGCTTTTTTATAGCCAAAACCCGGGATTACCCTTATCCGCTTCCGGAATCGGATCCAATTTTGTAATCTCGCGGCAGCCATTTTTTTCAATGTTGTTCTCTCTTGACAGATAGATGAGCCTCGATAGTGAGATACGATTTAACTGGGATTTACACATTATTTATCGGCGATTTTCTGTATAAAGCTAGCGGTTGAACAATTTGAACATCGCTGTCATAAATAGTAATGATGAAAATAAGCTTGAGATCGTTTATTAGGAAACTTTGGTAAAAATGTTTGCAAAGTTATTTTTTTTTAATTTTCTTTCAAGGTCCGTCGAGCACGTCGGCGTAGCTAGTAACCAAGTAGAAAGTTCGACTGCAAAATTGGAAGGTCGCAAACCTCGGACCACCGCTTATTTAAACCCCTGCGTCCAAATTGAAAAAATACGAAAATTTCGTCTTCTAATTCAAAATTGCCGCCAACTACTGACGTATATATATGTAGTTGACTACGTCAAATAATATTCCTACGACTTTTGCAATTTGGGAAATCTTAACTACTTGTCTTTAGAGATTTTCGGCAATTAAATATTTCATACATTTGTTGTTTGGCATCTTAGCCAAAAGCTCAGGGGATAATACACTACAGAAGGATTCCTAATGTGCTCTACTTCCTATGTGCAACTTCAAAACTTTTGGAAAAATCGACGATCATTTACGGTTTTTCTGGTCATATTTTTTGTAATCCAGAATGAAAAGTATGAAAAAACTGCCTAATAAGTAATAAATAATATAGTAGTTAGCTATATGTTAACAAAGGTATGTATTTCAGCATTTTATGGGTAGCACACACATCCAGGGTGCTCGCATAAGGCAGCTTAACTGCCTAAAAAACCGAAAAACACATTGTAAGGCTTGTTACTTGCCTTTATTTCGGCATTTGGTATTTTCAAGAAATGTCGATAACGGATGCCAAATTGTACGTATGAATGCAAGTATTCAGGAAGGGTGTTTGATTTTAGGCGATTTTAAAATCCTATTAACGCTGCCCTAGTGTTCTGTAATAAATGATTAGTTGAACTATAAGTAAAAATAATAACCAGAAGGACCACATCGATTGAATCTATTTTGAAACTTTGCGTAGTTTCTTTAGGTCACATAGTAAGGTCACAATCTACAGTAAACACTATATATAAAAAAGAAAATGTGGTAATTGCCAATGAGACAACTCTCCACAAATGATCAAAATGACACAGAAATTAACAACTATAGGTCACTGTCACTGAACTGTCTTAAACAATGAGCAAAGACAATACCGCACTACCTACCTACCTATCCTCTTCGCTCCTATTGGAGCATAAGGTCGCCACAAGATTTCTCCATCCAGATCTGTATTTAGCCTTTGTTTCGGCTTCTCCCCAGGTCATGTCAAGCTCCTTTAGTTCTGCCTCAATTGTTCGACGCCAGGTGGTTTTGGGTCTTCCTCTTGGTCTCTTCCCCTGGGGTGTCCATCTAAGAGCTGTCCTGGTTATGTTGGATACAGGCATCCTGAGAACATGCCCCAGCCATCTGAAGCGCCTCTGTTGTATTTCTTTGAGGATACACATGGACTTGGTCGTTTGGAGGAGATGGTCATTTGAGATACGGTTTGGCCAAAAGATTTTACAAATTCGACTCAGACAATTGTGGTGGAAACTTGAGAGCGATCTCATATCTGTTTTTGTTACTCTCCAGCATTCACTTCCATACAGAAGGACAGATTTAACATTACTGTTATATAGCCTGATCTTTGTTTTTCTGTTGTATTGGCTAGACTTCCAAATTGGTCGTAGTCTTTGAAATGCAGATCTTGCCTTGGCTAGCCTACTTTAATATCTTTTTTGGTTGAATCTTCTGTACTAACGACAGTTCCTAGATAGGTAAATTTATCTACTTGTTGGATACTGTACCCTCAGCTTCTAGTCGTAAGTTTGATGTTGTGTTGAGTCGCATTTCTTGAGTCTTTTTTGCATTTAATTCCAGTCCAATTTGGCTTGCAAAATGGCTGAGCCGATCTGTCTTTTCTTGCATATGATCTTGTTTTGATGAAAGGAGTGCTATATCATCAGCAAAGTCAAGGTCCTCTAGGGGGGTTGTAAACATCGACCATATAATGCCTCTTTTCTTGTCACTGGTGGTCTTCCGCATCACCCAATCAATGGCAATCAGGAATAAGATGGGTGAGATGATTCAGCCCTGTCGTACTCCAGATTGTACTTCAAACCAGTCAGTTTCCTTCTTGTTGAGTATCACAGCACATTCAAAGTTGGTATAAAAGCATTTTATCATTGTGACGATCTTTTGTGGTACTCCATATGATATAAGAATTGTCCAAAGAGTCTCTCTGTGTAAACTGTCGAATGCCTTCTTGAAATCGATAAAGTTGATATATAGAGGTGTCTTCCATTCTATACACTGCTCAAATATCTGATCAATGCATCCTTTCCCTTTTCTAAACCCAGCTTGTTCCTGTCTCAACCTGTCATCCAGTATGGAGTCTATTCTGTTTAACAGTATTCTGCAAAACACTTTACTTGGGCTTGAGAGTAATGTTATCCCTCTCCAGTTGTCACAGTTCCCAAGATCACCTTTCTTTGATAGTTTAATGATAAGACCTTTTGATCAGTCTTCAGGGATTTTGTTTTCTTCCCATATGTCTTTGAAAAGATTATGTAGTATGGCAGTTGCTGTATTGATGTCAGCTTTCAGTAGTTCTGCTTGAAGTCCATCTATGCCTGCTGCCTTTCCTGATTTCATGGATTTAATTGCCTTTGTTATTTCTTCTTTAGATGGTGGGTCAGTGTTAATATCTAATTCTTCAAGTTGGGGTGCTCCCTGGAATTCGTTTATTGGCTCAGGTCTATTCAAAACAGCCTTAAAGTGTTCTACCCAACGTGCAGCTTGTTCCCTTTCAGTTGTGATGATTTTTCCATTATTGTCTTTTACTGGAGGCGGTTGTTTAGATTGTCCACACAATTCTTTTGTGATCTTGTAGACTGTACTTAAGTCACCTCTTGCGGCAGTCTTTTCTGCTTCTTCAGCTCGTTCTTCCAGATGGTTCGTTTTATCTTTTCTAGCTCTTTTCTTCACCTCTTTATCTTTCTCTGCATAATCCTTCTGTGTTTGTTCTTTTAACCTTGATGACCTAGTGCTGAGGACCTTTTCTTTAAGTTTTGCTCTTTCATCGACTGCTTTCCATGGGTCAGATGTTAACCTTTGCTTACTACTGCTCTTACGGAACCCAATGATCATTTCACTTGTGTTTTGATATACCTCTTTGATGTTTTCCCATTTCTTTTCTATGGAACTGTCTTCAGTTTGATCAAAATCTTCTAATACTCGAAATCTGTTTCTGAGTTCGATGACAAACTTTTGTTTGATTTCAGGTTCTTTCAGACGATTGACATTGAGGATCTTTCTCCCAGGTTTGTTATTATCTGTTACCTTTTTCAGCTTTAGTTGGAGTTAAGCTATAACTAAATGATGGTCGCTGTTCACATCTGCTCCTCTATATGCCCGGGTATCCAGCAAAGATCGCTTCCATTTGCCATTTATGATAATGTGGTCAAGCTGATTTTTGTCCCTGTTGTTTGGAGAATTCCACGTGATTTTGTGTATGTCTTTATGCTTAAATAGGGTTCCTCCAATAACTAATCCATTAGTAGAACACATACTTGCCAGTCTCTCTCCATTTTCATTCATCACACCATGACCTTCTTTTTCCATAGCTCTTTCATGTTCTGTATTTAGTTTTCCAACCTTAGCATTTTGGTCTCCTATCATAAGAAGGACATCATGAAGTGGTGTTTTGCTAATCTGAGCCTGAAGAGCTTCATAATAAGCGTCTTTGATTTCTTCTTCTGAATCGTTTGTAGGCGAGTAGCACTGAATCTCTTGGCATAGCTGGAATTAAAGCGAGCTCTGATCAATCGCTCATTTATAGGTTCCCATTCAATCAAGCTCTTTGTACATTCCTTATTCATAATGATTGCCACTCCTTCTGTATGTTGGTTGTCATTTCTGCCAGAGTATATGATGGTATGACCCTGTGTAATTATTTTTCCCGACTCTGTCCACTTGCATTCACTGATGCCTAATATTCCTAGTTGGTACCTTTGCATCTCTCTTATAACTTGCGCAGTTTTTGAGACCTGGAACATAGTTCTTACATTCCACGCGCCGATCTTAATGGTCTTTTTGGGATCCATGATATTCTGGTTCCTGTCTAAGGTCTCCCGAGTTGGGCTTTCTCCTTGTACAATCATATTGCTGCCTGTGCAGCCCGTCATCTCATGGATACCTGCTGTTTGTTGATTTCTTGTGTTGATTTCTGTAATAAGTTGTTTGTTTTATAAGATGAGGTTATTAGCCTAATGCTTAACCCCCAAACTTGGAGGACCAGGGGTTTTGTCGTTGAGGTTCCCGTCCTCTAGATCAATTGCCTTGCTGGGCTGGTGAGTGGTGATCTACCCAGTTTGTTTAGAGTTCTCTCTCCTAGACAGGTTGCCTTACCTGGCTTACAGCCCCTATCTGGCTGACTATTAACCCATAGCTGGGGCAAGGTTGACGAGTGCTAGGGCATATCCACACACCGGTGGGCCTACACATTGCGTCTTTGGGGTCCTTGCTACTCCAAGATCCTCTACAGTAAAGCCTGAGATACTAGATCCTAGTTACCATGTGCTGTCGCGGGGAGGCACTGTAGATGTCTTGACAGTGTAGAGGCTATGAACTGGCAGGAGAGGCTTACTCACTCGGCTCTCTTTTCGCTCACATATGTAAACTAGCCAGCGGCAGCTGCTTTTCATAAGAAAAACAACCACACTAGACGCATACTACTGCCCTGTGGAACAACCACCAGCACACCATAGTAAGGTCACAATCTACAGTAAACACTATATATAAAAAGGAAAATGTGGTAATTGCCAATGAGACACCTCTCCACAAATGATCAAAATGACACAGAAATTAACAACTATAGGTCACTGTCACTGTACTGTCTTAAACAATGAGCAAAGACAATACCGCACAGTCAGCTATAAAAGTTCCCGAAATGAAAATGTTAAACAATGTAAACAAGAAAACCAACGGCCTTATTCATATAAAAAAATGAACGAAAAAACAATATGTAACACATAAACAAACGACAACCACTGAATTACAGGCTCCTGACTTTGAACAGGCACACCCATACATTTCTAATATGGCGGGGTTAAACTAGTTAGCGGGACTCCAACCCTAATTTAACCTGGGACAGTGGTATAACAATACAAAATTAGATTGAACTATATGACATTTCTTAAAAGATTCTTTTCAACGTCTTTGAAGTGGAAATAAAATTTAACCATACGTAATGTACCCGAAAGGAAATGGATAAACCCTATCGCTATTTAGTCCAATCCGGGAAAACAGTCATTTAGATAACTTTCTGTCATGGTTCAAGTTTAACAAAGTTCATCAGAAACGAGCTGAGGGGGAAAGAATTTAGATTCAATCACTAGGAAACTTTGATAGATTATGATCCACTTATTTGAATCTCAATTATAGTCAAATTATAGTCAAAACATGAATGTGTCCATAGTACATGGATACCCCAATCGCTCTATCATTTTCTATGTGTAGTGGACCGTGCAACTAGGGTAAAAACTCTGATTTTGCAATAAATTAGACAAATCATATCATAGGGAACATGTGTACTAAGTTTCAAGTTGATTAGACTTCAACTTCATTGACCAAACATTTTAACATGAAGCGGGACGGACCAAAAACTTTAACCTGAAACGGAACGGCCGAATGGACGCACAGACCAGAAAACATTTTGCCCATAACTGGAGCAAACAATATTTTGTTTGAAGTTTTAAAGGTGGTTTAAACAGGTCTCATTAAAACGCATATGCTATTAGGTGTATTTTAAAAGTTAAGAGTTAATAATGTTTTTTGTCTTCTCAAGAACACAGTGAGAAACCAAAGGTAGCAATCGTGTTACGTATATCATGAATATTTCGCGTGTTTTTCTTTTGCTTTGATGGACAGTTATTCAGGCTAATTTAAAATTTTGATAACTATATATGTTCCGGACCATTTGAGTATTTGGACCATACGCGTATGGTCATGAACGTATGCGTATATACTTATATGGTCGGGGTATATAATTTATTTAAGAATTGAACGCTTCTTTTTGTAAATTTATTGGGGTGTAAAAGCGTTGACCGAAGTACATTTTTCCGCGCTTCATTCTAAAAATGTACGCACGTTTTATTTAATTCACCTGTGCACTTTAATGTGGGACCTCGTTTCATCATGAATGAAAAATGTTATTGTCTAATGTAATTGCTTACGGAATAACATGTGATGTGCAGTTAGCCAATCAGAATAACGTATTATAATGAAACATACATCTTATGTAATTATTTACAGTTGATACTTTAACTTTTCATAAGTATCACCCTTGTAGTTGTCACGATAGTAAACAGACGATACCAAAGGTCACGAAGCTGCTAAGAATATAACTTTTAACTAAAAAGCAAAAAGTCCAACTACAGAGAATCGTACACAACCAAAACGAGCTAATGCAGAAAACATATTGGACGGCGACTATGACCGTGTGGAAATAAATTTCACCCTACGCATAAATGCAAGACAAGACTTTACAAAAAAAGACAGTATTTTATTTAAGTCTCAAGTCTTCATTTTATAAAACATACAAACAGTTGATAAAACAACGTCATAAAACATACAAGAGCCACTCTAAAAAGAATTATGAGAGACTAATAATAAAGTATCTAAAATGTGTATACAGTATTTACACTAAAATTAGCTATATAAAATACATTTTCTTTTCAATAAAATGTAATAGCAGATTTTGGCAGTATAAGAGTACATATTTTCATCTGTGGATAAAAATATAAATTTATCGTCATCAGACCATTACATAAAATTAACATTAAATAGAGATGCTTGATAAAACAAATAACAACGCAAATCTTAATACACAGGACAATTTATTAATACATGTTTATCATCTTTGATTAAAAGATTTTCATTACAAATGCTGTTATAGCACATTCTATTTTCAACTAAAAGACCTTCATACCTTACAATCTCAATTTTCAAAGGAGCAGTACCACTTCTAAATTTAACATAGACACTCCTATATCTACCAGGTATAATTTTTAATAAATAATTTTCTTTGCCAAATTCATTTTTAAACAGTCTGTAAGTACGTAGTTTACTACGCTCGTTTGTCATTAAATCAATACACCATTGCTCTTCAAATCTATTGAAACAGATATTCTCAATATTTGTTATAGATAAAGGCAGATGTTAACATGTTTATCAATAATCAAAAGTAAAAACACAAAAATACTGAACTCCGAGGAAAATTCAAAATGGAAATTCAAAAATCAAAAGGCAAAATCAAAAGTCCAAATACATCAAACGAAAGGATAACAACTGTCATATTCCTGACTTGGTACAGGTATTTTATAATGTAGAAAATGGTGGATTTAACCTGGTTTTATAGCTAGCTAAACCTCTCACTTGTATGACAGTCGCATCAAATTCCATTACATTGTCAACGATGCATGAAAAAAACAAACATACTCAAAGAGAAAAAATGTCAAAAATAGGGATACAGCAGTCAATATTGTGTTATCATGTTAATATCACTATAAAAACACCAATGTAACGAAGAAGCCGTAAAGGCATACATCAAATTTAACATTCTCATTTTGCTTTTCTTATACGACCTAATATCTATGTAAAGTCTACCCGTAAAGGATAGAAGGTTTTCAGTACTGGTGTAAAATTGCGCGTTTGAAATTCGCACAGGTAAGACATCAAAATAATTTTGTCGTTCAAAGTATGACTGCATACATACATGCAGAGTCACGTAAAGTAAATATAACAAAAATAGACTTAACAGTAAAAGTAATAATAATAAATCAAAGAGCTGAATAGCTCTGGGGGGAAAGACGGCTCTTGTTTCTATCTTTTTTTATATCTTTTGATAGTTTTCATATAAAGAAGGAAAAAAGAACAGCTAGAACATTTAGAAAGGTTGACAATATTGAAATCAATTGTTGTTTAATGTAATTTTGTTTCTTTAGTTTAGGATTCAATTCAGACCAATGGAAGATATTTGCATCTTCTAAATCTAAACATTCAATTAAAGTTGATAGTTAATTATCTAAAATTCAATTATAACTAGTTGAAATCGGGCATTCAACAACAACTACAATATTGTTTGAAATAGTGTACGACTGAACTGCAGGTTAGGGCCATTTTCCATTTTTTGAGACAGTACTCTAAGTCTTTTAAGATTTAAAATTTTTTTCTTAAGAAAGTTAGGACTGAAAAATCTATTCAGTATTAAATTTCCATTGATAAAGTTCCCAGTTAAAATTCTGGTCACAGGGGAACAGGTATAATGAGAAAAAACACAATATGATTAATGTAAACTGTGTGAAGCTTTTTTCCAAATCCTACATTTTAAATTATTTGTAAAATTTCATGAATAAATAGGTTTTTGTAATTTTGTAATTTATTTTTTTCTGCTTGATAATGTTGGTAAACTTAATTTAGTTTTTAATGAAAGACTACTTATCATATACTTAATGTTACATTTTCAGTGTTTATTTTAGTGGATAATCACTCATAAAGTGAGGTGCTCTTGATTTGGAGGAAGATTCTCATTTGAAACTAAGTTTTACAGAAAAAAATGACAAAAAATCGTTTCTCACCCCAATCTCATATAGCCCTCGGACTTTGTTTACTTTGAAAGTTGATGACCTACAAATTAAAGTATTGCATGTTGATGTTTGAATCATCTACAACAAACACAATTATGTTTAAATTTAACAAATACCATTTTTTACTTAGTGCATGGTCTTTGAGAATGATTTAAATAACCAGTGAAGGATATCCCTGCTTCTGCGTATTGTGGCATTCCAACAATGACGTCCCTATAAAATATAATGTAGGTTGGATATATTTAGAATATCTCGTCATACTGATTTTTCCGGATTGTAAAAGAAACGTAAATAGTGTAAAGGAGAGCTCAATATACGATAATTTCGAGAGAAAAAGAAGGGAAATGTGTAAAAAAATGTTTAGAGTCAATCTATTCATGACATTCATTTGTGTATCCCAAACAAATTAGTATTACATAAATGTTCCGTATCAAGTTTTTTAAACTTTGTGTGTACTCTGAAATTCCATTTTTCAGTCTATTATTACATATAATATTTGCCAATATAAAAACTTTTTCGCTTATTCTATTATCACACTTTTTCATAAATCTACTATCAGATCTAAAAATACATGTCCATAGTTTTACAATACATGGCATCCAGCCCATACCACCATATAGGGCTAAATTATGTGTGTACTTTACAACACCTTTTAAAAAAACGCATTGCCCTTTTTTAGCATCACTTGGCGTCCGTCGTCCGTCGTCGTCCGTCGGCGTCGTCGTCGTCCGTCGGCGTCGTCGTCGTCCGTCGGCGTCGTCGTCGTCCGTCGGCGTCGTCGTCGTCCGTCGGCGTCGTCGTCGTCGTCGTCCGTCGTCGTTAACTTTTACAAAAATCTTCTCCTCTGAAACTACTGGGCTAAATTAAACCAAACTTGGCCACAAGCATCATTAGGGTATCTAGTGTGATGTGACCCAACAAACCAACCAAGATGGCCGCCATGGCTAAAAATAGAACATAGGGGTAAAATGCAGTTTTGGGCTTATAACTCAAAAACCAAAGCATAAAGAGCAAATCTGTTTATCAGGTCAAGATCTATCTGCCCTGAAATTTTCAGATGAATCGTACAACCCGTTGTTGGGTTGCTGCCCCTGAATTGGTAATTTTAGGGAAATTTTGCTGTTTTTGGTTATTATCTTGATTATTATTATAGATAGAGATAAACTGTAAACAGCAATAATGTTCAACAAAGTAAGATTTACAAATAAGTCAACATGACCAAAATGGTCAGTTGACCCCTTTAGGAGTTATTGCCCTTTAAAGTTAATGTTTAACCATTTTTCGTAAATTTTTAATATCTTTTACAAAAATCTTTTCCTCTGAAACTGCTGGGCCAAATTAATCCAAACTTGGCCACAATCATCTCTGGGGTATCTAGTTTAAAAAATGTGTCGCGTGACCTGCTAAACCAACCAAGATGGCCGTCATGGCTAAAAATAGAACATAGGGGTGAAATGCAGCTTTTAGCTAATAACTCAAAAACGAGCAAATCTGATAGGGGTTAGATTGTTTACCAAGTCATGATCTATATGCCCTGAAATTTTCAGATGAATCAGAGAACTTGTTGTTGGATTGCTGTCCCTGAATTGGTAATTTTAAGGAAATTTTGCTGTTTTTGGTTATTATCTTGAATATTATTATAAATAGAGATAACCTGTAAACAGCAATAATGCTCAGCAAAGTAAGATTTACAAATAAGTTAACATGACCAAAATGATCAGTTGACCCCTTTAGGAGTTATTGCCCTTTAAAGTTAATGTTTAACCATTTTTCGTAAATTTTTAATATCTTTTACAAAAATCTTTTCCTCTGAAACTGCTGGGCCAAATTAATCCAAACTTGGCCACAATCATCTCTGGGGTATCTAGTTTAAAAAATGTGTCGCGTGACCTGCTAAACCAACCAAGATGGCCGTCATGGCTAAAAATAGAACATAGGGGTGAAATGCAGCTTTTAGCTAATAACTCAAAAACGAGCAAATCTGATAGGGGTTAGATTGTTTACCAAGTCATGATCTATATGCCCTGAAATTTTCAGATGAATCAGAGAACTTGTTGTTGGATTGCTGTCCCTGAATTGGTAATTTTAAGGAAATTTTGCTGTTTTTGGTTATTATCTTGAATATTATTATAAATAGAGATAACCTGTAAACAGCAATAATGTTCAACAAAGTAAGATTTACAAATATTTCAACATGACCAAAATGGTCAATTGACCCCCTAAGGACATGAAGGAGTTATTGTCCTTTATATTCAATTTTTAACAATTTTCATAAAATTTGTAAATTTTTACTACCGGTAACATTTTCCACAGAAACTAATGGGCCAAGTTCATTATAGATAGTGATAATTGTAAGCAGCAAGAATGTTCAGTAAAGTAAGATGTACAAACATATCACCATCACCAAAACACAATTGTGCCATGAATCCATCTGCTTCCTTTGTTTAATATTCACATAGACCAAAGTGAGCGACACAGGCTCTTTAGAGCCTCTAGTTTTTACAGCATTCATACAAGAGTATTATAAACTTCCATATTCAATTACAGACATAACAAGAGTGTCAAAAAGCTTAGTAAAAGTAGAATTACCAAAACCACCATTTCCTTTGCATTTAGCAATTAGTAAACATAGTGATTTGCTGGCTGATTTTGCTACAAATTTCGCCATCTCGTTTTAATCCAAAAACTCATTTAATAATAATAATTAATACAAGTAGTAATGAAAAACATACTATGAAATCAATATTAAGGTGGTACCAAACACTACAGGGAGATAACTCTGTAAAATCAGCTGAACGTTTTAATTACGTTGCGTTGTTAAGAGAATATCGAGCTTCTCAATTATCAAAATTAGTGTTTGTCAAACTGCTATATAACTAGTGTAATTTTTCTGATAAAATGCTTGGTTCAATTTTTTGAAACTTTAATATTTTTGTCAAAGAGGCAAAGTAAATACTTTGTCAAAATTTTATGAAATTTAAACGAGCCAAATTGATTTTAATGAAAGTGTTAGGTACCACCTTAAATGTTTAGGTAGCCTTTAAAATATAAAGTTTATTGTATTATTCAAACAGTTCTAATGAATATTTGAAAAAAAGTGTATACCTATATAGTCCAAATACTCATATGATGCGGCCCGTTAATAACAAAACGAGTATATACTTTCATGGTCAGACCATACGTGAGTATATACATATGGTCATGAACATACGCGTACGGTCCAAATACTCATATGGTCCGCAACATTTACATCAATGTTATTAAATCATTCCACACCACAACAACACTTGTATACATGAATGATGCTTTTTTTTACATGGTTAGTAGTGGTGTTACATCCCTTTATAAAAGCAAAACGGTTTCAACAGATGAAAAAAATTATGTTGAACGATTGAAACAAATTCATTGAGCTAGCAAGTTGTTATTATTGATATTTAAAAAGATCGATGGAAATTTACCGAGCAAAAAGACTGGTTGTGAAGATAAATAGAGGTTATACATTTTTTTCCAATAAGAACTTTTGAGAAATTCTTTATCTGGTAGAATTTCAATAAAAATAATTCGCAGGCATATAATTATTCTTTTCCAAAAAAAAAAACACATTACAATTTTTTGTTCAGGAAAACCGTAGTTTATGTTTAAACTCAATCTTTATAAAGATCTGTTTTGTCATATAAAAAAGCTAGATTTTTGTTTCTGAGCTATAGCTCACAGTTTGTACTCATATTCCGGGATACATTTTTGTTACCGGAAGTCCTTGTGTAAAATTTACGAAAAGTAAAATATATTGCTTTGTATACGAATTACTGTATTAAAATAAGAAGATGTGGTATGATTGAAAATAAAACAAATATCCATCAATTATCAAATGAAGTGGATGAACGTAATTAAGGCAACAGTACTGCCTTCAATAATGAGAAAAACTCATAACGTATAGTCGGCTATAAACAAATAAGTTTATTTTGGGAATAAACAGAACTAAGGCTATTATACTATTTTTGAGTTTGATATTTTGCGTAATTGATTATGACATAATGCGCTTATTCACTCCCCGTAATAGCTTTTCCACGTACTATACTTGCAAAAGAAGTTATCTACAATCTTTTATATACAGTTCCCTTAAAGCTAAGCATTATAATAATATAAGTGGCAATATTCTTTTTTTTAATTTTGCGAAAAAGAATCAATGTTTGGTGTTATGCGTATAACAAACACTAAAAAATCATTACGACAGTCACTGTAAAATTCGACGAGTAACGTTTTATTCCAGATCATTTGCATTTTTAAAAAAATGTATTGTTTCAATACCTTTGAATACTCTTTCTTCTGTTAAACGTACAGGTGAAATTTGACCTTCATGAAGTCATTGTGTATCAAGGCGTTAGTTATCTGTGGCTAAATATTGCGCCAAGACTCTAGTACATGGACAACAACGGTACACCATACAGGGCAGTGGTTGTAACCGGGTAGAGAGAACAAAAAGCCAATGACCGGGTTCATCTACAGGAAGAGTGTTTTTTTTATATTTCTTAAATCCATTTTGTAGCATAAATACAATAAAACTCTTCAAGGTTTGCACATCATGACTTAATTATGATTTCAGACGTCAGACACATGTTTCATCATCATAAGACTCATCAGTGACACACGACAGTTAGATGGAAGTGACATGACAGAACAGTACGAAAATAAAAGACTAAGCATAATTTTAAAAATACAATAAAGTTATTGAAAAAAAAGTTCTGAAATGTCAACTCAAAACATAAAAAAAAGTTTATATTACATTTCGAAAACATTTTTTTTTTTAAATTATAGCCATATATATACATGTAGTGGCAGCTAAAACAAATTATGATTTTCTCCAAAAATTGAAAAACAAACTTTTTTCTCCAAAATAGATAATTGACCCCCCCCCCCCCCCCCCCGAAAGCAAATGGTTGCTGCCTTACTAAAGGAATATAAATTAAATTTCACAAATCGTATTCAACCTTAAAAGTATGATAACATGATAAAATAAATTAAAACAATATTAACAACGACCAGGTCATTGAAACACAACTTTGAACTAAACCATTGTTAAGGTAAAATGTTGAATTGCTTGCTTTGTTATATATGACAATCACATACTTTAACATTTAAACATTATGGGCATATCTGATCATCGCCGATGCTACAATACCTCAACGGTTTGAACAGGATAATCAAAAGATAACGAATTAAATGTCTGACAATACATTACTATTTAACGTGGTCGATATGGATCAAAACACTGAAGACTTAAATATGCATGGTACGGATATATTTAATAGATTTGTTTATTTACAACTTTAGGTAAGACACGATTTACTCGTTATAAATGTTGTGTATATTAAGCCTAGTACTACAAATGTATTGCATGAAGCAAACGAATGCAAAAATAAATACCCCATTTAGGCAATACCATTTTTATATAATTTTTCTACTTTATGTCTTTTGAAAATGCTCGTAGCATCTACAATTTACAGTGATCGCAATATTATCAACCCTGGATTTTAAATGTTTTATAGCATGAAGGAATGTCCAAAACTCTTTGTTTATTCTAAATCAACTTAGATTTTGTAGGGCACTCATAATACGCTGAACCTACGGGTTTTATTAAATTGTACAGTTCGATAGTCTACTAATAGTCTTTTTTTACTTTTAATTTCCTCATGAGTTTGAACGTTACAAACTTCATACCACTGCTTTGATATTTTAATCAATGAATCATAGAATGAATATGTATCGGCAACATATGACATGCTCAATTTTCAGATTTTAGGCATTGACCATTTGAGGATGTACACCCCTCTGAGAAGCCAAACAATTCTAGAATTGTTTTTTTCTTTCTGAAACTGGTTTTTGAGTTGATGTGAGTGTAAGTGTATAATCAACCTGTGAAACAAAGATGCCAACAAATCATAGCAATACTCCTCAAATTATTCAACGTTTTAATGACGTGGATACTGTCATCATCAAACACAAATGTGAGTATATGAGAAATACGTTGGGTTTAACATGGAAAACAGAGAAAAATGCTAGTATTATAATTGGTATGAACGGTATGTATAACTAGAAGAGAATGAAGTAATGCGAGGATTGGATAATAACTGGAAATTGTGATATTTGAAAGCGTTTTTTTTTCGCCAGCCAATATTGCTTTTAAAAATATTTCAATATATATGATACATTAGTGGACAACTATTTTTTAAGGAATCATGACGTAGAGACATGTTTGTTTTAAAACAACATCAGACAAAATCTACAATCTGCCAGAACAAAATCATATCGTTATCATCAAACCATGATATCGCCAATGTCTTGTGTTGAAAACGATGATCAATTTGAATTTCAATAGTGCATTGGTGCGCATGTGTTAATGTCTTGATTTTACATACAAATTCAGTTGTATTTTAAGCATATCTGTTGATTTTATCAGCCTGTAAAAAGTAAAATCAGAAAAAAGACTGAACTTCGCGGAAAACTCAAAAAAGAAAAGTCCCTAATCAAATGGCAAAATCAAAAGCTCTAACACATCAAACGAGTGGATAACAACTGTCATATTCCTGACTTAATATAATACTAGTAATTTTCTTATGTAAAACATGGTGGATTTAACCTGGTTTTAAAGTTAGATTGACCTCTGACGTGTAAGACTGTCGCATCAAATTCCATTAATATATGGTTCATTTCAGTACACCCATGCTAATTTTTTTAATTTTTACGGCAAATTACAGTTGTAATGGTTTAAATGAAAGCTTGTCGGATTTGTGATTCAGAATTTTAATAATAAACACACCTAATATCTATTTTGATAAGATGAAACTGCTTTTAAGTACGATTGTGGGGGTATTTGTGTGTGTACAGTGTCAGAAAAACACGTTTCAAGTGATTTTTTTCCGATTTTCTGATTGTCTTGATATCTGCAAAAGGGACTTTTTAAGAACTTAATTATAACTTAAACGAAAAATCGTAGCTTCTTTATCATTGTATGTAACATATTATCTACAAACTATATTCAATCAGCGTACGGGAGGTTCATGTCCATCCCGTTACCGCTACGTTATTCAGCCGTTAAATTTTTTTCCCTATGAATATTTAATCAGTCAGTGTTGATATCAAAAGTGCAAAGTACTCTTTATATTTAAAACGCCTCGTTTCTTGAACGACAGTGTAGAGTAAAGAAATATCAAGATATTTAGTGAAAATAATAAAGTGTGTTTTTTTCATGTTTATGCTGTTACCAACAATTTTGATTAAGTACACCAACAGTATGCTTGTAAAAAGTGCATTAACGTCTTAGAAAACAAATTCACAATAGAAAACCATAATGACTCCACCAAAGGGAGTAGTTATTTCACAACAACAATAAAAAACGAAGAAATTTGTCTATCCTGTTGTGTCTATCCTGTTACTATGATAGCTATGGTTACATATTAAACAGGAAAGACAATTGAAGACAAAAACGTCGTTAATTTATTTTATCTTGACATATAGGTGCAAAACGAATGAAATATTTCGTTTTTTGAATTCATCTTAAGGTTATAGCGTCTTTTAAAATCTTCCCAATTAAGCATTTGCAGGTGAAATACTGATATCGGTAACAGGATAGACAAAAAGGTAACAGGATAGACTTTCATATAGTGATATATCAGAAACGTACGTTCCTGTTACCAATGAAATAAAGAGAAAAGTAAACTAACTTATGAGGAATTTTCCTGATGTTAGGTTTATTTGAAAGGGTGAAAAAAATGCCGAATAATATTAATTGCTATCTTAGACTTGCATTACTGGTGGTAATTTTTACAACCTTCGAAAACAAATTGTTAGAGGCATTTTTCAGTGAAACCTGGAAAATTGTCAAACAATCTGTTGTTTTACAGAATGAGTATATACATGTATATAAGTTTATTTTCTTGAAAACCATCTAATTTGCTACGTAAAACAAGCTTAACATTTTATCTAAACCTTTTCTTAATAACCCAAAATAGTAACAGGATAGACAAAATATTGTACCACCGATCAACAAATGGTTGAAGATATTCTTGTATGACATCATTGAGATTGCATCTTTTAATATGTTGATCTTTAAGTCCTGTTTGTTTTGGTTTGCTTATGTAGAGGTTTTTTTGAATTAGTAACTTTTAATATTTTTTTTTCAATTTATTAATTCGACATTTTTTGAAAACTACCCACATATAAGTATATTGACAACGATGTGTGAACAAAACAAACAAACACAACATGCACAATTATAGGTAAAAACGTCACAAATAGCGGGAAAACTTATACATGTATTAAGTAAAACATTGAAAAAAAATTAAGACTTCAAGGTAAACTACAACAGATTAAAGAATGACAAACGTTTACGCAGTAAAACCAAATATTCAACCTAATTTATTCTATACAGCACTCAATGAAAAGTAAATACTAAAAAAAAAAACACTGGATAAAGTTTAAACATGTACAATCTTTCACATCACATATTTGCTTCCAAAAAGGAACATGTTAAATGCCTTTATGTATATATGTTTTGATACTGATTAAATAATACATTTGCCACACCTAGTATACAATCAATCCAATATATAACATTAAATAGGACACGGAAATAGCTATTACATATTGTTTTAGATACAAGCCACAAGAAATATTTAAAAAAAGTTATAACGCAATTGTTTTAGCATGACTCTCATCTCAGAAGATTGTATTATAAAAATCATGGAATATTAAAAAGTATTGACAATTACGCTTAACATGTTTTGCATTTTACTGTAGATATACTGTAAAAACTGACTGCTACTTAAACATACATATAAAATTGTTTAACATTCTTTTACAGTATCAGATAATGGAAACATATTGGCGTCAGGTTTGTTACTACTTTACAATTATACATAATATAACATCTGCTATCGTTATTAGCCACTTTATTGTGCATTCTTATTCTATTTTCCTTCATAATGACATTGGTGTGTTAGCATTTTCAACTGCTATTTTTTAAATAAAGTTTTTTTCATGAATTATAAGGGTGAGAAAAAAAAGTCCAAATGTAAATTAAAGTGAATGAATTGTCATTTCACTGTTTCGTTTTTAACGCTGTCTATACAACCGGTATTGAATGATCTTTTAGGCTAGCTACATATTCTCTGTTTATTTCAATTATCACTAACGGTAGACATACGGAAACGTTAAGTGATGGATCTAAAAAATCATCAAAGACAAATTCAAGTAAACAAAAAAGTGAACGAACCTTGGAGATTAAATGTACCAATGCATCCTTATAGACAAAGATTACAACACGAGTATAGGAAATAAAGGAGACAACTCTGAGGGACTTTATCTAGCAATGTAGAATGTGGGCGTGTACTTATCCTACATAAATATGACCAATGACCACCTTGTTCTTCATAAACATACATATGGAGATTACCGAGACGACAAAACGTCATTGTGTTAGTTTCATACGTCTACACGAGTGAAATGTCAACAAAACCTATTTGTTCTTATAGCTAGTTATGTACATGGTCAACTTATTCTAAATTGGCACACACGTGGTACTTGGTTTCTTTTAATGCGCATTTGGCTCACACTAGTTATTACTATCTAACGTTTTGAGAATGACCATTTAATACAAGACCAACATTTACTACTGAATATATGAGTATACTCAGTTTCCATAAATCAAAGGTGAATAACAAAAAAAACAACACAAAAAACTATTCAAATATTCAAAATTATTTATCAAAGGTATGTTTATTAAACATTTTATATATTTTAGAGGATTATGCAATAACACATGGCATTGAAGACACTAGAGAAGTACTATATGTGACAGGGAGTAATGAGGGTATGTTGAAAATTATTACAATTATCGAAGTGATTTTTTATTAATCTAATTTGAATATGCTATTTTTTTTCTTTTTTCTTCTTTTTTTTTTTTAACTCTGTGTATGTTTAATATTGACCTTGTTGAAGCAATCATGCTTTTTTCAAAAATATGGCAAAACTGATTTGAATGCTACCAACACGTTTTATCTGATGACATTCGATTGTAAGACCATCCAGCCCTGGTAGTTTATTTAATTCCATAGCATTCAAAGCGATAGTACTTTCTTCTATAATATTGTAACTGAATTTCAACGTTATTTGAATTTATTTTTCAATCCAGTTTGATATAAATTATATAATTTTCGACTCAGTTTTTTTTTACATTTCGAACTGTACAGTTTTTCCATACTATATCTCATTTTTTTGTCAATTAATCGGCCTTTATATTTCCATTATAGTCAATCAGTTTATTCATTGATTGTTTTTTCATGTCTTTCTTTTTTCTAAACCCAAAATAAATATGTATTGTTTTTTTTTTATATTCCGCCTATTTCTCCCTTGATATAAACTGCGCACAATTAGCTTTCTGTACATATGTATTATCTATTTTGGTTCTAAATCATGTATTTTTTCTTCTCAAAGTGCATCGTCGTGAGATTGTGTATCTTTAGACTTACATATATTTCTCTGTTCATTTTTGTTCTTATTCACGACAATGTTTTCTGGGATTAATGTTAACATCATGCTATGCCTACATCTCTTATTTGTACTTTAAAGAGAAATTTACATAACTGTCAAAGGGATATGACAGTACTCTGAAATTGCATGTCACAGAGTTTATTAAGGGTGACGTTTCAGCCTCGTTCAGTCTCGTTGAAATCTCGTTCTGGAATAATGTCTAAAAAATGTGATACAAGTGGAAAATATGAATGAATTTAAAAAACGTTATAATCAAACTCAACTCTGTGAAAAAATTGGGTATTTTTAATGAGTAGTTTTTGAGTAATCAATTTTTCAAATTTTATTACCAATCAAGTCAGTCTTTTTAGCCAAAATTTCGAGAAAATGGGTGAGGGATACAACAAAATTGATTTAACCAGAAACATAAAAATCCCACATCCCTTTTTTCTGTTTTCAATCATTTATAACAAAGAAGTTGAAAAAATTTGCAATGTGTACTTAAAACGGAGAAAAATCACAAATTTACAAAATTGACAACATGGTAAATTTGGCACAAAAAAGCATCAAAATATGATAAAACTATCTTATATTAACACCTACCTATAGTTTTTGTAATTGAAATTTATTCAGATTGGTCCCCTTTATTTTGTTATTGAAATAATGTCAAAAAGTTTATTTGTGGAAGTGTGATTTTTTCATGATTATAGCCCAAAAATAGGTTAAAACTGATGAAAAATTGGAAAATCATCAACATTGGGTACTTTCAAAGGGCCGTAGCTAAAAAAAAAGAAGTGCACCACCATATTATTTTTTCTTCACCAATTATATTTTTACAGTCATATGTACCCAAAAAAAACAGGTTTATAAAAAAAGTTTAATTCTAGAAATTGTTGGCTCCTCAGAGGTGTACATCTTTAAAATAGGATTATATGTTTGCTAAGTAATACTTATTTATAGATTAAATATTTTTACTAAATTCAAATCATGGTTTTCATGGTAGACGGGCAACCATTTTTTTTTTATATATTTCTGTTCATATCATAGAAAGATAATAATGAAACTTCGAACATTTATTTCAAAGCATCAGTATACAAAACAATAATAATGAATAACATTCATGTTGTTAAACTGCATTTCAGTTACCAAATAGCATAGGTTGACAAAGCGAATATTGTTTAAGAGTATCTGCATTTTGAAGATACATAGTCTTGAAAAAACGATGATACTCCTTCGGATGCTGACCTGTGTTAAGAGAGAACCATATCTCTTGCACGTAACATACACCCTTGTAGATTTCAGAAAACAGCTGGCTAATGATGCTACAAGGCAGAACTCGCACCTGCAAATTGGAGGGGGAATTAATATACATTGCAATAACTTGTTTCCAAATCCACCATAATGAATATGTTTAGACTAAATTAAATAGTGTAATATTTCAAAACTAAATATTTTGAAAAACGGGAATTTTCATCGTTTTCAAAATTATTCTCTATGATATTTGCAGCGAAGAAAAGTTTTAAACTAGCTATCATATTGCAACTATATGTGCTGAACAATCTATTATAAAATTGGAATAGGTAATTTTTCCGATTCATGGAAAATTGTTCTTAAGGTCAGATAAAATTCCATTTCTGGAAAAAAAAAACAATTTTTATTACATTTCAAATTATTCTTAAAACAAAATGGAGTGTTTTTTTTGAAATTTTGCTTATGTTAAAGTAATTTACGATTTAAGAAAAAAAAATTGAATTGGATATTTTTTTCTGATTCATTGAAAAATCGTTCCCAAGTTAAGTCAAATTTTCTAGAAAAACCCAAATGTATACCTTTTTTCATTTTCCTCTATAAAACAACCTGGAGAATGACATAAAAATTGTATATCTGACACTTTGCTTAATAGTAATGTAACTTAAGTTGAACTTTTCAGTAAAACAATGGAGTGGTTATTTTTCCTTTTTATCATGTTTATAGCTTATTAAATAGTTCTGAAGTTATATTGAAGTTCCATTGATTAAACGTTTTAAAAAATTCTTTTGTAGAAAAAAACCTAGATGGGATATTTCTGCAAATTCTTTTTAATTTTAAAGTTAATAACGTTGAACATTTCATAAAACAAATAGACGAGGATTTTGTTCTATTTATAGTTGCATAGTTTGAAAGTTCAGAGTTAACCAAAGGGCTGTATAGCCAGTGAAGGTCGTTAAAAACTTTCATTATTATCAGTTCGTTTAACAAAAACATATCCTTATTAAAGATGACAAAAGTAATTCCAAAAACAAACCAGTAGTTAAGAGGATTGAACTTTGACTTTAGTGTTACATTTCATGAAACAAAAATGGAGCAGTTTTTTTTTATGTATAGTAACATAGTTCCAAGTAAAAATTCACAAATGAGTATGTTACCAGTTCAATCAGTTTAGCAAACAACTCTCTCTTCATGTCAGAAATTACTTGTTCTTTTAATGCTCCAGCCTTTCTATAATAGTGTCTAGAGAAAAAAAAAACTTGTAATTTGCTGTTTACAAATGTAGTAACAAACTTTGTCAAACACAATTTGCTGATCTACTTTTCAGGCTCCTCATCACAACGGTCACATTATCAGGGTCTTCCCTTAGGTTATGCCTTGTTTGAAGTCCTATCTTTAACTTTCTATCAAAACATTCTTCCTGTCATTTTTTATTGCCCATAACCACGGGATAGATGGTTTTCTCCTATTTCATCACAGTTTTCAAGTGAGAGAAACTTGAAGTTCTTTTGCATTTACTTGGGATTCTAATAACTTGTTCACATATTTCGTCTTCAGTGCATCTGCTTTACTGACTCTTTCCAAATAAATTTCACGGTTGTCCAGAATTGAATGATTATCAAATTCCTGATGAAAATTTAAAGATGCAGTGCATCCGTCATTATAACATGTCTTCACTATGGTGGGTTGATGCATATGGTAATGCTGTTGTTGTTGATGATTATTTACTGATGATGATGACTGCACAAACAAGTGAAAGTCCACTACTTATATATTTCACATGAATGTTCAATGATTCTCAATTTCGGCAAATTGACATATTCCAGGTTGAAAATTACATGATTGTTTGCCTGAAAAGGTAATAACGAAAAAAGTAGTTTTGATACTGCAAATGTGTACATTAAGATATCAATACTTTTATATGCAAGTTATGCAAGTATTTAAAGTCAATTAACCCTGACTGACGTTACATGACTGAACAATCTCCATGGAACTGAGTTGTGTCAATGCTAATACACCTGCATTCCAAATACCTTTGACTTTATATCAGTCGACCCTTTGAACAAACCTAAATACAAACATTTATTAAAATTAATTTAAGTCAATCAACCATGATAAAGGAATGCAGCTATAAAATCTCCATGGAAAAACAATTTGCAAATCTACATTGTAAACTTATTATTATTGACTTAACAATATTAGTTCATCTTTAACTGACATAATCACAAACTAATACATGTAAACTAATCAAAAGTTTCAAAGTCAACAAATCATAACTGAGGAGACAGGGCATGGACCTGAGATATGCTGATGCTTATTCGACTGAATACCAAGTATCATTGACCTACCACTAGTGTTTCTACATAAACTAACCTAATCAAAAACTAATACATGTATACTAAGCAAATATTTCAAGGTCAATAGACCATGACTTAGAAGTACAGAAACAAATAATCCGTTGTTGACATTCTGCTGTTGATTTTTTCTTTGGTCGGGTTGTTGTCTCTTTGACACATTCCCCATTTCAATTCTCAACTTTAATCTCCATGGAAACAAAATTTGCCACTGATGGTACAACTGATAACTAGAACTAATCACACACCGGAAACACCAAACGTATATTTCCCTTTTTGACTATGTCAAGGGGTGGCAAACTTTAGAATATCCGATGTGTAAGTGCTATCCATAGCTGAATTCTTGTTTTTCATTTTATTAAATATCACATGGTGAGCTCATAACACGTTTCTATTTTTGTGTAATGTATTAAGACATAAGTGATAATAATATCGTTGTGTCATCTCCCAATTTTTCTGTGTTTGTTCATCATAATTTTGAATCAGAATATACTGTTAACATTTTATACTACATATAACCGTATACCACAGTAAATGGGCAAATTGTAGTATAATGTTTAGATTATTCTGCAGTTGGCACATACAGCACAATTTTGTGAACACATCTGAATATTGAAAATTTAAAAGCAGAATTATTTAAGATGAAAGAAAAATGTGTTTGAGGACACAAATGCCTCTGCTAAAGCTTTAAATGTACAATGGGAATGATGCTGGAGGATGCAAAGACAGGATACCATTCACCCCACAGTATTTCTGGTGTTTAAAGTCTTACCTTCTAATTGCAATTCAAATTTTCTTATTTTAACCTGAAGTAGTTATTTCATCATTGCATTATATACATAAATTAACCACTCATTCTGTTTGTGTCGGTCCCAAGTCAGCAGCTTGTAATTCAGTGGTCGTCATTTGTTGGTGTACGACATTATTATTTTTTCGTTCACTTATTGAACAAAAATGATGCCACTTTTTTCTTGTTTGAATTGTTTTTACATATCTTAAGATCATACCAACAAAAGAGTTATTGTTTTATCAAATAGATATACCACACTAAAATATAAACCATTTCTCTCTCTGATTCTCTCCATCTGTCTGTCTGTCTGTTTCTATTTTTTTCACAGTCTGGTTATTCAGAAATATCTACTCTAGATAATTTAATCGAAAAAATAAAGTTCACATGTACTGTGCATATATTGAATGGTGCTTGGTGTGTTTTATAAATAATTCAAAAATATATACATGTATATTAAGGGTAAATTATATGGCCTTCCAAATACCGTTTCGTTCCCTTACATCACTAAAAGACATTAATTGACGAAAAGCGAATCTGGTGTACAAATAAATATTGACAACTCATGTTTGTGGTATAACATCTTGGTCACAATTTTTTTCTCTTTTCTGTTTTAAAATATTAAATTGATATTAAGGTCCATTTGGTACATCTTGTGAACAATTTTATTTGGCAATCGCCAATTACAGGCAGCAGGGTTTAAGAACATCAGTTGGCCGACCTGTTAGTCAAATGTGTTTTGTTTAAATCTACTTTTTCACTTTTTGGTCTTCTGGAAAATGATTGTGCTGTAATTAAACCCTTCTGCAAAGAATCTTGTTTTACATGCACACGTATTAAAATGGCTGTTTTTATCCATATCCAGTGCAATCATACGTTTGAAAGAAGTTTTCTATTTAGAATTGTATATATAGTTGTTGAATTACCACTCAGGATAACTAATCAGCAAGAGGGTCACAAGTTATAACAGTTTTTCAGTCTATTTCAAATACATTAGAAGCCTCACTTGTAGCTTAGTAAATAAATTTGTTGCTAAAATAACGAAAACATCTAAATCTACACCAATAAAAAAAACCGGGAAACTACTTACTTATCTCTTATCTTTCAAATTTGCCATGTACAACCCTTACGTTATCCAATCAAAAATTATTAAGTTACTTTCATTCTTATATTTTCTCATTTAATCATTAATCACAACTGATATATTCAAACTGTTGTAATTGTAATTAATAAGAATTAAGCCTCTGATGTAAGAAGGATTACATAATTTGAAATTTATTCATATAATTTTCGTACATAAATAACAGTGCATCATAATCCCCTATAGGCTGGTTGGTATAAATATACACCTTAATTGACTGCTTATGTTAAAAATTGTAAAATATTGTATATCATGTATATGTAACAAGTTGTACTTTAAAATAAAATATACATCTATCTATCATTATTTAGGGACACGGACGCTGAATTTTTTTTGGCGAGTGAATATAACGTTTAATCTATGTGGATTACCTATGATTTCAGCCAATGAGAAAACAGAATTATTTTATATTATCATAATATTTCTAATACCGATAAAATACCTTTTACAGATCAACATCAACATGATATACTGAACATAATGGATGACAGGGGTAACATTTTCCTGGAATGCAATCGAGTTAAGAACACATGCATGAGAAATGTTTTGAATATAAACAGTCCATCTGGATTCAAACTAGGCAGTGTGAGAAACAGGTTAGTACATATATATAAATCTAATGAGTTTAACTCTACGACATAAGTACGATTATAACAATTCCTTTTAAATGGCAATCAAGAGTAATCAAATTTTCCGCGTATACAGTCAAATAGACAGATAACACTGATATGTATATATTATGTAATATTCCAAATCCAATTGAGTCTTGATCGAAAGATTATTTTTGTAACTGACAGATAACATTAAAAAAGCTTGGTTTGAACAAGTTATATTGTGTTACAAACACCTCTGTTGCAGAACACTATATATTGTTTAATGCAGTGATTCATTTGCAAGGAGGGAAGACCTATATACGGTTTCAATTTGTTGTCATTCACTTTCTTTGGTTGAAAATAAAATATATGTAATTGTCATGTCAGAAATTAAATCTCACTTCGTTTGGTACGTTTACAACTTCACGGTAAGTGATGAATAATAATGACAAACAATATGAATGCTTGAAAGTTAGGCGCTTGGGAGAGCTTCTATACATTCGGCGTATTTTGAATTGGCATGCAAAACAGTCAAATAAAGAAAAATAACCCGAAATCCAAGGGACATTCAAAAACAGGAAGACCTATATGAAATGTGTTAAAAATCGGAAGCACTAATAAAAAAACGAGCTAAAACAATAGTCATATTCCTGGCTTGGTAGGGAAATCCAATTATAGTGACAACAATGTTTGAGCAGAATGTACAGACATGACAAGAAAGACTTTTAAAAAAAATGTTGGTACAGCAGTCAACGTTGAAATGTAATCTTTATTGCTATAAACACAACTAATTAAAGCAACTATTTGAAGAAATGCACTATATGTTATAAATTCAATTACCACTAGTCAATTGTACCGTTTACTGACTTCTATAGCAAATACATTGTGTATGCACATTTTTCAAAACATGTCATCAAACATCCACACCCATAATTAGATTTTAATGTCTTTCCTAAAAAAATATTTATTACTAATTATGTTAATACAAATGTACTCATTGCCGGTCTTTAACTACTAGTAATAGGTCATTTTCCACACATTTCTTTCGAGTATTTCATATTATTAAAACTCTACCTCACTAGTGACTACCGATTGGATGTAAATAAAAGAACGGAACAAAAGATATGATATAATTTGCAATGAAACATTTCTCCACATGAAAACAATTCGCGTAGAAAGTATAAACTATAGGTCCCCGGTTGCCCTTCAACAGTGAACAAAACCCATAACGCACAATAAAACAAATTAAAAACCTAAAATAAATAGAAAACCCTTGTATTTCAAATTTTCAAAATTTTCAAGTTTGAAGGAAACCATTAATTGAT
Organism: Mytilus edulis; assembly: GCA_019925275.1. Taxonomy (NCBI): domain Eukaryota; kingdom Metazoa; phylum Mollusca; class Bivalvia; order Mytilida; family Mytilidae; genus Mytilus; species Mytilus edulis. The sequence continues at coordinate 81,816,024 of CM034360.1, read as the reverse complement.
GATAATGATCATATCATAGATAATATAATGCAAAACTAATACTGAGTTGGTGAAACTAACTAAACAAGTCCTCAATTAGCAGTGACATCGATCCATGGCGTTGTAAGGAAACTCAAAATAGAAATCAAATTAAGATTGTGTACGCAAAACCGCGTTTGGTTTGCAGAAGCCCCATCAGGGAAGCTGGAAATAACATAGATTATTATTCCAAGTACTAATTTTTAGAGCATGTTGAGAATCCAAAAGTCTTCAAATAATCATTATTGGTCATCATATGGCCTTCACAAATGGACATACTACATACCACATATTAGCTATAAAATGGACCAAAATGACTTCAATGTGTAAAAGAAGTCTTACCATGCATACGAATGACGACCTGACTAACCAACACAAAAATAGACATACATAAAATATGATATATAGCATGACTTTGTTAGGCCAGATTATGACAATATTTAACATGTTTAAAGGCACAATCCTTCTCCTAACCTGAGAGAGTGGTGCAGTTGCACATTACAAATTCAAACTATACAATACAAAAAACTAAAAACCAATATCAACATCAAATATCAAACACAAATACAAGGTACAAGCTTTGGACAGACACGTTTATAATAAGGCGGGATATCACGTGTTTTGCTGGTACGTCAACCTGTCCAGACCTATTGTGTAGGTGTAATACCACCAAATCATGGTACGTCACATCCGGTTGCATACGAAAGTAGGTCTAAAAAATATTCCCTTGAATTTGACCGTTGTAGGTAATTAATCCTACATTTTATTCTAGTAACACTATTTCTTTGTCATAAACATATGTCTTGGGAATTTCAAAACATCATTATTTTTTATTTGTGATTTCTATAGAAAATGTTGTAATCTTGAGGTTACTTGGTGACTAAACCTTGTACACAGATAGAATAAGGGGAGAAATTTGATTGGTTAACTTCCAATGATGGTTATTTTCTTATATGCAATGACATGTTATGTGAAACTTTTATATAGAACCTGACAGGATAAAACTTTACTCTTGCCAAGTATTTCTTTATTTGAAACAAAGATAAATTCTGCACAATTTTTTGAAAAGTGCAAATTAAACAAAGACTAATAGGGGGAAATCAATGGTGGTATTACACCTGTAGAAGTCTAATATTTAGCTATACAGATGAGAAGGGTAACTCAAACGATAGCTAGAAACCAACAACAAAAGAAAAAAAAACAAACAAAGATTTCATACAAAGTTCTTAGAGTACTATAATTTATTTTAGTTCAGAACGAATAGCAACCAATACAAAAACCATGTATCTTAGACAAAATATAACTCAGTACACATTCAAAGTTTGAGTTGTGGAATAATAAACTTAATTTGATATGAAAATGTGTGTGACTCACAGTAGTTTACATGTATAACATCTTTCTTTTTATATATGCAATAGGCTCTGTAGATGGAAAGCAGATTATGATATATATTCAGCCGATTCAACGAAGCAGTTTTCACTTAATTGTGAAGATGAAGCAACAATGTTAAAAATCAAGGTAAGAAAAGTTAAATCTTGCAACTAACTTGACAACGTGTGTTGATTTTTATTTGTAAGGTAGTCAAAGGTTTACTGGTTGGACAAGTATTTTGACAAACCGTATGATCTTTAACGTAATTTTTCTTTTCGATAACCATCTATGCATGTAAATCATGTTTAAATGTGGTGTAATATTTGTGCATTTTGCTTTTTAAATACTTCTCGTCCTAATAATTGACTCAGTTGTCTATTTGAGTTGATTGCACTCATGTGTTATTTGATTTTGACATGTGTAGTACGGTGATCAGACCCAAGATTTCAAAAACGTAATCGTCAAAAAGACTAGATGGCTATATTATATATCATTGGATTCGGAAAAATTAGTACATTTAGAATATCGATGTCGTTAAAAAGAAATGTGGTAATAGTTTTTTGCATAAATTAAGGTCAAAGATCAACATACTGTTTTCTTTTTTTTCTTTCCATATTTTCAAATTTGAAAGATTTAAGCAGCATTTTCTGTTATATTTTAAATCAATTGACAATGAATTATCTCAAAAATGTAAAACAAAAGTAGAAATTATTACTTAGTAATCGTTTAATTCTGAAAAATGGTGCTTTTCAAAATCTGGTTCTAATATACAAGATCAGTACAAATTCCGTTAAGGTTACAGTAGTCATTCAACCTCAGCAATAAATCATAAATGTTATTTAAATTAAAGCCTTCTGTCCTGGACGTTTTATGGCAAAAGATCATGCATGTAATTCATTACAACAAAAAAACCTTTATAACCTAGAAAAATCCAATCAACATGATTCATAGTACAAATTTCATCCAGGACTATCTTCTGATTCATCTGTCAATGAATCTCTACATAATTCTGACCCTTGACAGTAGCAAAGCTCCGAACATGTACAGTTTTGTTATGAACAATCACTTTTTACATGGAGATTTCCCTTACATGATCATACAAGATCCTGCAAGAATTCTGCTGACATATGCCCTTCAAAATAAATGGGGTGTACCGAATTAATTAATTTTCGCCATCCGTATTCTAAGGTTGACGGAACAGGGCCTTTTAGCAATGTGTGATGCGGAGAAAATACCGCTTCACAGAGAGATTATCTGTTTTAACCTACATCTGCATCGGTGACAAGCTTGACGCGCATTTTTTTCATATTATGATTTAAAGAGATTATTCAGATCATACATTTTTCAAACTAAATTCTTGCACAAATTGGGCTTCATCTTCGTCAGTACTCCCAAAGCTCTGTAACTACAGTAGTCATGCATATCCTTCAAAGTCTTGAAGACTATTTTCTCACTACTCCAAACAGAGACGAAGTTGTGTCGCATCCGGTAAGAGTTTGTACAGCAGGAAGCAGTTTATTAATTGTTGGGAGAAAGCAAGCACAGTCATAGTTGGTGAATGGGTAAAAATCTTCAACTATTCTTTACACTACTAATGTTCCCCATCTGCACCTACTCGCACGCATGTTTCAGCAGTTTGTAGTAGTGAACACATAGCAAATCACATCCGTACCAGAGGTCCGTATGATTATTCTGTCGCTTTTTCTCATTTCTGGTAATTTCATGTCAAAGTATAAGGCATTAATTATCATACGAGTATTGGCCCTTGTTGAGTGCTAACCAAGCTACGATAGCCATTAACATTATTGTCAGAAAACACTTCGACGATTTCGGATTTACAAACGTACCTGCTAAGTAAAGTTCATTATAAGGTGTAATCATAGGGGATTTGTCATAGTTTTGAAAAAGAAAAACTACAGAAGAAATTAGTGAGAGCCTGTTGGTTTCTTTTAACAGAAAGAAACTTCTTCCAGCCTGGAATCGTTTTTCCATCAATGATCTGATGCACTTTGGTGGAAACTGTGGTCTTTTTGTATCTTTCCTTTCCAACAGACATTTTTCTTTTTTAGTGTGTCATGTCGTAGCGGTAAAAAAACGTTTGCTTCTGTGTACGCTAGAGAAAAGCATTGGATAATATTTTTATAATAGTGAGCTGCAAAGTCACCAAATTTTTTTTCCGTTTTTCTTATCATCAATGCATTGAACAATTACCAACTGACGCAAGTTGTGAGTGATGGACTAAAGGAAGTACGGGAATCTGCACAAGAGACATCAGAATCGAATTGGTTCACAAAATCAGGAATTTCAAAAAACGACCCATATTCTTCAACACATTGCTAGCAGATTCCATCTTTGAGTCTTCTAACAGAACTTAAGAACCAACGTTTACTCTTTACAGTAAAGGAAGTGATTCAGAACTTCTTCTCTGGCACACGATACACTTTTCAAAATTAAAACATATGTGTTGCCTTTTTTAACTAATAGGACCTAGTCGTAGAGGACTTCCTAATTCAAACATTTTCCGGAAAACTAGATGTCAAAATTCAGACTTGGTTCTTAATTTTTGAAATATATAAAAAGAAAAAAAACCATATCAAATCAACAGACGAAAATAAGAAATCTTTTTTAAAATACACAAGAAAACCAAGACAACGAACACGAAATGGGACCATGAACAAACAAAAAAGATCGTTCGTATTAATCAAAATAATGAAATAAATTATTTTGAAATTGTTGTTTAATAAAGGTTTGGAATATCATAAAAATGTTGATTATTTTACATTTTGCGTAAAAACAAATGATGAAAAATGAATTTAAACGTAGAACTGTACTCTATTGAACGCAAAATATTCGTAGTATTCCATTTTTCAAAAAAACTCTTCAATAACGGATTAATTTTGTTAAACTTTGCCTGAAATTGTTAGAATAAGGTGTTACAACAATGTTTATAACAACAAAAAGCATATAACGAATGTTATTTAAGAATGTAGGCCAAAAATCTTTTGAAAGTATGTTTTTCTTTAAAATAAGGGAACGAACTTCAAAGCCCATTTTACCAAAAATGCACCGTACGATTTTTTGACGACAAGTCAAAATGTGAGGTGTAGCCTTTGAACTACCAATACTGTGATTTATAGTCGTTTAATTAGAGTGACGATTAAACTCCCTAAATAAACGACTTTTCCTTACTTGGTCACTAGTGATTATGGACTTTCCGAATTGATTTTCCTCTAAGTTCAGTATTTTTGTGATTTTACTTTTCATTAGATGACTATCATAAATTCAACATTACAGCTACCGTACTGATTCATTTGTATGTTTTGCTTGATGATTAAAAATATTTTCTCTTCTTTATTTTATTTAAATGTATCTGTCGTAAAATTATCATTATACATAATTATTTATTTATTGACCTTTCCTTGCACACGACGTTTTGATTATTAGACTTTGACTTTTCTTATAATCTAGCTAACAATCAACACTTCATCTAAAATGGGAATGTTAAAAAATACAGTATTAAAACATTTGGACAAATCAACGTGCTGATTGTAACAGTTTACTTCTTAAATAAGGGATTTAATCTTCTAGCATTATTTTTTAACACTTTTTTCCACGAATGATATATACCGGATGATTTTTTTTTATTCCAAAACCAAAATGTCATTTTAAACATATTAAAAAGAGTTCTAAGTTAGCAACGTAAATAATCTTTTTTAACCAATTGAGTAATAGTTTTAGTTGGTTATTATTTTGTTAAATCTTTAAATACTATATGCAACTATTTCCAGTTACTTGTAAAATTGTTTGTATTATTCCTTGTACGAAATGTGTCTCAAATGGTTCAAAATGCTAGGTATGTTATTCATAAACCGAGGGTAGTACTATTACCAACTAATTTAAAATGGTTATAGCGTGTTGTTACTGGGTCATTCTGCAAATATCGTTGTTCTTTGCATGACACGAGAACATACACATATAACGTAATCAAAACAGGCAATGGAGGCTAACTATATTGTGTTATATAAAAAAAAAGATGTGGTATGATTGCCAATGAGACAACTATCCACAAAAGACCTAAATGACACAGATATTAACAACTATAGGTCACCGTATTGCCTTCAACAATGAGCAAAGCCCATACCGCATAGTCAGCTATAAGAGGCCCCGATAAGACAGTGTAAAACAATTCAAACGAGTAAACTAACGTCTTATTTATATAACAAAATAAACGAAAAACAAATATATAACACATAAACAAACGACCGACAACCACTGAATATACAGGCTCCTGACTTAAGACATGCACATTTATAATTAATGTGGCGAGGTTCAACATGTTATACCTTATTTTACTCAGATAACACAAGAAATCAACGATAAAATAATTGCAACTCTACTGTTATCACATAAAGGCAACGACCATGTTGCATTTACATTGACTTGTAAGTATATTCGTGTTTTATCTAAATTATTCTTCTTTACATTATGCACTTTTACATATTGTGTCTTATCACGACCAAACGAAAATAACAAGATGGATGTTATCATTTAAAACAATTTTCAGCCGTGTGTTAAAAGTATTCCCGCACAATAAGCTCGCTCGCTAACTAAGCGTCATTTCCGAAATCAGTTGCCGATTATCATCTGCAGGACGAAACTCATTGTTAAACATAAAGTACTATTTTTGATAGAAAGTGGACTTAAAGAAATATTGGCATATTTATTTTGACAAAATGCTTTCTGAATCACAGAGACACAGAATGATAACCCTATCAAAACAAGTCCAAAGTGGGAGAATGTTGAGAGATATAAAAAAGAGACATTTGTTTGTCAATTAAAACGTTTCAGATTAACCAGTTAATTAACATAGTACAGGGGTAAATTCAGTAAAAAAATCACCCATTGACTTTAATGCTAATCTATGTGTTGAATTTTTTTTTATACCTGATCAACCTTTAGAAATTAGATAATTTCATGTATCATTCATGAAAGTACAAATGCAGCCTATAGTTTTAAACAGAAAGCTCTCCTCCAAATGGTATACTTATTTACTGAATTTACCCCTATAAGGGACGTTTTAGCAGCTTTTCCCCTTTTTTTTTGTAATGATCAAGCAATGTATCCAATTTTCAAGTTCCAGTTTCAATACATGCACATCCATAAATGCTGAACTTGTAAAGATAGAGGAGAATTTATACTACACCTCATGCTGCAGCCAATGTATATATTGGATATCAAGTTGCATATTGACTGTTTGTAAAAGAATGGTGTAAATTACTATGCTTAAAAATATGAATTGTTTCTGTGTTTGCTTTTACCATTATTGCAAGTACATCTAGAAACTAAAGTCTTGATATACTTTTAGTTAAATTTGCCTTCCATGGAAGTTTTTGATTAAATACCCTGAAAAGACCTCAAAACACTTTTTAAAGGCTTTTTAAGCAGTTTCATACCAAAAAAACAACAATTATGTTTCATATTACTTAAAAGAGGGAGGAAAGTTACCAAAGGGACTCAAAACTCATGAATCTGAAATAAACTGACAACGCCAAGGCTAAAAATGAAAAAGACAAACAGACAAGCAATAGTACACAACATAGAACACTAAAGAATAAACAACACAAACCCCACCAAAAACTAGGGGTGATCTCAGGTGCTCCGGAAGGGTAAGCAAATCCTGCTCCAAATGTGGCACCCGTCGTGTTGTTTATGTGATAACAAATCCGGTAAATAGTTTAATGCGGTAGGTCACATTCATGAAAGGGAAGGGGATTTTAGTGAGGACGTAAGAAACATATCCGATATCATTTGTGAAACGGTTATTCCATAACGGTCAAACAACTCGTGATGGCGTCCGTAAAATTTACGAAGGGATGATTTCAACTTTAACATTTGGAACTCTTGGTTTAATAGCTTCCTTGTGAGCAGCAACACTCTATCAAGAACACGGGAATATCGTATCAATAGGGAGATTTACCCCCCGTATGCAGGTGCTGATGTGTTTTAATTACTTGTAAAGTTCACAACATGTCATAGAAAATCGGAATTCATATTTTCCTATAGGGGTAAATTCAGTAAAAAAATGTCCATTGACTTTAACGCTATTCTTGAATAAATTTTCACCTGATTTATCTAGAAATTAGAAAATTTCATATATCATTATCGAAAGTATAAATGTAGCCCTATCTTTGGCAACAATAACAACATAGGGTCGTGCGGCATTTTTGGGAATTCACACGGCCTTGTTTACAAACACTGTAGATTCACACTTAAATCCTTCACCGACCCCAATAACTCTTTAACCCTGTAGTAAAAAAAATAGTATATACAGCATTTTTTTTCAACTCTAGGTTTAATCCATCTAGCAACAAATATTTATTACAAACTCTTTCTACCAATCAGAAGAGCACATGACTTCAGTTTCATACAGAAAGCTCTCTCCAAAATGGGCGGTCTCTGATGACGTATATTTATTTACAGAATTTACCCCTACAATGAGTTGACCGATGCATATGTAAATGTATTATAATGTATTATTGGGGTTAGCTTATCAACATATTGTGAAGATAACACATACTTGTACTATAGTGACCCGTGGTTTGGTTTGCAAAGATATTGTCATGATTATTAATTCGTATTTTAATAATTGAAATTAGGGTGTTGCTTATCAACAGGTTGTTAAGACGCATAGAAATAGCGATAAGTAACAACTGCTGGACATGCTGAACAAAAACTGAACATATCTCAGTTTACTCCGTTAGATTTACGTTAAAGTACTTAGTTCACCTCACTAAATACAGAAGATATGATAAAACATAGATTGATGACAAAAATTACCTCACAGATAAACATCCGTTTCAAATGAAAATTGATACACAAGTATTGCGTTGATGACAATTGATTGTTGAAATTTATCGACAAATCGATTACAAACATACATAACAAAGTAACAAACAAAGACTGATACCATCCCATTGATCACCCCTTTTTTCAAAAAACAAAATCAAAACGGGTTTTGCTGTGAGTGTAAATGATAGCATATATATCGATACATACTGACTACCATCTGATTGCTAGAGATTGTCTGTACTGATTCAGTCAAGTATGCGGAAGTTTCAGTGACTATAATAAAAACATCTCTTTACTTAGTTGTTTCTAATACCCTAGTCCCACTAGGCCACGATCGCACTACGATCTGTGAAAAAAATGCAAATATTGATGATCGTGGTACGATCGTGTAGGTCGCAGTAAGGTTGTACCACGGTCGTGGTAAGGTCTTCAAGATCGTGAAGAGCGTGGACAACTTTGAACATGTTCAAAACAATCGTGGTGTGGTCGTGGCGAAATCAGGTCGTAGTAGAAGCGTAGTGAGAGCGCACTAAGATCGTAGTAAGATCGCAAAGGTCGCTGTATAAGCGTAGCGAAAGCGTGATTCTATTCGGAGAGATTGCGCTACGATCTCACAGCGACGTTATAACGACCTCACTACGACCATCACGTTCTCACCACGACCCAACTACGCTTCCACTACGACTTTACCACGCTGTTCATGACCATTGTACGATTCTAGCACGCCCTTGCCGTCCTCATCACGCTCTTCTTATGACCTGACTACGTTCACACTATGACCATCATTTCTATTGTCATTTTCACATAAAATATATAAAAAAACTCCCTAGATTTTGTTTGTCTGAATGTATTTATCCATTTGCTCTAACGGCTCAACCATGCTTCTCGTTTATATATAGATTAGACCGTTGGTTTTTCCCGTTTAAATGGTTTAACATTAGTATTTTTTTGGGCCCTTTATAGCGTGCTGTTCGGTGTGAGCCAAGGCTCCGTATTGAAGGCCGTACCTTGGCCTATAATGGTTTACTTTTATAGGTTATTACGTTGATGGAGAGTTGTCTCATTGGCACTCATACCACATCTTCCTATATATATTGACACATCTGTGTCATCTCTGCTATCGTTCACTAAAATATCGTAATTTGAGCTTTATGGACCAGCAATAGGTTGTAATTTAGGTTTGATTGGTCATCTCTTGATCACAAGTATTATACTACTTATGTGTATAGTACCAGTTTAATTGGAGTCTGGAGCTGGCATGTCAGTTAACTGCTAGTAGTCTGTTGTTATTTATGTATTATTGTCATTTTGTTTAATATTTTCTTTAGTCACATCTTCTGACATCAGACTCGGACTTCTCTTGAACTGAATTTTAATGTGCGTATTGTTATGCGTTTACTTTTCTTCATTGTCTAGAGGTATAGGGGGAGGGTTGAGATCTCATAAACATGTTTAACCCCACTAATGTTGCGCCTGTCCCAAGTCAGGAGTCTTGTACTATTTTTAATTTTAGTTTCTTGGAGTTTAGTATGGCGTTCATACTTTGCTCCCTCTGCCTCTACATCAACCCCTACCACCACGCCCACGTGTTCTAGTAGATTTTGGTGGCATGACTGTATTGTTTCCGGGAAATCTCCGTTTTAATCAGAAATAGAAGGAATGGAACTATATTGATATGAAACACGATATTGACGGTATTGATGATAACGTAGTAAGATCGCGGTATGAACGTAGTATAATCGTGGTAAGAACGTGCTATAATCGCAGTAAGATCGTGTTGCAATCGGATAACTCGTGGTATGGTCGTAGTGAGAGCGTGAAGAGCGTAGAAAGATCTTTATAAGCGTAGTGAGGTCGCAGAATAAGCGCGGTGAGAACGTGGTTTAATCGTAGCGGGATCGTTGTAGAAGCGTAATTAGGACGTAGTAGCATCGTGAAAGCAACGAAAATTAACATTTTCATCCGTTCATACCGCGACCTCACCACGATTTAAATTTATTTTAGATCGCGGTGAGCGTGGTGCGATCGTGGTCTAGTGGGACTGGGGCTTAAGCTAGCATATAATAAATGTTAATATAGTTCTGCCTCATACTTTCAAAGGATTTTATATATTCCATTATATAACAGAAAATTTCCTTATGCTCTTCGCGCCTTGCGGTATACATCTCTTGTTTTCAATTAATTTGATTTGATTGTTCACAATGAAGATAAACCAATATTTTTTTTAGGATGGATGACATTTATGAAGTGGCATTTTTATTAAGCCCTGTATAACTGTAGATTAATCGATTGAGAATTCCTTACATACATTGCACATGTAAAGACGTATATGATAAAATAAACATGTTTGTAACAGCATTGTAAGTAAAATGTACATGTGTACATGTAAGATCATTATCCTTTACGACAAACAATACCAAAAGATCTGCTATATATCATATTTCTGGAAAGAATACACCTTTTAATGCAACAACATACTTCAATTTCAGTACACTTTCTATCACCTTTATATATACATTATGAAATATTAAAAAAAAAATCCTTTCATGTTTAAAGAACTATAACATTTCCAACAATATTAAACGACTAGATCTATTTTTTCAGACTTGCAGGACATATCTATTTTGCAGAAGACTCTCATTCTCAGCGCGGTGATATCATACAGCGAGGAGAAATACAATGCATACAATTCGAAACGTGACATTTTCTCTGTGTTAGCGAACAAACTATGTTGTCCATTGTTCCACGAGGAGAGAGAGTTGTTTTTTGTGCTTGCGTTCTTTTCCCCCATATTTGTCATAGCTTATTTGATAGGTTTAATAATTTTTGTACTGGTATTTCTTCCTTTTTTTTTATGGTGTGGAATTTGCTTTTTCATATACTATGAATTTTGGCATTTGGCTGTTAGAGTCTTCTTTTGCTGGCCATGTGAAATGTGCAGCATTTCCGGGTACGACAATTAATAAATTCTAGAAGAAGTTAGTCGTTTATCATGTAAGTAATGCTTCATGTATATTATTTGTATCCCTTTATAAGTATTACAAGAAGAAAAACTTAATTCCACTGGACTACATGTAGTTAACTGAAGTCTGATAACAGGTTTGAATAAAAACGCATATTAAATCAACCAATACTTTGATTAATTATCGTTCGAAGCTCAATATTTACAGCAGCGCAATCATTGGCGCCTTAATAAAACAGACGGAACACAAGGTTCCGTGTTGAGGTTGTACTGTGACCTATTAATATTTGCTTTTACAAATTGTAACTTGTATGGAGAGTTGTCTCATCGACGCTCATACCACATCTTCGTATATCTATTAACCACAGGGTTTGTTTCCCGTGCTGTGTGGTTGCAGTAGAATGTGTCCCCGTGCATGTGGTATATGCTCTTATATGTGACAAGTGTAGGTTATTTGCCTGTGAGAAAGCTTCCTCATTTTTGTATATCTTTGTTAATTTATTGTTATGGTGTTTAGCTAGATTGATAAATAATTATCCACGCTTGTTTTTCTTCTTAATGCCCCCACCTACGGTTTTACCTAGATTTTCTACAATCACCGTGTTGGACCTGTGCATGTTTTATGTCTGTTTCGTATTACTTTTGTCTTTACGTCGGATCATTCATAAAGGTTTTAGTAAGAGTTATTTTACTGCTTTGCATATTATTTCTTACTCCGTTATTGTTTTACTGTTTCAATGATATAACCTCTGGTCTATTTCATTTTGTATATATCCGTAACTTAAGTATAAACATTTCACGTATTAGAAAAAAAACCAAAATAACAACACACTCTCTAGGATAAGCATGTGCTTGCACAAATTTATTTGTTATGCCACTGTAGCCTGATTGTTATATAAAATTTCACGTGGATATACAAAAATTGTCTCGTGCAATGCCAAAAAATTACCTTCCTTTATAAGATTAACTTTACAAAATATTGTTATTATTAGGTCAGCAGTGCCCGGGAACATACCTGAAAAATCTTAAAACCTTAGATTTGGTCACTTGAACTCAACCTTTTGTGGTATTCAATTTTGTGGACAAACGGGACAAGAATACTATCAAAACATCTCAACCGCTTTCAAATGAGCGAAAAAAAATGATAAATTCTGTCAGTACTCATGTCCACTAACATGATATATGAAGGTAAACATATAAAACAATATTTATTTTCAAATATTTTGCATAAAAAGTAGAGTTTTACTAGTTTATACTATATCTTATTTGTTAAACAGAAAATGGACAATGCAGAATCCTACCATATATAGAAAAATTAAAACAATCATACGACATGAAATCTAATTTTGCTTGTTCCTCAGTTAATAGGAAAAAAAACAAAAAACCAAAATGACACAGAAATTATCAATAATAGGTTACCGTACGGCCTTCAAGCCCAAACAACATAGTCAGCTATAAAAAGCCCTGAAACGACAATGCAAAACAATTCAGATAAGACAACTAACGGCCTTATTTATGCAAGGTCACCTTAATATTTAAATATACAAAGTCATATGGTACAAATAAACAAACATTAAAAACACATGTATGTTGTTTGTTTCTTGATTGGAGGCCCAGACTTGTACTTACTCCATCAGATAATCTAACCTTCACAAAATAATATTAACATAGAGACCTAATGGGAAACTGTATAGACCAAAAGTTATGAAATTACTGGTCAGAGTTCGTATATTTGATGTATTACCATACACCGAGGAACACACTATTAATTTAAAAAAAAAAATTATAAGGATTTTTTTCAACAAATATATAGAAGTCAAATAGACAATATATTTGTTTTGTGTTATTCTTGTTATTTAAAATATAGCTATGAAATATTATATCTCGTCTCTCATTTTGTAATATATTAGTCACAGTGAAATTATGAACTATACGCTATTACTAAATAATTCATTAAACACTTGTAATTACTAATCAATTCAGTAGTTATCTATATAAACTGATTGTTTCAGTACTTACAGATAATCACCTATTGTTTTGGTAATTTTTACAGCTAAATGAGAAAGAAAATGGGTAGGAGTTTGTCCTTATGTCCATCCATACTTAACTTTTTGGAATTTTGGATCCTCAATGCTCTTCAACCTTTTACTTGTTTGGCTTTATAAATATTTTGATATGAGCGTCACTGGTGAGTCTTTTGTAGACAAAACGCGCGTCTGGCGTACTAAATTATAATCCTTGGTACCTTTGATAACTTTTACAAACATATCGACACTCCACTATGCTGACAAATGAAACAAATAAAACATGAAAAGAACATAAAAGCTGGATATATGATTACAGGACCCTGCCGTCTCAAACAGGGAGCATAAGACATAACAAAATATTCAACCAAACATTATCTTTTATTTTCAGAAGGTTCTGAATGAATTCTGCTTCATTTGAGTTCACAAAAAAAGCAGCCAATAGGCTAGGGCTGTGAATAAGTACTTTTTTGAATACCGACTGTCCGTTGAAAATTTAATTTTCCAACCTTAACGAATAAATGGTCGATCAAAAAGTCCAGCCTTTTGATCATATCGTCTTCCTTGAGCCGTAAACTGTTAAAAAAACATATGTCAGAAACCGTACAAGTAATGTTTAAATTATTCTGATAGTATAACTAAGGCCGTGTTCACATTGACCTAAATTCGGTTTTGTGTTAGTGTAACTCAAACGTAAACTAAACACAATTGCGTTCCCATTGATAAAACTCAATGTTTACATGTAGTTTAAATCATGTTTTATCTACACACAGTCGATAGTCAATGTAGGCCTTGTGTAGGTTAAGTGTACACAAAACTAGGCATTTAGGACATTAGTTTTACCGTGTATATATTTAAAGAGGAAACTATTTTTGAGTAAAATTGATATTTTTGATAATTATTAGTATAGTTCTTTACAGAAATTGTTGTCTAAATTTTACAGATTTTTTTTTGTTAAAAACAAATTCACGTACTTTATTAACCCCTGATTAAGACTCAAAGCAGCATCATTGCCGAACCCATAAGGCAGGAACCAATTGATTTTCGGGGGGGGGGGAGTATAAAACATAAAGGCATGGGGGGGGGGGCTATTATAGTTGAGTATAAAACATAAAGGCATGGGGGTGGGGCTATTATAGTTGAGTATAAAACATAAAGGCAAGGGGATGGGGGGTGAGCTATGGATTTTGTTTTGGAAACAAAAAATGTTTCCAGTTTTTGGCCCTGAAAACATTTTTGTTTGTTTCACCCTCAGCTGCCACTATATATATATAATGCTAAAATTGATTTCGACTTGTCACCAAAATTTGTCCTGGAAAAATCAATTGCCCACGCCCCTCTACCCCCCCTTTTCCCTCCCTAAAAAATGAAGTAAATAGTTGCTGCCTAATTCATTTGAAAAGGTCTTCCCGAATCGACTTGACGTACATAGAAATATTTGCCACTGGTCTTTACTCAAACAACGATTCACGCATAAATGCATGACTAAAAAAAGTGTGGGGTAAATGATATGTTTGTCTAGTATCTCAAATCCGTTAAATAACACTTAAAATAAATTAAAAAAAAACGTGACCCTATTCTTTTACCAAATACTCCTTGGAGAAGAAATACCATTTGAAACAAACAGAAAAGATAAAAATTTAGAGATCCCTAATAACTCAATCCTTTTTTTCGGCTGTAAGCACGCTGCTGCAGCTAACGTTTTCTAGTGCGTAATGGAGACATCTCTAGTATATTCAAACTACTGCAAATTATAAAAATGGCTTTCATAAAGTAGTAACCACTTAACTTAAAAAGGGGGAGGGTTATTTTTTTTTTTTATCTGAGTAAGATTTTTTTTTTCGCGCGTACGTTTTTATTCCTTTTTTTTCGATGCTGGTGATCAAATACATTTTTTTTCAATATTTAACACTATAATGTATGGGGAAACTCTTTGATTCAGAATATTTCTTTTATCATCTGTATGATCATTTTTTTTTTATCAAATTGGGGATCGGAATATTTCCATTCCCACCCCACCCCCCTTTTGAAGTCAAATGGTTGTTCCCTTACCGCTAGAAAAATTGTCCCAAAATTTTGAATTCAGTTCTACATAATGAACATTTAAATGACACATAGTTTACAAGTGAGAACAAATCTTATGTACAGGTAGCTAAACAATGTGTATAGATGTGAACAAATGTAATGTGAAACCAGTGCACACTTCACTAAACTAATTGTAAACATGTTTACTCTACACGGCGTTTGGTGTGAACACGGCCTAACATTGGTAATTTTGGCCCACACTAGACTTGGTACAGGTAGTAACTACAATATTATATAAATACAACTTTCGTTCAATTTTTAAATAAACACTTTATATCTATTATTTTATAATTATATTCAGTAATTTCACAGTATAACTGAATTTTAATGCGGCAAATCGTATCTTCAAATAGATATACAGTGAATATAAATAGCTGTACAGTGAGTATATATTTGAAAATCATATAGAGCGGACTTTGGACTCAAACATCTCTGAAAAATTATCCTTCTGAAACGATACATGTATCTGTCAATCAGAACAGCGTAAAATGTTTCGTTAACAGTTTACAAGAAAAATGTGTATTCAACTTTGAAAAAAAATGTTGCTAGTTTCAAAAGACGGCTAAAAACATGATATAGATATTACACTACATCAGACCAGTTTAGTATACTTACGAAGTTCGAAGGAAACTAAAGACTGCAGAAAACTATAGCAATTGATATCATAACAAGATAGGAAAAAATGTTTCGCCTACAACACAAAGCCCAAATCATACTGAGAATACAATACACAGTATCTCTGACAAAGAACAACGCAATTTTTTGTTAAGTCTACAACAAATATCACACATCCGGGCGTTATACTCCTGTTCGCAGCAAGATATAGCAGCACATAGAATAAGAGTCTTCTGCAAAATTGCAATGTTCTTCATATCTAAAATAAAATCATACACAAGTATACTTTACAATGTATGACATATGCTTTTTTTTATTGAACCTGTTCCTACAAAAATAAGTAGAAGAAAACATTCACAATAATACTGAACACTAACTATAGGTAAAAGAAAAGAATTT
The DNA here is from genome assembly GCA_019925275.1 of Mytilus edulis. Classification (NCBI taxonomy): domain Eukaryota; kingdom Metazoa; phylum Mollusca; class Bivalvia; order Mytilida; family Mytilidae; genus Mytilus; species Mytilus edulis. Next base: position 81,799,701 of record CM034360.1, on the reverse strand, counting down.
CATTTACCTAGCAATTTAAAATCTAATTCATAAATTAAATTTTCATTTAACCCCAATTAAGTGTTGATAACATACTTACAGTTTAGAGTGAACTCAATTTCGTCAATTTCTCTCGTCAATAAATTAATAGTTGCTACAACACGTTGCTCATCGACGTTGGTTATCTAACAAAAAAGGGACACACACTCATTTTATCGACCATGTACACAAATTGACATGTAGCTTTTATTTAATCCAGTGTTAAATTCAAGTAAAATATATTATTTTTTTTCTTTGTTATTTTGGCTGATCGATTAATTGATAGTTAACGCCACTTTCAGTTTTTTTCCGCTATTTTTTAGCGGTTATTTTTGTAATAAGTAGATAATGCCGCGGTTCCCGAGAGTATCAACAACCTCTGGTAGGAAAACTGATAGTTCCAGTATTTCGACTACTTAGACCGTTCCGCTACCGAGGCCGCTTAGTTGTTAACCTGTGAGTGACACTTATATAATATTGGAAATCATTCCTGTTGGTGTATCATCCTTTATCCTTTGATAATCTGTGTACACGTGAATAATAAAAAAAACCCACTATAACAATGACTATCAAACTAATTATCAATCAGTACTCACCTTGATTCCAAATCTAGATGGTTTGGAGTCAATGTTTAGCAAAAATAACAGTTTCCGATTTCCTGTGCATATCTCATATTCCGCATTATATTTACACACCCTGATTTTAATATTTAAAAAAAAATAGAACGAAGAAACTTATTTTACGAATAGAATTACAATATAGCGCGATATTTTATAACTCTGGGCACCTGTATTGTTTCAAATTTAAATAAAAACAACACTTATATCACTAGTGGAACTTGGAGCTCTGTCGAAGCTCTAGGGTTCATTCGTGTTGTGGTGTAGTTGAATTTGTTTGTATCGGTCTCTGTAACAATAATTTTTTATTTGTAATTTACATTTTTTGTTGAATATTCTTATACAAAAATATGATAGTTGTAACAAACTGTTAAAGTATTTAGAGAGACATAGTCGCAATTTCAAAGGTTATATATTTAAAATGAAAACCCATCAGAAACGAATATAGTTAAATATAAATGGCAATAACAATTATAGCCTGCTTTACTTTCGTAAATGTCATAGCAAACTATTTTGCTAAATTCAAAACATAATTTTGTTTAAAGCCACATTGTAAGCATAGTCTGAACATTATGTGAACACCGGATATCCAACTTCTCGAATAATGCATAAAGGTCCATCTGCTGAACAAATTTAAACTTGTATTTGTTGATTTGTTTTATTATTGGCAAGTACAAATGTACATTTCCCCCTACTTCCTTTATTATTGGATGTATATTGAGTAAAGACAATGGTTCAAAGCATCAAACATTAATGTTGCTCTATAGTTGTGCTTGTGAATAGTAAGTTATAGAAGAAAAGGTTTTCATTGTTTACATATATTTCATTTAAAGTTTTGCAAAAAATGTTGGTGCGTCATATACGTTGCAAAAATCGAAATTAAATATAGGTGCATGTACCTTTTTCTTAAACTTCCTAGTTTAAATCCAGCTGGGCTGTATATATTAGAAATATTTCGACGGCATGAACGTTGAACTTGACTACATTTCAAGATAATATTTCCTTTTTCATCGATTATGTTGAAAGAATTATTTTTATGATCTGAAAGACGTGAATATATAGGCAAGTTGTAACAAACACGAGTACTGTTTCGTAGCGTAATGTCCCTGCGCTATACTCACAATAAAAGATAATCGTGTGTTTCAATCTGTTATACAATCAAATTATGGAAAAGTCTTACAATTTATATCACATGTTAAGAAAAAAAAGTCTTTTTGTAGATTAAACGGACGTCTTGCATAAACAATTTTAATTTTGTATCTATGATAAGTTTATTTACGGTATTTTGTAGTCAATTACATGTCTAACAATTCTCTAAAGTATGATTGCCTATTGTCAAATCGTCGTGCGAATTCTGTGTTGTTATACATCCACTTATAACTGCTTATTCATCTAGTTCTTTTAAGGATTTTTTTTATTTTAGTGTTGTATCTAAACTATATTTAAGCATGTTATGTATTGTTGCTGTTATATATTTGTCATCAAAATTATCTCAGTAGTAGTACTATTACTTAATTAAATGATTGTTCTGCTTTGAGATCAATCAATTAGCAATTATACGCAAATCGAGCAGTACACAGTTGAGAATAATACTGAGTTAAAAAAATCCATTGTCTATCTCAGATTAAAATAAAGGGATACATTTCTAAAACAACATTGTTTGTAGTGATATGTTCTATCTTCAAAAAAGGGAATGCTTTATTTATCTAAATAAACTAATCATAAGTTACTTCTTAAGCAAAGAGTTACCCATTATGTACATAAATATGTTACCTAAATATTACCGGTATATTTAACGACCATTCTGTTAAAGAACAAATTCCGGGATATTTTGATAATACTGAGCTCCCTCTTATTTGTTATATTTTCAAGAAATCTACCCGTAAATGTGTGTTTACTTACCGACAGTTGTGTTGAGATGTTAATATCAGTGAAAATACACCTACTTCATGTAACTGCAGTAGTTCCGAATACATTTATGGACCTGTTTCCGCTGTTATAACAGGAGATCTTAACATCGTTGAAGACCGAGAGTTTAAATCATTCCTAAGTAAAGGGCATTAATATCTTCCCCCGGCAATTATTAATTGGAATGAGTGTCGTAATATTATCCACTACTCATGATCACTCCGTACTTACTGTTTGAAATGAATATAACTGGAAATAGCTGACAAACGTTCTTTGGACTCTTTTTTTAATTCAGTAATGAACATAGTTGATATACGTATTCAACTTTTTAAAGAACATATCACTCTTAACAACAACCACAATAATCCTATTTCTCGTATCAAACATAAACTTAAAGAACTAGCCAAGTTTTTTTTGTTCCAGCCGATAAAGCTGCTAATAATATTATCATTGTTTGACGTAAATTTTACATTGAGGTTCTGAAAAAAGAAATCACCAACATTCCAACATTCTAACTGTCTCCATTTTCAGAAAACGACATCTGTAACAAATATAAACTGTAAGTTACCTCTTTAAAAGCAGAACAAAAAACAATAAAAGTCCCTACTATGTACTGGCTTCTGAAGCTACCCAAAATACCTTACAAATATATATTTATTTCGTCTTCAAGCCATTGTTCCACTACTAAATTGTCGATTCTTCTTACAAGTACACTTGGTACAATCAAAAACCTGATAATAATTTGTTCAAATAAGGCCTTTGAAAATCGTGGAATTAATTCCTTTTGAAGTGTCAAAAACTTTGTGGAAGTACTTGATAAATTACATGCTTATATTGTCGATTTTGAATATGTTCAAAGTTTTGATTTTTCTACCCTATATACCACTTTGACTGACATTCTCATTAGAAAAAAAGCACACACCTAATTAAATGAGCGTTTAAAAAGTCAAAATGTGAATATAGCGTCAGGCTATCGGAATTCCAATGAGAACTAACTGTGCACTACTTATTGCGGAACTGTTTTTGTATTACAATTGATGACAAACATCAGCAAAGACCCATCAAACAACATCTGATACAAAAAAAATGATTATACTTTTAGATATATAGATGATTCATTGGCTTTCAAAAATGACGACTTCAGTATGTATACTTGAAAAAATGTTCCTATTGAAGTTAGTTTAAATAAGGCTAATAATAACAATGACCACTGCCCTTTCCACGATCTTGATATCTATATCATTAACGGAAAGCTTAATACTAAAATTTATGATAAAAGAGATGATTTTTCATTTCCTATCGTTTATTATCCATTTGACGATGGTGACGTTCCCTTGTCACCATCTTACGGTGTTTTTATATATCAACTTGTACGATTCGCTCGTGTATTTAAGGAGACTCGCGGGTATAAGATTTTCAGAAAAAAAAAAAACTTTTATTTTTCATTTCAAATTTTATTAATTACATTTAGTAGTTGTTTCTTTATCTTAGGGTACAAAAATCATTCCAAAAAATCTTTTCGTGTTGGACACAGGTGACTTTTAAAATGTAGATATCATTGGAAAAGCTCCAAATTATCTCCCTTTGGTGCAAAAATGCAATTTTTTGGCAATAAAATTGAAATATCTTTTTTTACTCATCGGTGACCTATATTTTTTATGGTTGTTTTCGAATAAGCTCTACATAAACTAAATAATAGTAAAATTTAAGCGATTTCTGTAATTAGGTTCTTTTTTTATTTCGATATTACCGATTTTTCTCCTACTAGTTTAACAGAAAAAAAGAACATTAACAAAAATGAATGCTTCTTTTGAAGGCAGATTGTGAGCGTAAATGAACGGTGACCCCATTTTTTTATTTCATTTTTCTATTAAGTATAAGATAAAGTTCCTTTATAGAAAAATAAGGCGAAATCCTATATTAAATAAAAAAAATGATTTAGACCCGCGAGCCCCCTTAACAACGTTTTAGACTTTAACGAGAGAAATTTATGTATTACTAAAAAAAAAATTACACCAGGGGTTTTGATATCACAAACTAGTCAAAACATTTACTGAATCTTATCATCGGTACAAGGACATCATGCGTACATAAAGCTCAACATGCAGACTACTTATACGATCGGGTATTTCACATCCAATCGTTTATGGTAATATTCTTTACAAAGCACAAGAATGTCAGTATTCACCGCAGAAGCTAACAAAACCTTTAAATAGACTTATTTAGGCGGTATATAACTACCATACTGTTGTCAGGTCATTATCGATTGCATATTTTAGCTTAAATATTGATTCACTTATAGGGTCTTTGCATCGGAACTAAACTCATGTATTTAAAAGCCACCATCGACAACAACAACACATGTGTTTGCCAATCATGGCGCCCAAAACGGGCAGAATAATTGCAATATAATTATCAAACATAATGTAAAGTAAATAAAAAATAGGTTAAACAAAGATTGATTTTGATTTAAAGATAAGAAAAATAAATATCAAAGCAAATATATTTAAAATGCAGTTGTTGGCATGACACGGGTGAGATCTCATACACCTGTTTATTTCCGCAGCATTTTTGCGCTTCTGGCCTTTGTTAGTCTTGAATTATTTTTAATATTAGTTTCTTGTGTATAATTTAGCGTTTAGTATGGCGTTCATTGCCTCTGAACTGCTATATATATTTGTTATGGGGCCAGCTGAAGAACACTACCAAGTTCGAGAATTTCTCGCTGCATTGAAGACCTATAAGTGACCTTCTGCTGTTGTCTGTTCGATGGTAAGGTTGTTGTCTCTTTGACGCATTTCCTATTTCCATTCTCAATTTTACCTAGCATGTAACTTTGTATGTCACAGCCAGTTATTTATGATTTGGAGCTGTTAAACTTTAATTCATTGGTTTTACCACCATTATAAAAAAAATGCAAATTATAACAAAAACACCGTATCCGAGAAAATTTCAAAACTGAAAGTCCCTAACCATATGGCAAAATCAAAAGCTGAAACACATCAAACAAATGAAAAATACATTATTATATAATTCCAACGACAACATGGTGTCAGATAGATTGCGTCTACAAGATAACTTGAGTAAAAAAAAACGAAAAAAAAAAATATCGGTAGTTATTAGTCAATGACACATGATGGGACACAACATAACCAAGTATGAGAGCTTTCTTTGTCTCAAAGTTCTTGTGTTCACATTTTGTTACAGTAACAATAATACAAACATAAAATTGAGAATGGAAATGGGGAATGTGTCAAAGAGAAAATAACCCGACCAAATAAAAAAACAACAGCAGAAGGTCACCAACAGGTCTTCAATGTAGCGAGAAATTCCCGCACCCGGAGGCGTCCTTCATCCGGCCCCTAAACAAATATATACTAGTTCAGTGATAATGAACGCCATACTAATTTCCAAATTGTACACAAGAAACTAAAATTTAAATAATACAAGACTAATAAAGGTCAGAGGCTCCTGACTTGGGACAGGCGCAAAAATGCGGCGGGGTTAAACATGTTTGTGAGATCTCAACCCTCCCCCTATACCTCTAACCAATGTAGAAAAGTAAACGCATAACAATACGCACATTAAAATTCAGTTCAAGAGAAGTCCGAGTCTGATGTCAGAAGATATAACCAAAGAAAATAAACAAAATGACAATAATACATAAATAACAACATACTAATAGCAATTAACTGACGTGCCAGCTCCAGACTTAAATTAAACTGACTGAAATATTATGATTTCATCATATGAACATCAGTCACAATCCTTCCCGTTAGGGGTTAAGTATCATACCATCATAAGATATATGAGAAGAACATAACCCGTGCCATGCCAACAACTGTTTTTAGAATAAATGTGTTTAGTTCCGACGCAAATACCTTATCAGTGACTCAATATTAACGCAAAAATATGCAATCTTTAATGACTTGACAACAGTGTCGTAATTATATCCCTTCTTAATAAGTCTATTCAGAGGTTTTGTAAGTTTCTGAGGTGAATACTGACACATTTGTGCTTTATAAAGAATATTTTCATAAAAAAATAGATGTGAAATACCGTATAAGAAGTCTGCATGTTGAGCTATATTCACGAATGATGTCTGTATACCGATGATAAAAATTTAGTAAATGTTTTGACTAGTTTGTGATTTCGAAAACCCTGGTGTAATAATTTTTTCAGTAATACATAAATTACTCTCGTTAAAATCTAAAATATTGTTACATACACGAGCGAATCGTACAAGTTGAGATATATAAACACCGTAAGATGGTGACAAGGGAACGTCACCATATAAAAACGGATAATTAACGATAGGAAGTGAAAAATCATCCCTTTTATCATAAATTTTAGTATTCAGCTTTCCGTTAGTGATATAGATACCAAGATCGAGGAAAGGGCAGTGGTTATTGTTAGTATTAGCTTTATTAAAAGTAAGTTCAGCAGGATTAATTTCTTTAATATACATACTGAAGTCGTCATTATTGAGAGCCCAAAATATCATCAAAATATCTAAAAGTATTATTAAATTTGTTTATCAGATGTTGTTTTGATGGGTCTTTGCTTATTTTTGTCATAAATTGTAACTCATAACAATACAAAAAGAGGTCCATAATAAGTGGTGCACAGTGAGTCCCCATTAGAATTCTGATAATCTGACGATATACGGAATCCCCAAAGCGAACAAAAATGTTATCTAGTAAAAATTCAAGGGCATATATAGTATCAAAGCATGTCCAATTATCATATTTTTTTTTGTTTATTGCTACTAAAAAACTACCTAAAAGAGTTTGAACATATATATTCACATTCTGATATTTTGAATGCCCATTTAATTAGGTGTGTGAATTTTTCTTAATGAGAATGTGAGGCAATGTGGTATACAGGGTAGAAAAATCAAAACTTTGAACAGATTCAAAATCACCAATATAAGCATGCAATTTATCAAGTACTTCCAACGAGTTCTTGACACTCCAAAAGTAATTTATTCCATTATTATCGAAGGCCTTATTTGAACAATTTATTATAAGGTTTTTAATTGTACAAAGTGTGCTGGTAAGAAGAATAGACAATTTAGTAGTTGAACAATGGAACAAAGACGAAATAGATCTATATTTGTAAGGGGTTTTGTGTAGCTTTGAAAGCCAATACATAGTTGGGACTTTCATTGTATTTGGCTCTGCTTGTAAAGCGTTGGCTAAAAGTTAATGTTTGTTACAGATTTCGTTTTCTGAAAATGGAGTCAGTTTGAATGTTGGTGAATTGGTGATTTCCTTTTTCAGAACCTCAATGTAAAATTTACGTCAAACAATAATAATATCATTAGCAACTTTATCGGCCGGGACAAAAACAAATTCCTTGGCTAGTTCTTTTAGTTTATGTTTGATACGAGAAATAGGTTTATTGTGGTTATTGTTAATAGTAAAATGTTCTTTAAAATGTTGAATACGTATATCAACTATCTTCATTACTGAATTAAAAAAAGAGTCCAAAGATTTTTTGTCAGCTTTTTCCCGTTTTATCCATTTCATACAGTAAGTATGGAGTGAGTCGTGGATGATATTACGACACTCATTCCAATTAATAATTGACGGGGAACGATATTTAGGTCCTTTACTGAGGAATGATTTGAACTCTCGGTCTTGAACGATGTTAAGATCTCCTGTTATAACATGGGAAATGGGTCCATAGATATATTCGGAATTACTGCAATTACATGAAGTAGGTGCATTTTCACTGATATTAACATCTTTACACAATTGGCTATAATTAAACACAAATTTCCGGGTAGATTTCCTGTAAATATAACAAATAAGAGGTAGCTCAGTATTGTCAAAATATCCAGGAATTTGTTCTTTAACAGAAAGGTCGTTAAATATACCGGCATATTAACATACTTAATTTTAATAAAATGATTTTTATGATCTTCAGGGCGATTAATTTTGGGAAATAATTTAGAATAACAATATGCCATAATAATTTGAACAATTTCATACTTAGGACTGCTTGATGAAATTGTGTTGCAATCCTCCAAAATTTTATTTAACTTATTTACTGGTAACGAACAGAGTTTTGTTAACAGATAATGTCTGCCGTTGTTTTTTGAAATAGAAATTAGGTCCGAAATATTGGTATGATTGGCCCGAAATTTTCATTGATTGGGATTTGTTCTACAACCGTGAGAACGGTTTTTACGAAGAGTTTTAGAAACTATATCCAGAATGTTAACGGAATTGGTTCTAGATATATTACCAATTCCCATAATATTATCATTTAGACCGAGAGGGTAAACTGTCTGTAATTTTTTAATCCAATTTAATTCAATTATTTTCCGTGATCGTACAAACTTTGAATGCGAGTCACCAGGCTGCTTATTTACTACTTCTAAGGGTTGAACTGCTAAATATTTAAAAGGATTGTTGTGCTTCTGAAGGTGTTGTTAAATGATACTTTTGAATTTATTTGGTCTTTTAAAACGATACAGATGTTCCTGAGTGCGTTTAGATAAATATCGTCAAGTTTCTCCTACGTACTGAATACCACACCCCGGTTTGTTTCATGTGAGTAAATAAATAATACTGTTTGTTTTTCAAGTTATATCAGTTTCAAAATTTAAAGAAAATGTGCGACCATTAAACGTGGACCTTACCGTGTTGTTGGTGGAAAGACGGGGACAAGTAAGTCATTTTTTGGCATGACACTTATCGATAAAAGGGTAACCACGATTTTTTTTGTTAAAAATGTTAGCGATGGTAGATTTTTATATAACCGATTTTGATGATTGAGACGTGTAGATACCCTTTGAACAAGTTTAGTATTTAGTATTTTTCCATTTCTACGCTTCATAATTGTTTTGTTTGTGAATTACATAATAAAGGAGCAGAGATTGGCGACTAGAATATGAACCAGCATACAATAATTTAAGTTATGTAAAATTGATAGATTTGTTCGGCTGAAAATGTCAAACGCTATCAGTATAAATTACCCGAAAAAGATAATATATATCAGGGTAGGACTGATGGCTGACTAAATAGTAGAATGGGGCTGAATATTGAAATACTACTTTTTGATAAATATTCCTAAAGTAATGAACTAGAGCAGTTCTCGCTCGGACACACACTCCATAATCTAGTATCTTATAAGAGCATACACCTGATGGTCATTTTTCGATAACTTTGGAATGCATGGTACATTGTGGTAGAATCATTACAAATATTGTCAACTACACAAGATGGCAAAATATGTGAAAAGGCATGAGAGCATTCTGAAAAAAAGACTTAAACTTGCCTTCAATATGTTTTACTGTTAATACTGTAACAATAATTGAACAAATGTTAAAAGTCTCAAAACTTCCGTAAATTTTTCAAATTAAACTGTCGATATAGAGCGATGAAGAGAAAACGACGAAAAATAGTTCCCGAAGTCTGGAAGTTTTCTGCCAACCGGTCTCTAAGTGTTGGTGGTTATTTCCGGATGAACGGGACATTTTACAACATCTCAACAGCCGAGATTCAATATAGTGATGAAACTATGGCGATTTGTGTTTTTTTAGTGTGCTCATTTGATTTCCAATTAAATCATTTTTCTTGTCTACAAATGATGAATGTTTTAAATACCCTCCATGCAACTTATGTTATATCGCTGATCAAAACAGAACAGTTTTGCCATTACAAGGTGTTGTGACTGTGAATGTGTCTACACATGTCCGTGATTATGCAATACAGTGTTAACGTTGTTTCCCGTACAGTGACGTAGTGTAGTAGTGATGTGAGAGGAGATAGTTGTTTGGATAGGACTGTTGACAAATGAACAGAATTGCAGGAGTGATGTGTACTATCCGAGCGAATGCCGTGTTTTTTGTATTTTATATGAATGCGGAATTTTACGTATACTAATCAATGCAATCAACTATTGATCTGTATATGGCCATTCACAAAAAAAAAATCCCCTTTTACATTAGTTGTCAAACACAAAGAAGTTGAGGGACACACATAAATTCGGTTAATAACATTGAATCAAATATTCATCATATGAAGAGGGAAACAAAGGGTTTTTTAAATCTTTTTTTTTATTTCTATAACTGTTTTTTGGGTCGTCTGTTTGATACAGAACAAGAGCACATTTTATTACCCATCAAATTAACACAAGAACCTTTCATAAAAGTTATAATTGGCCTTGTCTTCAAATACATGCAATTCTAAATACTCAAACAATCCATATGTGTACGCGCATTCATTTAAATTGTGTTGGCCAGAAAATAATCAATATAATTCATGTTTGCACGTTTAAAAAGCACTGTGTCGAAAAGAATTTCAAAACAATCCATTCGTTCCGATCTTTGTTTTCTGAAAGAAAGTTAACTAATCAAAAATTTTCTGCCAAACATACAATGTATAACCCTGTTTTATTGTTGTTTTAATATGTTTTTTTTAATTTTTAATTAAAGCATTTAGAAACAATCAACTACCCAAAGTAAGGAATTCTTAATGTTTACCTACCCTCATTACCGCTTGTCACATATATTCGTTGCTTTTTTTCGTCGATGTCTTCAGTAATCTGATAATCACCTGATCAGAACAAAAATGACTCATATACTTTACAATACATGTTAAGTTTTTTTGTCTTCATTTGATCTATTGTTTTACATCTGGTCATGAACAAGATAAAGTGAACATAAATTTAAAACCGTTTTGGGGATTCATTTTACGTTAAAACATCAAGTTGTTACTCTGTCGATCCATCCATAGTATGATCTTTTGAATTGCGAGCGATTTCCCAAATTCTTGCATGAAACCTTGATTTTAATTGGTTTTATGAAATTTGAATTTGAACCTATTGTTGCTTTAAATTACATTCCTCTATACATTTCTAAAAAGAGATCATTCTGAGGAAACATTATGTATATAATATTTTTTTTGCATTTACTTGTTAGAAAAGTCGATATTTTGTAGATATGTTTTTGGATTGGTGATGCCAGTGTGTTATATCACGTAAAATAACTATTTGTGAGCCTATACAAAATAGTAGAAATATTTATTTGAACGCTTGTTATTCAATGTGAAATTCGATAAAGATTAAAGTGTGAAACTTTGAAAATGTCTTTCTTCATAATGGAGCTACTGAAATGCAACTGTTAATAAAACAAAATTTGTCTGTTTATCGAATTCAAGCGATTGTCCTTTTTGTTTATTTTTGATGTCCTTTAAAACTTTATTTTACAGTACGACAAAAATATGTATACGTATTGCATAAGCTGTTTATACATCATCTTTGATATGTTAACAGGACGACATTTAGTGATTGTTGTGTCATCCATTTACTGTCATGCCCAATTGCACTATTTGTATGATTCTCGTCCTCAACTAGAACAGACAGACATAAAACCTCTCTGATTGAATTTTCACAGCATAACAAAATAAGTAAAAATTTAGAAACAAATATGATTATTGGATAAAAGTTATCAAAGGTGCCAGGATTATAATGTAGTACGCCAGACACGCGTTTCGTCTTCATATTAAGACTCATCCGTGACGCTCATATCAAAATAATAATACAGCCAAACAGGTAAAAAGTTGAAGAGCATTGAGGATCCACAATTCAAAAAAGTTGTACGGCTAAGGTAGTATATGCCTGGGACAAGAAAATCCTTAGTATTTCGAAAAATTCAAAGTTTTGTAAACAGAAAATTTTGAAATATGACCAAATTATTGATATTCAAGTCAACAACGGAGTGTGGACTACTGGGCTGGTGATACCCTCGGGGACGAAATGTCCACCAGCAGTGGCATCGACCCAGTGGTGTAAAAGTTATCAATTGTACCAGTATTACAATTTAGTACGACAGACGCGCGTTTCGTCTACAACAGACTCATCAGTGACGATCATATCAAAATATTTATAAAGCCAAACATTTAAAAGTTGAAGAGCATTGAGGATCTAAAATTCAAAAAAAAGTTGTGCCAAATACAACTAAGGTAATATATGCCGGAGTGTTGACTACTAGGCTGGTGTTACCTTCGGAGACGAAACGTCCACCAGCAGTGGTATCGACCCAGTGGTGTAAAAGTTATCAAAGGTGATAACAGGATTATTTCCTTCTGCAAAAACACGGACTAAGCCATTACTCTTTTTCAAATGTCATCAAAATATCGCTGGCAATTTCCAGTTTTAAGATTGAATCAAAGCTTCATAGGATTATTGATATATTTTTTAAGTTTTATTTGTTGATATACAAATAGCATTTAGAGTTGATTATATATACCAAACTGAATTTATGGTCAATTATGTTAAACAAGGACTTAGCTATTTTTATGTATTTTATTTATCTCCAGTCTGAGGAGTACCACCATGCGATATGATATAAATAAGACATTTTTTACAAAGAACAGGCATAGATTTATATAAGCAATTGCTTATCCAGTTCAGTAGCTAGGCTGTGGTGGTTCTCATTACCACACTACCTTCCAATTCTGTTTGTCGGGAGGGGACCTTTAGTCATTTTTGGTATCGAAAAGAAGCCGCCATATCTAGTTCCATGCCATTATCATATATTTTGAATGTTTAATCTAAGATAGGGTCTTCCCTAGACATATACATGTGCATAGTTTGCATGATAAAGCATGGACAAAACCATTTCTTCAATTGTAATGTATTAGATCCAGAAGATCAGATATTAAGAGAAGTTCGAACCGAGAAAAAAAAGTTATAAATGACAGTAATATTAGTTCCATCCACTACTGAAATTCCTAAAGTGTCATTCCAATTAGATGATACAATATAAGATTTTTTTTTCGAAAAATGTTCGATTTATCATGTTTATAGGATTTGTCATCAAATGTAGATAGTGAAACTAATAAGATATTTTGTATTGCATGTGTAATGTTTTTCCCTTTGAGCATATTATGGCGAAAAGTCATGCTGTTGGATAAAATGATTTTGTAACGAAGAGAACATAAATATGTAATACTTTATAGTTGTAAATTTCTGTGTGATTTTGGTCTCTTGTGGATAGTTGCCTCATTGGCAATCAAACCACATCTTCTTTTTTATATATACAATTCGCATATCTGATCATTTTTCAAGATTTTAAATAGAACAAACCTGCTGCTAATACTTTTCCACCACATGATACTGCAAACAAAGCCAGTAAAATTATTATTTATTATGTTTAACTGTAAGACATGTTTCAAAAGTTAACTTTCTACATTTTCTCACTGCTTCCTCGTTTTGTTGAAGACCCATATACCCATTGATGGCCCTCGGTTGTTTTCTGCTCTTTGGTCGGATCGTTGTCGCATTAATACATTCTTCCCAATTTCTATTTTCCCTTTTATTGTTCTTTCATGTTGTTATTAAATCTTTTTAAGCTGTTCCTCAGTTGTTTAACTGTTGCTGATTGTCTTGTTTAAAACACGAAGAGATTACTTTATAAATTTCATTTATCTGAAAAGATTAAAAGATGAACCTTCACAAGGAACGTTAGAGCCGAATATTTGAAAGCTAAAGATGTAAAAATAGCATACGAGCATAAACAGTTGAAGTAATATCTGACTATGAATGATCTTAGCAAAATCCATCTAAAAGTCAACTTTATTTGAGGTAGCTGAATCTTTAATTGATGTAACAGTTAAAGTATCAAAAGTTAACCTCTTTTTTGCAAAGAGTATTGCACGGCACACATTTTACAGCCAAATGCGCAGTTTGACAATTGGTGTCTCTCCAGTGATGCTCGACACCAAAATATTAAAATATTAAAAACCTAAGTAATACAAAGAGCCTCGAAGCCCTTAAATATTCCGATTTGATCATGTTTGTAGTCTTTCGATAAAGGAGCTTGTTCGTAAATGTTCATGGCATATATTGTCGAATACCGTTTGTTCCAAGGAGTATTTGCAAATTTCTGGTTCGAGTTAAAAGTAACCAATAAACATAATTATGCATACTTACAATTTTGACTTATAGTTAAAGTATTCACATCAGTCAAACGTTGAATACTTTTGGGAAACGGTTTATGAACTGTAGACATCTCTGCAAATCTGACCAATTCTAGATAATATTATGAAAATACGTTATAAGTAATTGAACGTTTTGGAAATGAATATATCAGTTGTACTTTCAATCCCGCAACTATGCTGAATCTATCATGTTCAGAACCAACAATAATGTAAAAAGGAAAACAAATATATAATTAATAGTTGGTATGAGGTAATGGCTATTAATCTATACGTGCATTACAAATTAAATGACATAAAACCTACTTCAAAGAGTTAATGTTATGGAGCATAAGTTTAATTTGATGGTTACCAAGTAGACAACTACAAACACAAACATATGAAAGTGTATAACAAGAAGAAAATATGAACATGATACCTAAAAACATTGAATGTTCGAAGTGCTTTTCTAATTTCACCTACATGGGATATGCTCAAAACCCAAGGATGTGTTTATACGTTAATAATTGACGACCTTTTTCTCTAAATGGGAATAAAAGATACTCACCTTTGTCAACATTGTTGGAACCATAATATCTTGATAAACCAACCAAAAAATAGGCCTTTATAATAAAGGTGTTTTTATGTATAAAAGTAATCACTGACTAAGGCGCGTAAAGATAGGTGAATGATACCAGAGGGACAATTAAAATCATATATCGAAAACAAAATGTTAACGCCATGGCCAAAATACCAAAAAACAAACAAAACAAAACAAAACACAATGTGGTAAAAAACAAATTCTGAGCAACACGACCCCATAAGAAAAACTGAGGGGATCCCAGGTGCTACGGAAGAGTAAACAGATCGTGTTCCACATGTTGCACCCTTCGTGGGCCGCATGTTATTACATATCCGTTAAAAAGTTTAATTCAGTAGATCACATTCTTGAAGAGGGGAAAGGATTGTAGTTACGACATCAGAACATATCCGTTAAAAAGTTTAATTCAGTAGATCACATTCTTGAAGAGGGGAAGGGATTGTAGTTGCGACATCAGAACATATCCGCTATCATATGTAAAACGAAAATTCTATAACGGACAACCAACTCATAATGGCGTCCGGAACACTTACGTAGAATTGATTTCAACTTCACCACTTGGAACGTTTAGTTGTAAAGCTTACTGTGAGCACCAACACCCAATCAAGGGATTATGAAAGGAAGTGCAAGTCTTGGAATATCGTTTCAACTGTGAAACATGTACTCCGTATTTAGGCGCTACTGGAATTATTGTACATAGAAATGGAAAGTTCACAATTGTGATGCTGAAATCTCATCTGTCGCAAAGTTTTGTTTTCAAGCGAACCTCATTGTCAAGTTATGATTTAAGTCATGATATAAGACAGACTTAACTGTATATGTTATATCCTCTATATCAGGTTCGATGGGATAGATGTGTTCATCATACATTGCCATTAGACTTTGAAATATTTAGTGAGACAAAAAAAAATCCCTTTTAAATAATCAGTCTGACAGCAGGCATTTTTAACCATTTCTAGAAAACAAATAAAACTTAATAAGTGAGGTTCATCTGAACCACTTTTCCTGATTTTCCTCATCGGGAATGAGCAAACGAAGCATTACGAATACCTTAAAATATATATAAAAAAACCTGTATAATTAAAATCTTTAAGAGACGCACAAAGAATTCGAAGATTGTTTAATCTGCGTAAGGTCAACTTCGCGATTTGATTTGGAACCTTTTATTAATATTATTTTTTCAATGATTTCGGACAGTTTACTTGTTACCTATTCGGTTAACCAGCCTGTCACATGCATCATAAATTCAGTATGCGAATGAAACCTATAACATGAATAGATACGAAATATGTAAAAAAAAGTGTTATACATAACTTTTCTAGTGTTGGAAGGCTGTTGAATGTTCAATGTCCTTCTGGTTAAACTCAGTTGATTTTAACACCCCTGTAAAAGAGGGACGAAAGATACCAGAGAGACAGTCAAACTCATAAATCGAAAATTAAATGACAACGCCATGGCTAAAAATGAAAGAGACAAACTGACAAACAATAGTACTCATGACACAACATAGAAAACTACAGAAAAAACTCTAGGAACCCCATGA